>BDMV01000006.1:27573137-27917080 GCA_008326285.1 Oryza officinalis | reverse complement strand
AGGTACTCTACCGAAGTTGGGCGTCATGGCGATTTGGAAGATGAAGGGATCAACGAGGAGCTTGTCACCGGTAAGCCTAGCTACCACCTTCCTCCCTTCTCGCCTCCCCTCTTTCCATGGCTGGAGGTTGAAGATGACTTCTTGACTGTTGGATTGAAATCCAACGGCCAGGGAGCAATGAGATTTGGGGAAAATTCCAGTCACCTAAAAGCTAGCATTTTTCATGGTAGAATATTCAAAGATCACTAAGCAATTGATAGAATATTTCTAGCACATCGAATAATTTGACATTTTCCAAAATAAATCCAAAATTACTTGTGGTGAATAACCAATCACTGTGAAAGAATATATTCTCAAAAGATAAGCCAAGCTCTTAGGCATCGCCAGGACATTTATGATCAATAAAAGACGCACAACTCCCTGGCAATACCGTGATGCTACAATATTGTAAATATAAGGAAGTTGGCCAAGCTAGAAGAACACAAAGAAGCAAAAGCCTTCAGTTGAAGTCCTAGAAGCCACTCTCTTACTCTAGTAAGCAAGATAATTAGTGTAAGGTAAGCAAATCTTATTTGTATCTTCGCTTCCAAAATATGCTATTTAAGCATCCCTTTGTTTGGTCCTTGAATTATTTATGTGCGTTTAAGTTCTACGTTAAGGACCCTATAAAAGAGTCACTCTTTGGTAGTTCTCGTAGATCATTATGTGTTCAGCAGGCAAGAAGAACATTTATCTATTAACGAGGTATTTCCTTCAGGTGAAACTGCCTAGAAAGAGTAGAAATTTTATCTCATATATTTAGTCTCAAAGAATAGGCTTAGGAAGAGCTTAAGTTGCTTATGAAACAAAATAACTGGACATATGGTGAGTACCGAGTAAGATTACACCACTATCGTCCCACACTTAACTGTCCTAATTGTTTCATCAACTGGTAAAGATCCTTTTAATTTGAAGTTAGTATAAAACTTGTAGCCATTTAAGTTCATTACTTTTTTTTATTTTGCTACAATTTGAGAAAATTCCTTATGTGCCTTTGAGTTTTTCTTCAATTGCTTATATCTCCCTTGCCTATGTTTTTATCAATGATTTAAATCTTCGGCTAAGCCCTTTAGCTGTAGGGCTTTCATCAGCTATGATCAGCTATAGCGGGCTATAGCTGCAGCTAAGCTATTTAGTTATTTTGTAAAAATTGAACATGAGTCGTTGAGTCACAAGATAAATGGTTCATCACAGGAACAAAATAAATAGTTCAACGTATGATAAGTGTACTGAATTTTCTTGACATCACATTTCATCACAAGGACATGATAAATACTTCATAGTTCATACATGAACATGAGTACATGACACATTGATACATGAGTTCTTGACATAAACGATTCATCAATCATCAGTTCATCACAGGAATCAGAGAAAAAAAGCTTGCCTGTCTCTGGTTAGGACATGGTGTTGGTGCCGCTTGGGGAAGATCAGTGTGACACCCCAAACTATACCAGTCGAAGAACAAGAACCGACATAGGCTGGAGGTCACATTATTACCTGTGATTATAGTACCAGTCTCAGGATACACAAGCTGGTACTCACAGAATAATTATGGAAGTTAGAAATAACAAAGCTTTATTACAAGCTAGAGGGAGGTCTCATACATACTACCGTTGTGGACATACCCTAGACTGGTAAAAATATAAATGGGTAGAAAAGATAGTGACGGAAGCATGGAAAATAGCGGTGGGAAACATATAGTAAAAGACACAAAGAGGAAAATAGCGAACATGAACCACAGGCTACATTTGGGGACTAGGCCTAAAACCCCGAGAAATCGTACTCAACCTGCTCCTGGAAATACGCCTCAGTAGAAGGGTCGAGGTATCATTCTTCTAACTTTATAAATATAAATACGCAAGAGTGAGTACTTAGTGTACTCAGCAAGCTGGGGAAAATATGACATGCAAGGCTATAAATAAGGAGGAGTAAAGTTACTTTCGAAAAACAAGGTTTTAAATTAGTTTGGTTTCAAAACACTAGTGATTCGAATTTTAGTTCGGAACGAGTCCCACGCCTCGCCCCATTTCCTAGGTTGTTTTGCAACAACCTGTCATAGTAATCATAAGTCCCAAGTCCAAACTCAACACCGTGCCATCTCAGCACAACCAAAACCATGCAGTCTCAACACAAAGCCAACACCGTGCCATCTCAGCACAAAACCAACATCCTGGTGCCAAAAGACACCCCGAGTCACACAGGCTCGTTCCCAACCACGAAGACTAGCTGTTCACCACAAAGACAAACTCTGGTAACGATTTCCATCCCACAAATCATTTCATTAAAGAAGTTTAAAAACAAAACTACGCTATGAGAAACACCTCACATTTGCCCATGACCGTGGGCACAGTTGTTTAAACAATTTTACTAAACTTTGCTGAGGTTGCACGCTTTACCCACACGTCGTGAACTTCTCACATTACCGAATACATGTGGATCATACATGGCCAACAAAGGAGAGCTCACTACAAGGCTTTTCTGTAACCAACCCATAAATGTCCCGTGTCACACAGATGGGTGGAATCTCTCCACCAAACATCAGGCCAGGCTCAGGCCCTCATCTACTCAGGCCCCACCGTATGGACCCCCGACACATCCCCACTGCAGGAGATTGCCGTAAACTCCACCATACCGGTGCTCCTCACCTGCCAACATGCTAGACACCTTTGTTTTAGCTACTTACTCGCCCAGGGGCATCCCATTCTACTCATGTGATCGTACTGTCTTATGCTTGGATGAATTTCTCAAAGGAATCGATCCTTATGGATGATGCGTAGACAAACCACCTAGGTACTGACTCCCGCACCATCAAGTTCTTTAAAAGCATTTTTCCATCTTAAAACCAAACTAATATCTCGCCGGATTTTTAAACAACCATGGTGTTAAATATCCAAAAGTTTCCCATACGCCAGTACGAACGTTACCTATAGGCACTCTACTTCAGCATGAGTGAATACCGGCGAAAATATGGTGGTATTACAAAGAAAATGGGGTTTTACATATCCTACATAATAAAAGTACAACTAGTAGGAAGGTCCGACGAGTCACATTCATGGCCAAATAGTGCGCCCTAAAAATATGCAACTTGGCAAACAAAATAATTAGTTCAAAATATGAATGCAAAAAGTGGTCAAGGAGGCTTGCCTTGATCCTCTGCGAAAGCCGGAGCATCGGCCTCCTGAGCGAACCCCGCGTCGGTCCCGGACTCTACACGTAGGAAAACAAACAATACATACAACCACTACTAGAAACAGAATAAACACATGAAATGAAGCGCCAATGGGTAGAGTAGAATTTTTGAAAGATGCTAGAACTGGAATGAGGTCAAACGGAGTTACGGATAAAAAGATATAAATTTTTGAAGTTTGGAGGATTTTCGCGGGACGGAAAAATCGAAACGGAATATTCCTGGGATATTTCGATGGGGCCCGACTGTCAGCTGGTCAAGGTCAAGGTCAAAGGGGAGGGGAAGCTGTGGGGCCCGTGGGTCCCACCCCTCTTTTTCTCTTCTCTTTTAACTCTCTCTCCCCCTCATCTCTTCTCTCTCTCTTTCTTTCTTTCTTTCTCTCGCTTCTCTTCTTCTCTGCCCGAGAGGAGAGGATGGCAGGGGATGACGACATGGCAGCGTTGGTGGGGCGACGCGGTGGGGGAAGGGTGCTGGGCAGCAAGGGCAGTGCCGGTCGAGCGGTGCCAGGGCGACGGGGGCGGCCTAGCGGCTTGGCGCCGGCGGCTAGGCTACGTCCGCGCCGGGCAGGGGAGGAAGGGGCAGTTCGGCCTTAGGCAGGGGCGGCACTGGGTAGAGGAGGAAGGAGGAGGGCGATAGGCGCGACCGGCTTGGCCGGCCAGTGGTGGCGTCGGCTCGGCCGGCACCGGCTGTTGGGCGCTGGCAGTGGCTCGGCCGGGTCGTCGGCTTGGCCGGGCGTGGCAAAGACTCGGCCGGGAGCAAGAAGGGAGAAGAATGCGATGCTGACTACCTGCGACGACTCCGCGGCTTCGACGGCTCCCTCCAACAATGCAAACGTGCAGCGTAAAATTTGTGGGGAGTAGTGAGAGGGATCATAGGCATGATTGTGGGGGTATTTATATTTTTCTTGAGCTTCAGTGATGAATCCATTGACGAAAACTGCCATTTTTCCATCTGTGCGAGCGTCTTCTTCTGAAGTTTTCTCTGCTGCTCTCTGCTCTGCTCAAGTGGTTGTCTTGCTCAAGTGAATGGGAGCCAAAGCAGAGATGCTGTTGGCTGAGAAGGCGGTGCCTAATTTGGCAGACGTCGTGTTGCGGTTTTAAAGCAGGAAAATTTAGTGTGTGCATGCATGGCCGTTGGACGCTTAAGAAAGTTAGAGTGTGGTTCCTTCAGTGACACGAATTTGTTTAGAAGGGAAGGGACAGATTAACGCCGGTCGGAAAAAATCCAAAAATGAAAAAAGTTAAACGGGTCAGAACGAAAGTGATTAGATAAGGCCGGGAAAATTTACGAACGACGATTAAAATTAACTCTCGAATTTTTTTGGAGGCCGTAGTTGGAAAAAGGACGCATTTTTATTAAATTTAATCTGGGATTTTTAGATTAAAAACGCGGGTGTTACAATCAGGAGGAACATTGATGCTTGGGGGAGAGGAGTGGACCGCAGTCTCCGCCGTCGCAGCCTCCATGCTCAGCCGCCGCCTCCAAGCACAACCACAACAGTCGCCATCAACGCTGCAAGTCGCAGCCACTGCCATATATCAAGGAGAGGAGAGGGACTGAGGGAGAGAGAGACGGAGATATGGACAGAGTTAGGGTTTACAGGAGAGGTTTATGGGCCTTAGCCTGTAGCCAATTTTAGCCCACCATAAAGGTTTAGTTGCTGCTAACTCAAGGTCAATTTAGCGGCTATCTCCCGCTAAGACCAGCTATTAGCGTCATAGATTGTGTAGTGGCAAAAGTGGCATATCTTAGCTGTTGCCTTTTCTAGCAGCTATCTCCTGCTATAGCGGTAGCTATAGTCGGAGATTTAAATCCTTGGTTTTTATGTTGATCCCCTTTGATGGTCAGCTAACCCAGTGGGCATCACAGGATCAAAATAAAATAAAAAAAAATCTATGACATGTAAGTAAGGAGACAAAATTTAGAGACACATAAGAAATTAAACGAAAACTCAAAGACGGGTAATGATTTTTCTCTTTAAACTATGAGTATGATAATAAAATCCACCTAATCAAGACTCAAGAGCCATATCATTTTGGCTAGTATAAACTCCTTTGAAATGGCCAATATAGCGATCTATGTCCACCGCTACTCTCATCTGAGCCAAAATCACCTCATCCCACAACCTTTTTCCGCTTCTTCACTCCTAAATGCTTCTATCATAGGTAGTGGGCCGAAATGTAGAGGCCCTGGGAGGCCGAGTGATGTGCGCGAGGGTGTCCCAATCTTTTGATGAGAGGATAAAATGATTGGATGGAGCGACGTTGGTGATCTGACTACAATTGTCTAGGGACGTTGCGCCTTAGCAATCGTTACACCAACTCCAGAGGTAGTCGTGAATCTCGACGGATGCACGGTTAGCCCAACCACGAGGGCGTTTGTTCCTGCAAGCAACCGAGAACTAGCAAGAACAAGATGAACAAGTAACTCAAATTACGAAATAGAGATGCAGGATTAAACAAAACCCAATTGTTCATGACGGTGGCCAAAGGGTATAAATATGTGGGAGGACGACCACAGGGGTACTGGGGTCATTCTCTAACCCTAGGATGCGTCCTTAGTGGACTCAACATGATCACGGCCCAATGAGCCAAAACTAAGGTGTCGTAGCAACGTGGGCAAAAAAGGTATCTACACTAAATCGAAGATTGCGGCCGACTTTCAATAGATATGGATGTGAGGCTGGATTCATTTGAAATTAGACTTGATAAGCTTTCCATGAAGTACTTGCATGCCCCAAATGGAGTCCGCATGAAGTCGCAGCATCCGTCACAAGTTGGCCCTATCCTACAGTCCAAAATTTGCCCGCACGAATCCGTTTCCTTTTGGGTCCTGTCTATCGTTCCTAACCAAAACAAGAGTGTAAACATTTCCATGGTCTAAACAAGATGGACAAGAAGATAAGAACGAATTCACCTGATAATTTATTTGGCGTGTACGAGCGTGAGTAATCGGACCAAAAATCTGTTGTTATTGTGTCGGTGTGGATGTATCGATCGCGTTGATGTCCTCATCACCGAGGGTCCAGGTCCTAATCCATCTATATGAGAATGGATTGTATCGTCATTCTAATTAAGCAATGAATCAAAATCAGTCTTCCCCAACCTAAGTCCCTCTCTCATCCCTAGCAGCCGTCATCGCCCAGCTATCCTCTCGACGGTGTTTATCTCCCTATGAACCCTAACCCATAATAACTTGGTACTAGAGCCATGGTTGGTGAAGACATGATTGAAGATCCTAGAGACACCTGTATTTGGCTCCTCAAGAGGATGCAGGCTAACCTGGAGATACTGGTAGCCTCAATGAAGGCAGATCATGTGCAAATCGAGAAGGAAGAGAGGTGCAATCTGCAGACAGCGGTGGTGGGCACAGTAATGTCGTCACTGGCCACGACACGATCCTCTTAGCCCTCCCCAACGGAGGCTATTGTGCCACGCGATCATCCATCATCCATGCGCCCATGACTGTTTGTCCTCAAGAGGCGTAATTGAAGCAAGTCGTCAGGGTGCAGAGCAAGCCATAGTGCATGGCTGAGGGCCGCAACACCTGCTTCCTTTGGGACGGCCTTCCCTGAAGCAAGATGACGGGGGGATCCTCATTGGTAAGGGCCACTTTTGGGTAGCCCTCGCCCATGTGGTTGGCCATGGCGCTGGCACTGTCGCCGCTGTTGGGGTCATCGAAGGTGAAGGCAACGATTCCGGCTGCCACAAAGATGCAGGCTGATGCCAACGCTTGATTTTTGGGCCTGGTTTTTTTGGGAAGCCACCGCAACGAGTGGAAGGGCGGCAGGCACGACGATTGCGGCATTGGCACGACCTCCTAGCGACGTGGCATGCAGCGCGAACAAAAGCACGATTCATGTGCACGGCAGTTGAGGAAATCCGGTGTGTTTCCCTTCTCACGGTCGACGGATGATGCGTGGGTTGTTGAGGGCGGCTTGGCTTCCTGGTGCATGCAAGGTAGCAGGGCTTGGTCGGTGTCTAGGAGTGCGAGCTGCAGTGTGGCCCCTTGATTCTCGGCACGCGTCGCGCGGGGAAGTTGGCAGAGCAGGGGCGGTGTTTTGTTTGGCTGCATAGGTGTTGGCGGAACAAGAGCAACTGTACGGTGCTTTTCCGTGTGGCAAACCCTATCCATAGGTGGGCCGAGCATTTGGTGGCCCAATAAAACTGAATTTGATGTCTTGATTGGGCCAGCTAATAAGACAAAGTAGCTGGCTATGGGATCGAACTAATAGGCCAGATCTGATAGCTTCAAAGGCCTTCACCAATTCTCGTAGTATGATTTTAGCTGCACCACCTCGTTCCTGTTCTGGGGTGGAGGTGTACTATCTCTACGAGGCAAAGGATAGGGTCCACTTATAGATATGAGATCTATAGTCTAGTCATATTTATTTTTCGTTCAAAATAATATAATAAGCCGAAACATAAAAGGCTGAAGTCATGCTAGGTTTTATTTAGGGAGTTGTCTAGGTTAGCTAAGTCTTGATGTAACTCGAGAATGAGCTGCTCGAAAGGTAGTGGGCCTAAAGGTGGAGGCCCTAGGGGGCAAAGGGTCGAAGCCCTAATCCATCTATATAAGGATGGATTGTATTATCATTCTAATTAAGCAATGAATCAGAATCAGTCTTCCCCAACCTAAGCCCTAATCCATCTAGTTATGATAGTTGTGTTTATTTAAAAACAATTAAAGGCTCAACAATTATTTGCTTTTGTATGTTGATGACATGTTGATTGCTGCAAAAGATAAAAATGAAATAGCAAAACTAAAGGCACAATTAAACAACGAGTTTGAGATGAAGGACTTGGGTGCAGCAACGAAGATTCTAGGCATGGAAATTATTAGAGAAAGACATGCCGAAAAACTATACCTTAGTCAACAAGGATATATTACGAAGGTTCTTCATCACTTTAATATGCATGATGCTAAGCTAGTGAGTACACCTTTGGCTGCACATTTTAGATTATCTTTAGCTTTATGTCCACAACCAGATGAAGATGTTGAGTACATGTCCAAAGTTCCATATTCCTGTGCAGTTGGTTCTCTTTTGTATGCCATGGTCTGTTCACGTCCTGATTTATCTCATGCGTTGAGTATTGTCAGTAGAAACATGGCTAATCTAGGTAAAGAGCATTGGAAAGCTCCAATGGATTTTCAGATATTTGCGTGGTATTTCAAATGCATATCTACAATTTGAAAAATCTAAAGTTGGACTTGTTGGGTATGTCGATTCTGATTATGCTGGTGATTTGGATAAAAGAAGATCACTCACAAGATATGTATTCACCATTGGTGGATGTGCTGTTAGCTGGAAAGCAACTTTGCAAACTATAGTTGCTTTATCTACCACTGAAGCAGAGTATATGACTATCTCTGAAGCATGCAAAGAAGCTATTTGATTGAGAGGTTTGTACAATGATCTTTGTGGTGATACTTCTTGTATCACTATCTTTTGTGATAGTTAGAGTGTTATATGCCTTACGAAGGATCAAATGTTCCATGAGATAACAAAATATTTTGATATTAGATATCACTATATTTTGTGATAGTCAGAGTGCTATATGCCTTACGAAGGATCGAATGTTCCATGAGAGAAAAAATTTGATATTAGATATCACTATATTCGAGGTGTTATTGCCCAAGGTGATATCAAAGTATGTAAGATTAGTACTTATGGCAATCTTGCAAACATGATGACATAGTCAATTCCTGCTACTAAGTTTGAGCTTTATTCAAGCTTTATTAGTGTTACCATTTAGTCCATGGGATTTTTTGGGTGCATTGTGTTTGTTGTTATTGAAGTAGTTTTATTAATGGTTCTTCATTCCATACAAGAAGGGAATTCGTTTTAAGGTGGAGTTTGTTGATTTATGATCCAAATTCCTAGGGATCCTACATGCACCTAACTGTGGACAGTCTAATTTTGCTTCTACCAAATTGGTGTAAATTTTTTCTGGTTGCATGCATACATGCATGTTAATCGGATGCATACATAGTTTCTTATCAACGGTTAGTGTTACATGCATTCCAACGCCTATATAAACCGAGTAATGCATTTCGGTGAAGAGTAACACAATTAGCATAATTCTTTCTGCGTTTCTATTCCTCTTATAATCCACTTGGGATGAGTTAAACCAAATCCCTTGTGTTTGTATACCTCGAGTTATATTGAATAGTGAATTTTTCCTTTATGCGTCCGTGACTTTTTCTAAAGGAATTTCCACATAAATCAGTGTCTCTCATGGTCACAATCATATTTTTGTTATTTGTTTTCTAAGAAGTTTTCTAACAAGCCTCCCTCATGTCTGACTCCTTCCCTATCACTACTATAACAAATTTGACAAGGCGGAATATATAAATATGCAGCAATATGCAGAAGCTGCTTTAAGCTTTAGGATCTATATGCTAAATTATACCAGTCACCAAGAGAATGCAAGACCATAGCAGAGATAATATATTAAGTGAAGAGAGGCTACAAATGATTAGTAATAGGATCTAGTATTCTAGTCCCCTAGCTCCGCTTATGTAACAATCACTTCCATTGAGTTCATGTTGCGATATCTGAAGGAAGAGAAGAACTGAGGGCCTTGTCCTTCGCATTTGCTGCCTGTAAGATCAATTTATTTTATTACACTTGACTCATGAACTAAAAAAATGGCAAACATCATTAGCTAGTTTTAAAAAATGCATATATTCACCTCTTTATCCCAATTTGTGCATAGGGTGAATGCCATGAGTAGCACAACTTGCACCAAGATGCCACAAGTGATGCCAAGCCATAGTCCCTGTAAACCCATTTAATATTATTGCAACTCACAACATCAGCCAATAACCACTAACAAAATGGAAATTATAGCAGGTAAGCAAAAGATCTAGTGAGTACAGAGTAAGCACCATTCCGCCCACATGTAAGATGAAAGCTATGAGGTAAGCTAAAGGTATGCCCACAATGTAGTAGGCGCCAAGGTTAACGCAAGCTCCAATTTTCTGCCATCCGCAACCTCTAGCCACACCTTCACAAATATATATATGCATTGTCAAAATAGAGAATATCTTATCTTTATCTGCAATAATGCAGTAATAACATTTTTACTAACTGAATTGTAATCCCTATCAAATAGAAACGAATATATAGGAATTGCGATAACAAAAGTTGTGTAATGTAGTACTCCAAACACTGTACCTGAAAGCACACATTGTATTCCATCGAAGAAATTGCAGACTGAGATGACCAGCAACATCTTGGCTACATATTTGACAACCTCCTCCTCGTTGCTATAAGCATGGCCCCAGATGTTTCGCACACAGACCAGCACTGACCCTATCACCAAGCCCTCTGAGATGGCCATGAACACGGCAACCCGCACTGCTAGATGAGCTGCGTGAGGCCTCCCCGCGCCGAGCTCATTGGAGACACGGGTGCTGCAATATCATGGATGATGATGAACAATATTATACATGCATGCCTAGATGATGAGCATGGTTGCAGTGCAATATTTGTAAGCTAGAAATATGACAGTATCATGGTCCTGCGTGACGTGTATCTTGGCCAGATCCCTCATCTATCCAACTTGATTTTGTTTCTATAGATGGTTGAGTGGATACAGGTAGGGTTTGCCTATATATGTATTACATGATTGCAATCAATCAAATCTATCGTGTTATCGTTCTCTGCTATCATAGTACCAGCCGCTTTTGATTTACCATGCTTCTACCGATCATATCCACCCCGTGCTGCTGGCCTCTCTCGGTGGCCCTCCCCTTGCCGCTGGCCTTCCTCTGCCTGGCATGATTGCCCATGCTGTATTCTCTCACTAGGTGTTGTTGCCACACAGTTTCTCCCTGACCCCGCGCCATATCCTTCGACAACGGCTCATCGACTGGCCTGGGAGAGAACCCCATCTAGGACCTGTTGTCACGGCAGTTTGTGCCGCTTTTCGTTCGGACCCATCAGCATTTGCAGCCAACATTGCCGCAGCCTAGGCTCGTATCACTAACACTTCTCTGGCTGCACTATACGCGACCTTCTCTGCCCCAGCCAGTTGATGGTCCTGCTGCCTTCTCCACGATCATCATGGCACCCTCTTCTGTGTTGTTGGCTGCATCGATCCTGCCCTCCTCATCCCCACACTTGGTGCTGGTCCATCCATTGCTGCCTCCGGCGTCACTGGCCTCCTTCCAAATGACGTCGACGACAACACCATTTTTGTCAATCTCCATGTTCATGCTGTTGCCATCCTTCCTAGTGCCAAACCACCCTCGACCTTTCTTTGTCCAATTACATCAAGTGGTGTGGTTTCTTCTTCTTTACATTCGGCAAATATATGCTCACTCAAGTCTTGATAGACACCTACCACCCGAATCGCACCAACTGGATCTAGATGGACTGTGCACTCCACCAAGCTCCTGGAGATTGTCATGACTACCAGCACCACCGTTCGACTTGTATGGCACATAATTGAGCACCAAGGCCTCAACAACCACCACTGATGGGCGCTAATCCTTGCGGCTCAATTCCACGGCTTGATGCAAGGTGATCTCTTGATTGTTGATTATTACCATCGGTTGAAGGTGATGGCCAACTCCACACCGACCTTGGCGAGGCTGTCTACCACATGCTCAAGGGTTTGAACCCTAAGTATGAACACCTCGCGATGATTCTCCCTATTTATAAACCATTCACCACATTTGTCGAAGATCACTCCCAATTGCTGCTCAAGGAGATCACAAAGAGTACTCACCTAAGTGAAGCCCCCAATACTTTCATCTCCTCTAGCAGTGAAGGTCGCACTGACGGTGGGAATAGTGGCGGCGACCAATATAGGGTCACTGGTAGTGATGGTGGCAATAGTGGCACCAATCCGTCCACCTTACCGATTACAACAAAAATGGTGGCAACGGCAATCGGAACTACCACTGCCCTAACAATGGAGGTAGATAGGGAAACATCGGTGGGATGGGCCAGCCATGAAGCAACGGCCCATCTCCCACATGTTCCAGTCCTCACAATTCGTGGATGAGCAGCACTAACATTTGGTTTGGTCCACAATACCGCTCCCACATCCTAGGCCCTTGGCCCAACTTAGCATCTTAGCCCCAGGGCTAGCGTGGTTGTGGCTGCCCCTCCTAGCTGAGTGATGATGGGCTAGGCCACACTCAGCCTTGTGCTGGCCAGCTCTTTCTTTGGTGCACCAGGCCTCCTTTAGGCTCTAGGTCAGCAAGTATCCCACCAAGCGTCATTCGATTGGTTCAGCCTTGTCCAGTGGGCTCAATATTAGCTTGCCAATGCTTTTAGTATCACCACCCTACAGTAGCTATCCTCGAAGAAATGGTATATGGTCATAGGTGCCACCTCTCACATGACGTCAAACAGTGGTATCCTTTCTTTCACTCAACATCCTACCACCTCCATCACTCCCACATAATTGATGGTAACAGGTCACCCCTACCTATTACCTCCACTGGCGCTCTCTCTCTCAATTCTATAACATTTTGCCTCAGTGATGTTCTTATTTCCCCTTCCATTATTTAGAATCTTATATCTATTTGTCAGTTTGTTACAAATAATTGATGTTATGTCAGGTTTGAGTTTGACCCTTTTGATTTTACTGTTAAGGATCTTCCAAGAAAATGATCGCCTCATGCATTAGTTGTCGTGAGCTTTACACCCATGCAGCAACTAGTTGAACTCAAAACGGCCACCCGAAGCCTCAAGTGTGGATTAGAATTGTGCTGTAATTTTTCTACTTTATTGTGTGTTAGCCATAATTCAAACTCGAGACCTCTGACTCTCATATCATAATTTTTCTTTTGTGAGGACTCTGATACCATAATTAGTTGTATGTACCAAATAATTTAACCCAAAAGCCTAAAATAATGAGAAAAGCCACACAAGTCACTTATATTCAGGGGTGTACCTACATAGTCCTATATATCCGGGTCAGAGGACCCGGGTACATTATTCAATTCAAGCTAATTTATGCCATGTTAATTAGTATACTAGTCAATAATTAGATAATTAGTATGTATTTGATCCCCAATAATTTCTATTTTGGATTCGCCATTGCTTATATTGCAACAACTTCACCACCTATATATATGTACATGATTGCAATCAATCCAATCTATCACGAGAGTTTTCTCCACTATGGAATCATCAACTGATAACTACCCTTTCCCCAGCTATTTTCTCCAATTTCGGAAAAAATTTTTTGGCTCCTTGGAGAGATTTACACGTGTTGGGCTATTTTGCAAAAAACTCATCGCGTTTGTACGGAATTGCGCATATATCCTTGAACCGATTGACACTTCGTTGTGTTTTATCTGGAAAACCCCTCGTGTTTCACAGAAATACAACCCGAAGAAGCAAAAATTCCGCTTCTAAGGGTAGCGCTGTAAAACCAAAAAATATGAGGTCTTTTTCAAAAAACAACTAGATATATCCCCCACCCAAACCTTAATTCGGCCGCCTCCCACCTTTCCCCACCATGCGCTTCTGCCCCCTTGTGTGCCGCCGCCGTCTCCCCGCGCCTCCGCGTGCCCATTGGAGCCGCTGCCGGTACCCCCTTCCTCCTTCTCCCTCCCCTTGTGGTGGCGCCGACGGGGGGAGGGCGGACGCGGCACCCGCCGGAGCTGCCGCCGGTGCTCCCTTGCTCCTTCTCCCTCCACTTGTGGCGGTGGCGGGGGAAGAGTGGATGCAGCGCCTGTTGAATCCACCGCTGGTGCTCTCTCCCTCCACTTGCGCTAGCGGCGGGGGAGGGCGGATGCGGCGCCCGTCAAAGCCGCCACCATGCCTCCTCCTCCTTCTCCCTCCTCTTGTGGTGGTGGCCGTAGGGGGACTTGCGGTGGCGGTGGAGCCGGCTGCATGTCCGCTGCCGATACCCCTTCCCTTGTGGCGGCGTTGGACTAGCCGCCGGCGTCACAAGGCACAATACCTCACCCACATTCACAGCAAACTCCACATGATGGGTGCCGCGGCGGTGGCGGGGAGGAAAGGGCCAAGGGCGAGGGGCAGGCTGGTGAAGGCGCAGGTGGCCGTAGAGGAGCCGGCGCCCGTGGTGGAGGTACCCGTCGAGGAGGTTAAGGCTGTGGAGGAGGCCCCGAAGGTGGAGGACTAGAAGCGTTAGCCGTCACTGCCGCCGCAGCAGCTAGCCACGGAAGAGAAGTCTTTGTTCGATGCTGCAACGAACGGCACGAGCCACAGTGAAGGTATTGCTTGCTTCTCCTTTTCTTTTTTGGGTATAGATCGTTTACTTTGATTTCACTATTTGCATCAATTATTTGGTAGATTAAGATGATTGCTGCATTAGTGTATTTTTACATTGGGTGCAATGAACGTCCTAAGTAGATATCTTGTTATATTGACTGTTTTCCATTTAATCCTGATTAGCATTGGCTCATGGTCGCATGGTTGCAGTTGGAATATTAGATCTGTGAGATCATTTAGTACTGTTCTAGCAGTTGGTCTTTGATCCAGTAATTGGTCTTTGATTTAGTTTGAGTACATGGCATTGCCCTTTAGCAACGGGAAACATCGATCTTTCTTAGTCATTCATTAGGTGGAGCTAGAGATAGCAATAGGGAATTCACCGTCCGGGGTCACATCCGTGTCCCCGTACCCATGGTGTTAAAATTTCACCATCCCCGCCCCCGCCAACCACGACGGGGCTACATTTTATCCATCCCTGTCCCCGCACGGTGAATTTATCCCCACGGTTATCCCCGTCACCGCATGTGCTCACCTTGCTCGTTGCCGTCGGAGATTATGAGAGAGGTCAAAGCCATGGCTAGCAGCCAGCAGGTGAGAGAAACGGTGGGATGGTGGCGGACGACATGCTAGCGATGGACGAGGACGATGCTCGTCTACTGGCCGCGGCGCCGCGCGCGAGGACGGATGGAGCCGACGGATGGCGTGATGACAGCTGGAGGCGGCGGGTGGCGCGCGCGTCGACGGCTAGGGGGCGGGACCACGCCCGCGCGAGGGGATGCAGTGGCGAACGCGTCTGGAGCGGCGGCGGCGGCGGCGTGGTGGAAGTGGCTCAGTGCGGAGGAAGAACAGAAGATGGGGAAGGTTGTTGACTAGGGTTAGAAGTTATATATATCTGGTTATTGGGCTTCAATTTTATGGGCCAAAACAAGTCATAAAGTTTAGACTAGGTCCCTAGCTACAATGAATGCGGGTCACCGCAGGGGACGGGGACGGGGAGTGGTGCGCCGTCCCCGCCCCCGCCATCCCCGATGGTAATGAGTTTTGGACCATTAGATTCCCTATGGATGATAGATATCAACCATCCCCATCCTCTAATGTGTGAAATCACCACGGGGAATCGGTGATCGGGTCCCCATTGCCATCTCTAGGTGGAGCTGAGTTCACGAGAATAGGCGCATCCATAGCCTCTAGCTGGAGTTTTCTATTGCTCTCTGTATTGCTACACATAATGATCAACGGTCATACTTAGCTACTGGTATCTCTGTATGGGTACTTATATTTCCACAATAAGAAATTTTGATTTGATTTACACTTTTTAACCCTTAGTTGATTAAGCTTTGAATTGAATCTGAATACTTTTATGTATTTTTAATTGGAATACTTACATTGTCAACGGGTTGTATGTTGACCAAGGTATTTGGGGAGTATGGGATCGTTGGAACCAGGGTATTTGCGAGAGTCGATCAAGCAAATAAAAGACAAAGATTTATACTGGTTCGGGCCCTCAAGGTGAGTAATAACCCTACTCCAGTTTATATGGATTATTATCGAAAAAAGCTCAGAATACAATAAGGGATAGAACATCTAACTGATTTCGTCGACTAGAAGTTGTCAAGAACGGCTTTGCGAGATCTATTCGGTGAATATGGCGAAGACTTTCTCCGAATTGTTTCTAGACGTAGATTTCGGTTTGGTTTGTAACTCATTATCCCTCCTTGACCATGAGGGCCTTGTTTATATAACAAAGGTCGCCTCCTCCTTCAAGTAGAACTCGAAGAAATATGACTGAATACGGCTCAAGAAAACCTTATCTTTCTCGACTAATACTCTAACACCTTCTATTCCGAGAAGATAATATTTTTCTCTTTCCACCATATTTCTTTGAGTAAAAGATACATTGTCATATACTATCGGGTATATGGTTCTACCGTATTTCACTAACCCGCATATAGGAGGTATGTCTTATTCTTGACACTGACATATATGTTCTATAAACTTTCCCTACACCAAATTTGAAGTATTAAGTGTTGGATAGAGCTACCGGTCTGAATGATATGTTAACTCTTTCAGTTTTTGTAAAAAAATCGATGTACTTGTGGTGGGTTCAACATTTTAATAAAATTAAAGTATTCCGGATCTGATTTTTCATGCCTCCCTCATTTTTAAAATGCCTTGTGCATTGCAACAAAAATATATATCTGTTGTTGGTTTGTCTCTTTAACAAACTAAAAGGTATGGAACTGCTCAATTCTTCCGTACACCAAATAACAACTTGCCCAACTTGGTGCCATTTTCCTTACAGGAGGTTTTCGTATTAGTTTCTTTTCCCTCTTATATTGTCATGTTCTTTTAATTAACAGAAAAATAGTTCATTTTTATTCCTATGTTATATAGGCAATCCTTCAACTCAACAATTTGAATCGGCCAATGAAAGCCTATTATATTTGTTGAGCTTAATTATAACGAGTAAAGAATCTTTCTGTATGAATTTAGATGGTATTGTATTTTGTGTGCTGCCCTGATCACACTAAAGTCGCCGATTGGCCATATGCACTCAAGCGGTTATCTGATTTGGGGGTTTGGTATGCTCTTTCCCCGAGTTTCTGGGAAATCTTTCTTTTTTGCAGGTGTTCAATCTCCTTTACAGTTAGCAAGATGTGTGTGGTCTGATAATATGCGGGTTGATATATATTGTACACAGTTCTCAATTATATATACTAGCCGTCAACCCGTGCGTTGCACAGAATTAATGCTATTGATATAATAAATATTTAATTTTTTTCTTGTGTTGATTATATTTGTTTCATTTTTCAAATTATGATGACTTCGATTAAAAAAAGTTCAACTCAATTATTCTAATTATTATTTTAAAAATCAGAATTACATTAATAAAGTATAAATTTAAGAGTACCGATGGGTACACTACATTTATTATTTCGGGTTGTTAGAATTATTAAACTTTGATGAACTAAAAATAAAGAGTCAATTATATTTTTAAAAGCATGTTTTAGACAATTTGGAGTGAAAGCAATGTAAAATCCTAAAGAGTTCATGGTATTTTTAGTGGCATGTTTTATTTGATTCGTACCCTAGTTCCACCTGATCAATGGATAAACAGATCGTACTAATGTGGCATCCTTCTCAGGTTACCCAATCAATATATGGTTAGATCAGGTTTGAAATAGAATGTAAATTAGAGGTGAATTTTAGCTGATTTGTAACAAAAGTGGGGCCAAATCCCTTGTAGTTAGATGGAATGAAGAGTCCATGTTGGTTACAATTTTCTAATCATTAATTAATTTCAATTTCAGAGTTATATTGATAAAGTGAATTGAGAGTTCAATTGAAATATTTAAATTTAAAGAAACTAAATTTAATTGGTTCATGGTACATTGTATAGCATGTTTTACTTAATATAAATTCTAAACATAATCTAATGGCAAGATCACTCGTGGATCCAATGGGACGCGCATATGATCCAATAAAATTTAATTCTATGTAATTAGAAAAACTGAAATAGAATTTAATTATTTTATAACAAATGCAAACTATAGCTAGTTATTAAGTTTGGCGGGCTATATAAAATGTTTTAAGATCCATCGCTGACCATGATGTAGCATTTGGCAACCAATTGACATGTCCAAGGACCGGCATGGTCACGTGGAGCTATATATATGTGGATATGTGGTGGTTATATATGATGTTAACCGAGTAGAACTCAGGTTCTTTACAATTTACCTTAAATCAAAGAGATAATTCACAAAGTTAGAGTTAAGCACGTAACGCAAGGCAACAAACTCCTGGATAGAAACAAACACGAACGTACGTCAATCTAAAATTATAAACGCTCATTCTCAATCTGTCACAGTAACGTATTTATATGGGCTTTAAAGTGGCTCACATATTAAATACAGATTAGATTTTATGATCTATGGTTATGATAATGCAATCTACTTTTTAACGGTTAGATTTTTTTAATTAACGTGAGAGCTCGTAAAAAATGCTCAATTAATATAGAGACATAGATACAACGTTTTGATATTACTTTGTTATGTGAAATTGAATGGAGACCATTTGATCAATGATAGCAAATTTGTGTTTAATAAATTTTTTGCTTAAGTGATATTTGTGTGCGTGTCTGCGCGCGGCGCGCCGCGCGTATTCTCTTGTAGTATGATACATGAAGGAGATTTACCTTATGGCACAGCCGAGGCCAAAGGGGATCATCCACACCAAGGAAGCAGTGTTGAGGCTGTCAAAAAATACAATCGCATTTGTCTCAGAGTTCAGGCAGGCATGTCATGTCGCCCCTAAAATGTCTCGTTAAAAATTGTGGTGGCTTTTGTAGTGCTTTAATTATCACCTGATTGATAGCACGGACGTCTGCAGCTTTGGGTTGGGAAGACGACCTGACAGGAGCACGAGGATCTCGTACGACCACATCTCCAAGCTGCAGTGCAAGAACAGAGTGCCATGGGTTGCACAGTACGAGACTAGGAGTGGATTCAAACTCTGAAGAGAACATCCTTTCATTGTTTATATATCATTCAAATAATTATAAAAAATTATATGTCATTCGAATGATTATGAAAAGTTTTAAAAACATTCAATAAGATAGATTAATATGTGATAAATCATTTCACAAATATACAAGTTAAAATTTAACTTTTATACGTTGCAACGAAAAAACAAATTAAACTATGGCTAGTTAATATATATTCGTAGTTAAATTTGTTTTTTCGTTGCGATTTGTAAAAGTTAAATTTAACCTTATATGTTTATGGAATAATTTATCACATATTAATTAATCTATTTGGTTGAATTTGTTTAAATTTTTTCATAACCATTAGGATCATATGTAAACAACCAGGGATGTCTCCGCAAGAGTTTAGAATAGTTTATCCAAGACCATGAGAGGAAAACATTTTTAAATTTTCAAATGGTTATGAAAAAATTTAAACAAGAAGAAAAAAGGTTTCAACTTTCTGAAAGATTCCGAATTTTAAACAGAGAGGAAGTCAAGTAGTGTAAATTATGTCACTAACCAGACCATGAGAGCGGAAGGGATGGCGAGCCGGAAGAAGCCGAGCGCGTCGCGGAAGGCCTCCGTGGAGAAACCCGTCCACGTCTTCTTGCACGAGCTCGACATCCTCACGTACACCGCCAGGATGGCCACGTTGATCCAGTACGACACGGCGTTGCTCAGAGCCGCGCCCTTGCTGCCCATCCCGGCGGCGTAGACGAACAGCCAGCAGACGAGCAGGTGACACAGCGCCGTCGCGCCAGCGCTCGCCATGACCGGGAGCACGATGTTCTGCGTCTGCAGGAACCGGACTTGGCAGTGAAGCAGGCCGTAGGCGAACAGCGCCGGGATCATCCACCGGGCGTAGGCGCCAGCCTCCGCGGCGATGTCGGCTTCCTGTCCGAAGAGGAGGAGGATGTCGCCGGTGTAGAACCAGACGACGGCGAGCGGGACGCTGACGGCAGTGAGCAGCAGCATGGCGCGCTGCTTGTAGATGCCAAGGAGATGGTACTGCTGGGCTCCGAACGCTTGGCCGCACAGGGTGTCCAACGCGCTTGCCATTCCAAGCTGATCAAGAAGCCAAGTAGAATTAAAATTTCAAAAACGTTGGGGCTATGATTCGAAAAAATGATTCGGAATATCAATATTTGAACTAGAAAGAGTTTTGGACAGACAACATACGTGAGAGAGAATGTTTGTTTATTACTAGGGCCTATCGTCAGAAAAAAAGAAAATGGAACTAAAAATCGTGTAGAGTAGAGTTAATTAGACCCGAAAGGTAGGATGTGCAAGTGCAATGCCTTGATTGCCTTCTGCTATGGGAAATTTTAGAGAACGCTGTTGATGATATGTCCTAGAGACAATCATAGAGATGATTGTATCACATATTATATTTACATCTTTATTATACATTGTTTCTTTAAATAGATAACTTATTATTGATCAATGAATATGTGATTCGTTCATGAGACTATTTATGTTGTATGTTACTATTTCTAAAGGATCCCTGATCAAATATCATATATGAAACAAATATGGTTCAATGATCAGCGTATTCATTGATTGATAATCATGTCTCATGAATCATGGTATGAAGATACCAAATTTATAATGTAAACACATGTTGAAGAACATGTTGTTGGATAGACCCAACATGAGACACTGCAAGAGTTATATATGATGTGTCATCAGTGGTCTCATATTAGTGTTGGTGTAGAATCCTTAGATCTGAGATTATCATGGTTCCCAACATGTATAGTAGCTTGCTTAGGGGCTGCCAAACACTACTCCGTAACTGGGTAGTTATAAAAGTAGTATTCGGGCATGCTATGAAACATGTAGTGGGATATGAATAATCAAGATGAGATTTGCCCCTCCCTCGGAGAGATATCTTTGAGCCCCTCGATGTTATAGATTATGGAAGTGCATGGCCATGCCAAAAGTGATTGAGGAGAAACACATGTTAAATAATCTATTACAGGATCGAGTGAATGATTGAGCTATTAAAGGATGACACATATCTAGTCTTGAGCTTAATCGATATCGTGAGGCAAAAGGGTTCATACAAGTATACACTAGAGGTTCAGCCGATATGATCTTTATGTATGCCCGGTGAGTCAATATGTTCTGCTAGGGGCCGCTGTTGACACGTGGACCAAAAATGAGTTTTCGGGTTACAACCGAGTGTACATAAACCTACAGGGTCACACACTTAACAGGCCAGAATAAAGGGATTGGATAGAGATCCAATATTTGTTCAATTCGGATAGAGATCCGAGTAGGACTCCTATGGGCCTCGGAGGCCCAGTTATGGATCCTATATATATTCTTCAGGTGATGAGGCTGGTCCGAGAGAAAAACCCTAGTCGCACATGGGCACTAGCACGCCTGTGCGACGTGTTGCATCCCTGGACGTGTGGATACCGGTAGAGGTGCTGCTGGTCTGCGGTGTTGATCGGCGTGAGAGCACGGCAGCCCGTACACACGAGGAGGAGAAGATCGGACTGCTGCGATGTACTACTTTCTCTACATCGACGCTCGCTACGTCGCCAACGTTCCTTCGGCTTCTTAACACTTACTTCCACTGCATAGTGCGTCGAGTAGTAACAATCTATGATCTCATACTTGCATGGTTCCTGATTTACGCAATAGAAAAATTTTGATTTATGCTATCGTAGGCTATGCGTATCCAAACAAATGCTCCCTCAACTTCTATATCTTATGTAAATCCTCTCTCCATCTCTTGAAGAAGCTTTCTCTGTAGTCCAGTTACCTGGACGGCCGCCGTCCCCTTTGCTGACACCACCGGTTGTGCCTTGCGCCTTGCGGTAGTGGTAGCACCCACAGGGGTGTGCTGCACAATCAGGGTTCTGCTCGCTATGGGAGATGTTCTACCTAGCACAGGCGGACAGCCTGGACGACCAGAAGGTTGGTTGACCGACTGGGTGGTGTGCCTGCATAGAGCGGTTGGAGGAGCCGCATGTGGAGGCAGTATTAATCTGCAGCGGGTGTCGATGCTGATGTCATCTTTCTAGCATAGATCCTTACAACTACAACAGATCGTTTGTGCTGGGTCGAAGAGAGCTGTTACAAATAATGGTTATAACTGTAACAGACGAATTTGATGGCCGTTAGAGATAACCAAGGCGACCAACATTCGTCACTGATATACACTCCTATGTAACGACGCATAAGGAGGAGCCATTACCCGTCCAGTCATCTATAATGGCTCCTAATTTAGAGTCGTTACAGATAGTTTAGTCCCAACTCTAAACTACTTCATATTGACCAAGTCCCAGCTCCTTTCCTCTCCTCCTTTGCTTCTCGGCATCTTCACTCGCAGCATCTAAAAAAAAGCTCTGCCTCTCCACCCTCCGCTCCTCCCGACAAAGTCTCCTCATCCCCCACTACTAGAGAGGAAGAAAGCTGGCGGTGGTACCGTGGTAGGAAGAAACCACCACACACTCAAGCTCTACACTGACGAGAAGGGCCAAATCTAGCAGCTGCAATGGCTCCGCAATGATGGCACCATCGGGAGGGCCTTAGGAGTGGTGGATCCACCAGCAGCCAACCTCAGGAGCGTGGATCTAGCGCCAGCAGGCCTCAAGAAGTGCGGATCCATTGCTGGCTAGCCTTGAAAGTGCGGATCCGGCACCAGTGGGCCCTGAGAGCAGCGAGTCCACTGCCAGGCAGCCTCGAGAGTGCAGATCTAGAGGTGGCGGGCCTGGCGAGCGGTGGATTCGGTGGGGATGGCGGGTATCGACAATGCCAACTAGGGAAGCGGTGTATCCGGCAACTCCTTGTGCAAGCTTCCTCTACCTCCGCTGCTCCATCCCATCCCTTGCCTATGCAGGCGGCAATGATGGCAGGCTGGTCATGCAGCTAAATCTAGCCGAGGAGTCACCGCCGTCTTCCCTAATGACACTGCGCTTCTTCCTGCCCCCAAGCTCCTCCAAGAGCAAAAGGGGCAGCGGCAATGGCAGCACGGCTGCTGGTGAGCACAACAGGGACCAGCCATGCGGCGACAACCGACACAGTGACGAACAAGGATGGCGATGGGTTCGGGCTTGTTTTTCCTTTTGTTTTTTGTTTCTTTTATAAGTGATGGCTCCTCTTTTCAAGCCATTACAGATTTCTCACATCTGTAACAGATTGGGATTAGTCGTTACATCAATGACCAATTCTCTATAACGGCTGGCTGAGGCGTTACATATGAGAGTTTGGAGCTGTCACGGTTAATTCCGGTCTGTGCTAATTCTAACGTTGTGGACGATGAGGGTGGAGGTGATGGTCTTCCTGTTTCTAGGGATATAAATGGTTAACCCATGAATCCACTTATAAGTCAAAATAAACGTATGCTTATTTTGACCTATAAGTAAATTTGTGGATTAGCCACTTACTCCTTTACCTGTTCACGATGGATAGACGCCACACACTAACGGAGACGCGCTGCGGCAGCGGCGAGCGGTGGAGCCGCGAGTCATTGCCAGTGTCGTGCAAGGCTAAACCTCTTGTCCCTTCGACCTTTGCTTTGCTGTCTCAGTCGTCCTAGCGCATTCAATATTAAAGCTCTAAACGTATTCTTCCCCTCTTTATCTTTTTTAACTGATCATCCTCAAAGGTTGCCAAAAAATGCTCAAGAGACAGCTAGCACTTTGTAGTGGTACAGTTTTTTCTCTTACTGGACAAGGATTTCTACAATTCCTACCGCACCGTGTGGGGTATCTACTCGTTTTTCCGGTACATTTGCCACCAACTTTTGCAAATTCGTTTTGCACCTTCCTACCCGCACGGCTAGCTGGTGGGCTAAAAAACTGGGAACGAAAAAAAAAACAAAAATTTAAACTGAATTCGAACAAATTTTGACCAAGTTCAAAAAAAAGAATCAAAAAATTGTGGCAGAATAGTTTCGTCAAGGGGGTTCGAAAATTTTGAACCCTGTTTGCCACCCCATCGCATGGCTTTATCTAAACTAATATATCATCGTGCCGGTCGAGCTTTGGTTAATTTTTAAAAAAAGATATATCATAGTGCAACAAGTATAAATTCCTTCGAAAAACTATATGCAACTTAATTATGTGGCATATATGGTTTGACATCTTTATTTATTTGGATTTGGAACGCCTAGTGGTACAGAAAGGTTCTAACGCAGTCGATCAGCAGGCAAGAAAACATGCAGATGACAACTGAATGATTTAATATTCGACCATCATTGATCTTTCTCCGTTCTTTAGTGAAAAGCCCTCTCTAGCTACGGCCAAAAAGAGTGAAAAAATGTTGTTGGACAAAAAAATATAATAAACCCAGAGATGTGCGCATGGTATATACTATATAGCATAAAGCCGCAACACTTTCTACAGAGAAATAATTGAACACTAGAACGGTAATTCTCCTGTCAATCTTGTAACTAGAGCAAAAAATTGTTTGACGACATGCGCGTAACGTCGCCTACCACTACCAGCAAAGAGGTTATGTTGATCGATGTATATGAAGAAAGAAGACTCCGAGACGTTAGTGTGTGATGTATTTTGTGTCGCTTCTTGCATACATTGTCATGCGCCCGTTTTAGGAGGTCTTGCATTTATTAGTGATGTCTTACTCCGGTTTTAATTTTAATGTATCACGTCATTGAACATATATGTTGGAGTGTTTGACTGTTCGTTTTATTAAAAATACATAATTAATATTAATTTTGTTATGGTTTGTGCTATAATTAGAGGTCTTTTATTTCTAACTTATTTTTATTTTCATATTTGCATAAAAATTTTAGATAAGATAAATGATTAAGAGCGTGTTTAAAAGTTATTAGCGTTATAAAAAAACGAAGGAAGAATTATACATGCATTAATTACCTAGTTTGATCTAGTGGACCGAGTAACAAGGCTATTATATATGTGGCAGTAGCATAGGAATGAATCTGTGTGCTTGCATGGAGGAAGCGACGTGCTGAATTGTGCTGCACTAGGTAAGTACGAAGCGGTCTAATTTGTTCGGGTAGCATGTATCTTTGCATATTTAAGCCATGTACTAGTTAATTAGGTGAAGTTGATCAGTAGGAAGGAAGCAACGGTAATGTTCGAGAGGAGAGGTTGGAATTTGACACGTAAAACGATATATGTATTTACACATGATTAATTAAGTTTTAGCTATTTTTTTTAAAAAATAGATTAATATGATTTTTTAAAGCAACTTTTGTATATAAAATTTATGTAAAAAATAAATCGTTTAGTAGTTTAAAAAACGTGCGTGCAAAAAAGAAAGAGATGAGTTGAGAAAGTAAAAAAACACACACAAAAGTTTCATGTTTTTTCTTCATATAGCTTAATAAGGCAAGTTAAGAAGTGTGAGTTCTCTCCGTGTACTTGGACATAGCTCGTGTATTCTCGTGCTGGATTTATCCACAATGATTTCCAGATAGCGATGCTTTCCATTTTCCACAAACAACTAATAATTAATTTACTCCAAAAACAGTAGTTATTGCTCGACAGTTGCACTAAAACGATCGATTCGATTCTCCATTTCTCCTCTGTTAATTGATCATTAGTTTGGGCTATATAGCGACGTGCATGGATGATAAACATAAACTGCGGCATAATTAGCTAGTGATTACTAGCTATGTCAGCAAAATGATAATAATCCATGGACGACGAATAAAAACGTACATACCAGAAGGCTGAAGCCGGTGACGGTGGTGAAGGAGTTGGCCATGGATGCGCCGGCGAGTGGGAGCTCGCCGAGGTGGCCGACGTACATGACGGAGATCATCTGGACGACGTAACGCAGCAGCGCCCCGGCGACGAGCGGCCCGGCCAGCCACAGCTGCTTCTTCACCTCCTTCCGCACCCCCAAGCTGGCCTGACCGTCGTCGTCTTCGCCGACGCCGACGACGACGACGACGGGGGCTTCCTCCGCGGCGGTCGCCGCCTTCTTGATCACCATGTTGTCCGGCATGTGAAGGGATCTCTCCAACTAGCTCACAAGCTCTTCGATCTCCCGCTTTTTATGCTTGTAGTAGTAGTAGTGAAAGATCGGTACCCGCTATTTTTTGTGATGATTCTTGTTGTGATGATGGCTCAAATGATGGGTGATCTTAGTAAAAAGAGAATGGCTCACTTAATGATCAAAATCAAGTAGTAGTATCCATGTGACTATGTGAGTCAGAGAGTGAGGGAGTGTGTGGGGTGGGTGTAGAGAATCAGTAGGCCAACACCGAAGAGATAGATATGGTTACGATATGTGTCAGCTGCAGCTGCAGGGAGACAAATTTGCGTAGATTGCTGCTGCGTCAGCTCGCAGTAGCTAGCTAGCTGGCTGGCTAGCTCGGTGTCAGTGCCTTGCTAGAGTTGGACAACGGGGTAGCTGGGCTCGTTAAGCCTCAGCTTGATCGATCGGTTAATTAAGGTCATAATAATAAGGAGGGATACTATTTTTTTAGGCACATGCTGATCGGCACTATAGGTATCGAAACAACTAAAACCGATCTCTATAGTGATTTTTCACCTCCACGGATTAAAAAAATATATAACCGACACCTTTGAACAACTATAGATGCCGGTTCTAAAAAACCAACACATATTATATATTATAGGTGTCTCGGTTAATTAAAAAACTGGCACCCTACAAACCGAGCCGAGTCGCATGAAAAAAGAGAGATATTTTTAGCCGCGCCTAGCCCACCCTCTCTTTTTCTCTTTCTGCTTCTCCCCGACCTTGTCTTCTCTCTCTCGACGGCCGTGCCCAACGGCGAGAGGATCCGTCAGCGTGGCGACACCCCTTGGCAGCACTAGATCCGACGACGAGCGGCGGCCAGCACCCCTCAGCAGCGCTAGATCTGGCGGCGTGGCGGCGCCCCTCGGCACTGCCGGATCTGACGGTGAGTGGTAAGCGGCGGCCCGCGCCCCTCGGTAGTGCCAGATCTGGTGGCGTGGCGGTGCCCCTCGGCAGCGCCGGATCCGGCGACGAGTGGTGAGCGGCGGCTCGTGCCCCTTGGCAGCGTCGGATCTGGTGGCGTGGTGACGCGACGATGGTGGACGTGGCGATGACCGCCAAAATGGAGGTGGCGCCCCTTGGTAGTGTCGGATCCGCCTCTTCCCCCTCTTGTCATTCTTGATTGTTGATATTTATTCATGTTTATTTGTCTCAAATTTGATCTAGACATGTTGTTTTTCTGGAGATTATTGATTATAGTTCATGTGTTCATGGATTTGAGGCATCATTTTGGGATTAGGAGCATCATTTGGGATCTATCAGGGCTCAATGCATCGGCTCGATGGCTCAATACGTCAAGCCGATTTTTTAGGCTCATGTGCGTCTCAAAGGTGTCGGTTGTGGAACTGGCACCAATGACCCGAGGTCAGCAGTTCCGTCTTCTTGGTACCGGTTGAAAAATCCGACATCTATGAGGGTTTCCGAATCGACACCGATGATATTTTCTGTAGTAGTGGGAGCAAGCTCCGATTGGCTAGATCAGAGGATTAACATGCTAAAAGCTTTAGGTCGACTCCGTCTCCGTCCAATCAACTAGCATATCAGGTTCGTTGGCCCCGTTTGGTAGGGATTCTCCTATGTGATTCGAAGTAGAATCGCGTGGAGCCGAGCCAAACGGGCAAACTTTTCATCTGATTCTTGGAGAATCATTCGGAATGATTCTATTTTTTTACACTAGAGAGGAGAATCCCGCATTTTGCAGCTTCCCACGAGAATCAAACCAACGAAATATAAAAGTACCCCTAGATTTCCCAAGAAATTACCCACCACTGCCACTGATATACCCCTTACAACCCTATCCGTCCCAGCCCTCACCCGGCTCCTCTCCCAGCGCGTCTCCTCCCTCCCGACGCCCTGAAGCAGGCGGCTAGGGTTTCTCCTAGGAGCGTCGCGCTGCCGGCCAAGGAAGGGACTCGCCGGCAGCCTCTCTCCAGCCTCCGGCCGGCCACGACGTCGGTAGCCTCTCCCCCGCCTCCAACCTCTCCGTTTTCCTGCCCCGCGCGCCCAGATCTGAGGTGGTGCGTCGCCGGCCATCCTCCCCGTCGCCGGCGCCTCTCCTGTCGCGGGCACCTCTCCCCCGACCGCCTCCAACCTAGCCGCCGCCTCTCCCCTCGTCGGCACCTCTCCCCTGCCTCCAACCTCCCCGTCGCCGGCCATCCTCCCTGTCGCCGGTGCCTCTCTAACCTCGTCGGAGCCTCTCTCCTGGCCGTTTCCAACCTCGCCAGCGACTCTCCCCTCGTCGACGCCTCTCCCCTGTCTCCAACCTCCCCATCGCTGGCCATCCTCCCCGTCGCCGGCCATCCTCCCCGTCGCAGTAAAAAGACAAGGTAATACACTAGTCCTTTTTCTTGCTACTCCTTTTCAATCCATTTTTGTTGAACTGCAAAGTAGATGTTTATATAAGTAATTTTGCTATTCAGATCTGATATGTCTGGGGTAGATAATGCTGATTGGACCGATGAGAACACTAGGATAGTATGTGAATTGTTCTTGGAGCAAGTTAGGGATGGAAATCGCTCAGGTACCCATTTGAACAAGAAGGGGTATGATTTTGTTATTGCAAAATTCGAAGAGAAGACTGGCTTGAGGTATCAAAAGCTCCAATTTAAAAATAAATGGGCCAAGCTGAAGAGTGATTATAACCTATGGAAGAAGTTGGTAGGGAGGGAAACTGGATTAGGTTGGGATCAATCAAGAGGTACCATTGTTGCATCCGATGAGTGGTGGGGAAGAGAAAAGAAGGTAAATTTTTATCTTCTAATCATGTCAACTTGTTCACTATGAAGCGTAATTTTTTTCTCTAATTATGACCTTGCCACATCTGTAGGACTTGCCTGGTTGTTTGAAGTTCAAGCTAAGGGGCCTTCAAAATGAACATTTGCTCCAACTCATTTTTGAAGACCTTCGAAACACAGGAAATGATCATTGGAATCCTACTAGGGGTGATATACCTGAGAGTTCAACTCAACCTACAAGTACTATTAATGTTGATGACATAGAAGAAGTGCATGAAGGTGATGACAACGATAGTGCTGATGAAGATTTCTCTCCACCCCCCAAGAGAGGAAAGAAAGCTGTTGGTAAGAAGGCAAAGAAACCAAAGACCAGTGGTGGACATTGGTTCTATGAACAAATGTCTCGCTTTGTTGACAACCAGGAGAAATCAGCTGCATCGGTTCAGTCACTTGTTAGGAGGGAGGACACATCAGGGTGTGCCATCAAAGATGTCATGAAGCTAGTGAAGGAATGTGGTGCTGTTTTTGGTACCAAAGAGCGCTTTGTTGCCTCTGAGATTTTCACAAAGAAATCTGAGAGGGAAATGTTTATGGCCTTGGAGAACCCAGAAGAAAGATTTGCATGGCTCACAATGAAACATGATGCAAAGGCGGCAAAAAATGTCAAGTAGTGATGTAGCATGCTATGAGTGTTTTAATAATTTCCTATTCATGTGTTCTGTATGTTGGACCAATTTCCTATTCATTTGTGTTTGTATGTTGAACAAGTTTCTATTCATGTGTGTTTTGTATGGTTGGACCAATTGATTATGTATGTGTGTTATTTCCTATCCATCGTTATGTTTCTTGTCCGGCATTATTTCTTGTCCATCACTATGTATATGTGTTATTTTCTGTCCATCAATATTTATGTGTGATATTTTAAGCCCATCAATATTTACTAGTTTGATTTTACAATTTTTTCTATGTTTCAGATGTCATCTACTGAATCCGATGATGAGGCTTCAGAACAAAGTGATGGTACTGATAAGGAGGAAGACGATGATTTATGTATAGAGGTTG
Source organism: Oryza officinalis (assembly GCA_008326285.1). Taxonomy (NCBI): domain Eukaryota; kingdom Viridiplantae; phylum Streptophyta; class Magnoliopsida; order Poales; family Poaceae; genus Oryza; species Oryza officinalis. Next base: position 27,887,339 of record BDMV01000006.1, on the reverse strand, counting down.
TACGTCGTCATCACGCTTTACAAGCCACTTCCTTTTCAGCTGCTTGCTTACTTGGTCAGTACTTCATGACATATTATGATAAAAATGAACCAAGAACATCACGGCTAAGTGGATATGCATGGGTGCAAGAGACGCTTGCTACTCCGGGGGAGAGTCACCATATGTTTCGCATGAATAGTGATCTATTTTACAAGCTTCATGACTTATTAGTGAGTACCTACAAACTTAAATCAACCAATCACATGAACTCGATGGAATCAGTTGCTATTTTTCTATTCATACTTGGAGGTGGTGAGTCCAATAGAAGGGTTCAAAATAGGTTCAAGCACTCCGGTGAAACAATTAGTAGAAAATTTGAGGAGGTCTTGTATAGTGTGGTTAGTATGTGCAAGGATTACATATGCCCAATTGATCCAAACTTTCGTCCAGCTCATAGTAGGATTAAGAATGATACAAGAATGTGGCCACATTTCAAAAATTGCATTGGTGCCATTGATGGGACTCATATCATAGCAAACCCACTACGTGAAGATTATGTGAGGTACATGGGTAGACACAAGAGTCCCACTCAAAATGTGATGGCAGCGGTTGACTTCGACATGCGCTTTACATATGCCTCAATTGGACAACCAGGATCTATGCATGACACTAGCGTCCTTTATCATGCATTAGATGTGGACAAAGATATTTTTCCGCATCCTCCACGAGGTATGTTTTGTTTAAATATCTATATATTTCTTGCCTTGTGTGAAATTTAGCACTAATTCGAATCATATATTGTAGGTAAGTACTACCTTATCGACGTTGGCTACCCAAATAGGCCGGGGTATATGGCACCATACAAAGGCCAAAGGTACCATGTTCCTGACTGGAGAAGAGGTCCTCCACCAAATGGTGAGCAAGAGTATTTTAACCATCTTCACTCAAGTATTCGCAATGTCGTTGAGCGCACTTTTGGTGTATGAAAGATGAAATAGCGAATTCTTTTAAAGATGCCTATCTATCCAATGGTCAAGCAAGAAATGATCATTGCAGTCACCATGTGCCTTCACAACTTCATACGTCAGAACTGCAGAAATGATAAGTACTTTCGAAGATGTGATTGAGATCCAAATTATGTCCCAACCATACCTGCAAGATATGCCAAATACGCCATCTCCCAAAATACATCCGATACCTCTACTTCACAAGCTAGTGATTCATCCATAGACAGATTCCGTGATGAACTTGCTAGTACATTATGGGGTTCTAGATGAATTTGATCCATATGAACTTTGTTTAGCATATTATTCTTTTGAAATGATTGTCCTTAGAAATATGTAACTATATTATTTGCAACAACTATTTATGTGTGTGGACTTTACTTTTAGTAATTTCTATGGAATGATTTATCATCTATATATGACCAAGTATCTTGATACAATAGGGGTATTATAGACAAAATCACAACAAGAACTCTCTCTTAGAATCTAAAACTAATGTCTACAGCCAAACGCCTAATCATACTGATTCTGATTCTCTTCAGTATCTGATTCAGGAGAATTAGAGTCCAGAATCACAGAATCATAGAATTCGGAGCCCTACCAAACGGGCCCGTTATTATGCACATACTCCCCTCCGTTCCTAATGAAATTAAAAATAAGTGTAGCTTTAACAATTGTTTCACAAATAGTATATTTTCGAGTGGGGTCTGTGCAAATTTTGGAGCAAATTAAGATCCTGCGTTTGAAATTCTCTCAAACTCGTAGACTGATCTTCTTGTCGTACTGCTACAGTATCTGAGAAAACTGAAGCTTAGAGAAGAGGAAATAGAGCTAGTCTGTTGATCGGATAACTCTCTCCCCAGCCACATCTCCCTCCTAGCTACCTCCTGTCTCACCGCCGCATGTCGTGGAGGCCACCAGCGCCGAGGCATGCTGCCGTCGCCTCTCCCTCCACGTCTTCCCTGTGGTCACCGCTGCCACATCGGCCAACGAGGAGGCTGAGGCTACCGGATCAAGTGACCCCAGCCTCCCCGCTTGTGGATTCGGGTGGCTGAAGCTAGATGTGGACAGGTCGAAGGCGATGGTGGCGGGATTCAGGACTACCAAAGCTAGCACCGACGGTCCTCGATGGCGACGGCTGTGGCTTGAAGACGATGACCGCAGCCAGGGTTGTGGTGCAACAAAGGTGGCGAAGGTCAAGAACAGCGACTTCAATGCCACCAAGGTCCCTGGCAAGGTCATCCATGATAGCTAGGGTTCTTGGATTTGAATTTATGAGAAATATTTTGCTTGGAAGCTAGGGTTGCCAGGTGTGAATTTCTGCGAATTCCTGGATATCATCAAGCAGTTTCTGGAAATTTTTGTAATTTTTTATTTGTTCACCAAAAATAATCATAGCTAACAGCTGTCTTAACGTAACCTCCTGCGAAAAACAATTCCCATAGGCGGTCAACTTAGCTTAGCCGCCTACGAAAATCGGGCCTTCACCTGCTTGTGAAGATAGTCGATTTTCAAACGCAGTTGGTCGCCGGCAAAAACATCTTTCGTAGCAGTGACATCTCCTTCTATTTCTTATTCCCTTTTTTTCTACAACCTGATTGCCTCTCCATAATTTCAAAATTATTTGTTATTAAAAGTTATAGTTAAGACTCTAAAGTGAGTATAATTTGATATTTATTAATTTTGAATTTGCAAATTACTAATTAACTAATAAATATATATATAATTGAAACTCCAAACAAACTACAAGTTATGAATATCAAAACAATTAAATCAAGATAAAACGTACGGTAACTAAGACTCCAGTCGATCGAGGCATACCAAGTACTTATTAATTGAAAATTTATAAATTATTAAATCAAGAGAACGTAAAGTAATATAAGAAATAGTAAATCTTTATACAATAGTAAAAGGATTCCTAATTACTAAGCTTCAAATACGGTTTTTTTAAAATTACTTATCCGATCTATAATCCGATTATACCATTATATTCGTTGTCATTAAATCTTTATAATAAAATCTTCCATAATTATATTCTAATTATATATATATGTATGTTGTAAATTATTTTTATTATAATATATAAATTATTTTTATCGTATATGTAATTACTTTTAGATTTAATTAAATTCCTTCTTGGACATTCATAATGTTTTGTTACTTTGATTGTTGTTTTAGTTAGCTCTATAATTTGTGTTGATTAAATTTAATGTCTAGATAGGCTTGTGTTTTTACCTCCACAACGTATTTACTTTTATTGACATGATAGCATACTTTTGTTTTGTCTTAAGTTACTTTTATAATTGATCATGGTTTATGTAAATTACTTTCAGACGTTATTGAGGTTACTTTCATAAATGTATAATAAAGTAATTTGATCAAATTTAAAAGTAATTTATATATATGATAAAAAGTAATTTACAACATATATATATTTGTAACAGTCTGTCCTCTAGAACCACATAGCTCAGCCCATCTGACAGGTGGGCCCACTGACACATACCATTATGTATAGAGGGTTAACCCGGGACTGATATGGTTGGAAGGACAAGTCATTATAAGTTGGTTTCACCCTTTTTAAATTAGCAAGATAGTACTAAACATACGCACACAATTCTTATGGGCTACACAGAGTATGTCCTAATTGGGTTAGGATGTCACACCCTTTCTAAAGGACCCGACATCCTCATTGGTCCAACTTATCACATAGCCACATAGGCATACATGCAAATATTCAGGAACACACCCGCTCTTAGTGCACATCCATACGTTCAGTGCCAGCGTCATATGTCATGTCATGTATCTCACATAGAGCCCACTTGCAACATGCGTCATATGCTCGCACACTGACCCGTACATGCAATGCGAGGGTCAGCTCTAATACCATTTGTAATAGCCCACCCTCCAGAATCATGTAGTCCAGCTTATCCGATGGACCAGTTACACATACCATCCTTTTACACGAAGTAAGGACGGATGTGTAAGTGGGCCTGCTCGTCGAATGAGCTGGGCTGCGCAGTTCTGGAGGGTGGGCTGTTACAATATTTTTTTTTTCATTACACCATAATTATGTGAGATCTTGTTTCAAAGACTTTATTGCAACAAATATAACGGTATAATAGGATGATAAATCAGATAAGTAATTTAAGAGAAAATTTTATAAGAAGAAGAAAAAAAAGACATGCATGATCTAGCTAAGTAGATATTTAGCCTATAGGTAATAAGTACCGGTAGGTAATGGTAATAAGTGACACTTTCTCAGGTAGCAAAGTGTGCACTCGTTAAGACTAAATAGTGCATATGCACTATTTAGATTTGGTCCATATTAAAGTATTTTCAAATACGAATATAATTGTATCACATGCATAATTAAGTCTCAATCTGTCTCCAGGGGTCCAGCCCCCTTTCATTTTGGAACCAGGCTGGGCCAAACCTCGAACAGTCCCGCTCCACCTTCTCCCGCATTTAGTCTGTCCAGTATGCCGTGCTCTGTGCTATCCTATCAAGAGTGTGTGAAGCCTGTGCAGATGCTGTTCCACGAACATCATGCCTTCTGCTGCTGTTCCTGTGTACCACGACCGACGACGAGCAGCGCTGCCAGCACAGCAGGGCTCTTTTTGTGGGGACGAAGAGTATAACACTCACGTGCCTCTCCTGCCTGTACGTGCCTGCGTCTTCACCAAACCTGTTTAGTTAGGTCAGCTGTAAATTAGTTGGTGCCGAACACCATGCATACCTCGTAAATTCATATGCCCGAGAGACATCTTAGATGGCAATGGATGTTTGCGTTGGTACGTAAAATGTGATTGATTATTATTTTGTGATGAATAGTTGGTATTTGAGATAATTGGTTTTAATATTTAAAAATTATTGACGAAATGGTTTTGCAGCTGGTCTGACTGTGGTTTGTGTACCGGTCAGACCGGGTGACGATAAACAGTATTTTCAGATGATGAACAGATGTTTCGGCTGAATGGAGCCGGTCAGATCGGAGTTCTGCATGCGCTCAGACCGGTTGGCCCGATGATCTGACCAGCTGTTTTATGATTGGAGTCGGTTTCAGGTTGTTTATTTGGATAAACGTGATTAATTCATGTTTATGACTTTTAGATGATTTCTATATACATGTGATACTGTTATATGCTAATGTTGAGTCAAGTTAAAGAGAACTTATGCTCAGATATGGTTTCTTGTTTGATTTATATGTAGGTGAGTCTTGATGTCTCAAGAGAGCATTGTCAGTGATGAATCGGGAGTTAACTTGGGAAAAGGTGACGTCCAAATGATCAAAAAATCATATGGGATACTTAGGCTAAAGATCGATGCACGTGGTTGATGGAGATGTCATATGACATACGATGAAGATATTGTGTGCATATGGAATGAGTTAAATTTGGAAGGAGTCCAAATTTGGTATGATTGGAGTTTGTAAAGTTTGTGTTTTTACAGGAAGGTTTCCTAAGAGATTAGAACTTCTTATACAAGTTAGATTCATGGCTTTAGGCTACCTATCTTGGGTATAAATAGAGAGAGGGGTTGAATCCTCCCGGTGTCGATTTTGTTAGAGTTGAGTTTAGAGAAAAGTTAGGGTTTTGAGTTTAGTTGAGATTTTTGAGAGCAGTGTTGTTGTCGCACTTTGTAAACACGAATAGAAGCAATAAAATTTAATTTACTTTGAGAAATCTTCGATTTGTGTTTGCTCGGATTTTCGACGGTCACACCAGCGAAGTACCGCCGATCAGACCAGGCAGGCAATGACGGTTGGACTGGTGGCGATGATAGATGACGACTATATATTTGAACGGTCAGACTGGAGCATCAAGGCCGGTCGGACCGAAGGCATCCGTGCGGTCAGACCGGCACATCTACTTCGGTCAGACCGATCTACATTGATAATGAGGGTAACTTTTTATTCTGCAAAAATTTTGGGTTTTTGGGTACTCCAACTACTCACCCCTTTCTGGTTGGCTTAGTTCTAACTATTCGATCCTACAAGTGGTATTACAACCTTGTTTTCTTCTTTAGATCTTTACCAATCTTGAGTTTTAGCCATGGCTACAACTAAGCCCCATATTTTCGATGGATTGGATTTTCCTTATTGGTGCAAAAAGATGAAAGCTTATATGTGTGCAGAAGATTATGATATTTGGCTAAAGGTTATTAATCCCTATGGAATTCCTCCTCAGATCAATACTGCTGCTTTGAAAACTGAATTGTAATATAATTGTAAAGCTCGCAACTATTTACTCAATGGAATTTCTCATGCAGATTTTGATCGTGTTTCTCATCATAAAATTACAAATGAGATTTGGAATGCCTTAAACAATTTTCATCAAGGTACTTCTAATAGCAAGAAACTTCACATAGATGTTTTTAAAAAGAATTACATGAAATTTGAGATGAAATCTAGAGAGGCTTTAGATGATTATCTTGCACGCTTTAACAAAGTTTTGAACAATCTTAGATCTGTTGATTCATCTTTTGATACCAATTATTCTCAATCTGAGGTTTCTCGTTACTTCTTAAACGGTCTTGATACGACGATTTGGGAGATGAAAGTTACTTCTATTCAAGAGTCTGTTAATATATCTATCTTGACTTTGGATTCGCTTTATAGTAAACTCAAAACTCATGAGATGATTATTCTTTCTCGTAAAGTTAATTCTAAATCAAGTGCTTTGGTTTCTTCTTCACCTTCTCTTGATGATGGCACTTCTACATCTACTCATAATGCTTTGTCTACTATTAATCATGTCATATCCGATGATCAACTCGAACAGTTCAAGGAGGAGGACTTGGCTTTGGCTATTATAAGGTGTCTCAGGCTATAAACAATGTCAGGTTCAGAAAAAGAGGAGGTTGAGTTCGTTGCTTTGAGTGCGAAGAACTGGATCACACGTTCGTAGTGCCCCAAGCTAGGAAGAGCCAAGAAAAATGACAATGGAGACAAGCTCAAAGAGGATAGGTCTAGAAGCACGTTCAGGAGAAGGAAGTCCACGGAATCACTCAAGAAGATGTTGAATCATGTGTATGCCACTTTTGAGCACTCAAGTGATGTTAATCTTGAGAGTGATGGAGATGACAACAAGGGAAAGAACATCTCTGACTTGTGTTTCATGGCTCGTGATGAATCAGACTCAAAGTATGAAGACAATGAGGTAAATCCCCCTAGAGAGTTTCTTGAAGAGATTATTTTGACTTTTAACTCCAAAAATAAAACATGTGAGAAGATGATTAAAAACAGGAGTTTACAATTGAATCTCTTAATTCTAAAATTGCTAGATTAAAATCTTTTATTCCTGATGATGATGATTGCAAAAATTATGAGGTTTTATTATCTGATATTTCAAAAATAAGATGTACCAATGTTTCACATGATTTGAGATTAAAATCTTCTATTGCTCTTAGAGTTGCCATGCATACACGTATTTTGGATGAGTTGTTTTTTTACAATCTAAAATGACTAGTTACAATAGGGATATAGGTTTTGATGCTCATGATTATTTTACTAAACATCAACTTGCTTTTTTGAGCATATCTAATCAAGGTGAAATTTTGACAAAACCTGAACCCAAAAAAATAGTTCTTAAATCTGCTGAAATTATGCCCTCTCTTTCTTCTACACTAAAAGAAACAAAACTTGATATTTCTAAACCACCTACTTCTCGTGAAAAGTATACTTGCTCTTTCTGTGGTAAAGATGGACATTTGGTTGATTTTTGTTTCAGACTTGCACATAAACATAAAAAGAAAAGAGAAACTGTTTTTTGCAAAATCAAAATGGCAAAAATTTGGTTTTTACTCGAGGAGATCGGTTAGACCGTAGTGGGTCCAGCTGTCAGACCGGCGCTCGGTCAAACCGGCAGCTATGTCTCGGTCAGACTGGCTGCACCTCTTTGGTCAGATTGGCCTCGGTGAGATTTTTCTAAAAATTCATAAACTGTTTCCTCGCGTGGATATATGTCTATTGGATTTACTGGTTGTGTGTCTCATTACTGGATTCCTAAATTTCTTTTATCTAACCTCAGTACTAAGGCATCGACATCCACTTGTGTGCTGGCTTTGGTGGCGAGGAAGGGGAATGTGTGGATCGTGGATTCCGGTTGTTCGTGGCACATGACTAGTGATAAAAGTTGGTTCTCCTCTTTCAAACAGACATTCAGGACTGAATCAATTATCTTTGGAGGTGCTTCTACTAGTGTCATTCTCGCTACAGGATCTGTTGAGGCAAGTGACAAGTTTGTTTTGAAAGACATAGTTTTATTGGAGGATTTAAAGTATAATTTTCTTTCAGTTTCCCAAATTGTTGATGAGAATTATGAGGTTCACTATAGGAAAACTAGAAGTAAAATCTTTGATTCATCTGGAGACTCTATGTTGGGTATTTCTCGCTATGAAAGTATTTTTAAAGCTGATTTTAAAAATCCTGTTTCATCTGAGGTCACATGTTTGGTTGCTAAGTTTAATAGAGATTTGATGTTTTGGCATCATAGAATTGGACATGTTGGTTTTGATCATCTCACTAGGATTAGTGGTTTGGATCTTATTCGTGGTTTGCCTAAACATAAGAAATATCTTGATTCGGTTTATTCGTCGTGTCTTCATGCTAAGATGGTTGCTTCTTCACATGCTCCTATTATTTCTGTGATGACGGATGCACCAGGACAACTTTACATATGGACACTATTGGTCCAGCTAGAGTGCAATCTGTTAGAGGAAAGTGGTATGTGTTGGTTATTGTTGACGATTATTCTAAATATTCTTGGGTTTTTTTCATGGCAAATAAGGATGAGGCTTTTGATCACTTTTAGAGTTTGTATCTTCGTTTGACTCTAGAATTTTCTGGTTCTTTGAAAACAATTCGAAGTTATAGTGGTGGTGAGTTAAAAAACGTTACTTTTGAACAATTTTGCAATGAAAAAGGTCTTGAACATCAATTTTCTTGTCTTCGGGTTCCTCAACAAAACGATGTTTTTGAAAGAAAAAATTGTTCTTTGGTTGAGATGGCTAGGACAGTGCTACATGAATATCATACTTCTAGGAAATTTTGGGTTGAAGCTATTAACTCTGCATGTTATATTTCCAATCGTATTTTCTTGAGATCTAAACTTGGATAAACATCTTTTAAGCTTCTCTTTGGACATTAACCTAAAGTTTCACATTTGTGTGTTTTTGGTTGCAAGTGTTTTGTCTTAAAATATGAAAATTTGGATAAATTTGAAGCACGTTCTACTGATTGGAATTTTTGTTGGATATCCTACACACTTCTGTGGCTATCATGTACTTGTTTTGGAAACTAACAAAATAATTGAGACTTGTGAAGTCAATTTTGATCACGCTAGTCCTAGTAGTACACCTGAAATTACAGGTATATTGTCACAGGTTCGGGGGGAGGATGGTCGTATTGTTTAGGACGAAAGCGACGATGAAGACGAACCGGTGTCAGCCGGTCTGACCGGACACTAGGCCGGTCAGACCGGCGCATGAGGCGTGGTCAGATTGGTCAGGGGGTTTCACCTCGGTTTCTGTCGATGCTGACTTTGATGGACCTCCAGAAGCTACTACTTTGACAAGTGAAGGTACAAAACAAGAAATAGCTTTTGAAGGCACTGCTTCTTTGCATATTAAACGATGACATCCGTTGGAACAAATCATTGGTAATCTAGGTGAGCGTATTGCAAGATCTAAGGTAACGGCTCATGATATTCATCCAAATTCTGCGTTTGTTGCTTTTCTTAAACCCAAAAATGTTATTCTTGCCTTAACTGATGAATCGTGGATTAATGCCATGCATGAAGAACTTAAAAATTTTGAGAGAAACAAAATTTGGACTTTAGTTAAACCTCCTTCTAGTCATAACATTATTGGAACTAAATGGGTTTTCAAAAATAAACAAAATAAGGATGGTTTGATTGCAAGAAATAAGGCTAGACTTGTTGCTCAAGGTTTTACTCAGGTGGAAGGTTTGGATTTTCATGAAACTTTTGCTCCTGGTGCTAGAATTGAGGCAATTAGCAATTAGACTTTTATTGGCTTTTGCTGCTTCAAAAGGTTTAAATTGTATCAAATGGATGTTAAAAGTGCTTTTCTAAATAGCTTTATACAGGAAAAAGTTTATGTTAAACAACCACCTGGTTTTGAGAATTTTGAGTTTCCCAACCATGTTTTTAAATTGTCAAAAGTTTTATATGATTTGAAACATGCACCTAGAGCATAGTATGATAGACTTAAAAACTTTTTGCTTGAACAAGGTTTTCAAATGGAAAAAGTGGATAAAACTCTTTTTATTCTAAAGCATGGTTGTAATTAACTTTTCGTTTAGATTTATGTGGATGATATCATCTTTGATTGTTCATCTCATGCTTTGGTTGTGGAGTTTTCTGAGAATATGCGTAAGGAATTTGAGATAAGCATGACGGGTGTGTTATCATACTTTTTGTGACTGCAAATCAAGCAAACACCTCAAGGTACGTTTGCGCATCAAAACAAGTACTCTAAGGATCTTCTACGACGTTTCAAGATGGATACATGCAAGCCAATTTCTACACCAATTGGGTCTACTGCTGTGTTGGATCCTAAGGAAGATGGTGAAACTGTTGATCAAAAGGAGTACGAAAATATGATTGGATCTTTACTATATCTTACTGCTTCAAGGCCAGACATACAACTTGTTGTGTGCTCGCTTTCAAGCTTCTCCACGTGCTTCACATCGTCAAGCGATCAAGTGGATTATGAGGTATTTGAATCATACTTTTGAATTTGAAATTTGGTATTCTACTTCATCATTTATATGCTTGAATGGCTATTCCGATGCTGATTTTGCTAGTTGTAAAATTGATAGAAAAAGTACTAATGCAACATGTCATTTTCTTGGTACTTCATTAATTGCATGGTCTTCTAGGAAACAATATAGTGTTGCTCAATCAACAGCTGAATCTGAATATATTGCTGCTGCTAGTTGTTGTTCTCAGATTCTTTTGCTTATATTAACTTTGAAAAATTATGGTCTTACTTTTGAGAAAGTTCATCTCTTTTGCGATAACACATGTGCTATTAACATTGCTAAGAATCATGTACAACACCCACGCACAAAGCACATTGATATTCGCTTTCACTTTTTGAGGGATCATGTCAAGAAAAGAGAGGTTGAATTGAAGTTTTTGGATACAAAGTTGCAACTTGCTGATATTTTCACTAAACCATTGGATGCTTCTCTCTTTGCTTTTCTTCGTGGAGAATTGGGAGTTATTCACTCTTTTGGCATGTTTTGAGGGGGAGCTTGTGCTTTTGGTTTTATCAAGCAAATCTGAAAATAATAAAAAAAAAGAGCTTTGTTATATATTATATATTCATGTGCATGCTAGCAATATGATTAAGATTTATTTGTTTCTAGTATAGCTTGTATGCATTCTAGTGCATTCTAGTCGTTTCATGAGGTTTAGATATTGCTTTTAAGGAAGATGATGTATGCCACTTAAATTTGTTTACTTGAATTAAGAAAATATGCAACGTTGAAGCCAGTGCTTAGTTTGGATGACTAATTCTTATACATATGCTTGATGGATTGTTATTCCTTAAATAGCTCTTTGTTTCAAATACCGCAAGTGCAAATATTGCTTGTTTAAGGGAGAAAAAAAATGAATACCGAATCCTTGAAAACAGTTTTGATGACAATGACGTATTCGCGGTGAGGAAAATAATGGGTGCCTGACTTTAGGCTGCCTACCTTGGGTATAAATAGGGTTGAGGCCTCCCAGTATCGATTTTGTTAGAGTTGAATTTAGAGAAAAGTTAGGGTTTCAAGTTTATTCGAGATTTTTGAGAGGAGTATTGTTATTGCACTTTGTAAACACGAATATAATTAATAAAGTTCAATCTAGTTTGAAAGATTTTCTATTTGTGGTTGCTCAGGTTTTCGACGGTCACATTGGCAAAGTACCGGCGATCATACTAGCGGCGCAACGGCGGTTGGACCAGTGGCGGTGGNGCAACGACTGCAGATTTGAGTGGTCAAGCAGGAGCATCAACTCTGGTCGAACCAGAGGCATCGGTGCGGTCAGACCAACACATCTACTCCAGTCAGACCGATCTACATCGACAACAAGGGTATCTTTTTATTCTGCAAAAGTTTTGGGTTTTTGGGTACTCAAACCATTCACCCCCATCCTCGATTGGCTTAGTTCTTGTTGTTCGATCCTACATAGTCATCAGGTAGGCCTGAACCTGTGGTTGTTTCGTTAGTCGAATGCTAGCTAGCTAGCAGTAAGAAACAAAAAGAGCACTTATGCACCATTGATTGTTCTACTGCTAGGTCAAGTCACCACTACAGACAAGTTTATATCAATACAGGTTGGTAACTGGCATCAGTCTCTGTTAGAGTTTGTGTCGAATATGTGTATGTAGTGAGTTATAATTTAGGACTTGAAGTTGTACTAGGTATAGGAATAAAGTAAGGGTCAGACTCTATCATACGCTCTCTCTTAAATGGAGAGGCACACCTATTGTAACCACATGACGACTTAGCATAGGTGAGAGGGAACGAATATAAGCGACGTCCAGCCGAGAGTCGTTGTAACTGTGATACGTTGCAATTATGCTAGACCGTGGAGGAGCGTCCGTAATCATTACCCCGGAGAAGTAGTCTACGGTTGAACTCTGTTATCAAATATTGTGCCTCGGGTGTCATCATCGTGTTTCATCTCTATGGCATTTCTTTCAATGGTGATTTTGGGCCGGTTTCATAATAAGTAGTATCAGAGCTTGCGGGAGATCCATGGTAGAGATACGAGGGAAGTGCATCACACCACAATGACTACACAGGATGTCCAGTCACGGACATGGACGAAAGGTGGAGCACGATGGTGATCAATGGAATTTGATCGGTGGATCAAACACTTTAGGTGGCTGTTTGAACCGTTCGATGGCTGCAATCAATAGGGAGACGACCAAACATGGTGCTTGTCACACCCTAAAAATCGCTAAAATATAGACGGTTGTGAAAAAAGGATTTTTAGAAATTATTTATTAATTAAAGTAAGTGTTTGAAATAAAATTTATGAAAAATTTGAAAATTAAATCGAGCTAGATAAAATTGCCTTGATAAATCGTGGGTGGATTTAATTTTTTATTAAATTCTCCATAATTAATTACACTCCGGAATTTTCTCAGATTTTTCGGGGCTCAAATACTAATTTTAATAATACAAAGAACATTTCTGAAAATATTTAAATAATAAATTAATGATTAAATGATCTGGTCATAATTTTATTAAATACTTTAAGTGTCCAAGTATTTTTAGGATTTTTCTTGGAATTATTTGAGCATTGAAAGTATTTTTAACAATTCAAAGGTCATTTCAATGATTAATTTATTTAGGAAAGTAATTAAAAATCCTCCCTCTTTCTTGGGCCAAAATCGCAAAATCTACTTTTCAGCCTCTGTTCTCTCTCAGACCTGCCTCTCTTTGTAGAAGTCTGCCTTGCCTCCCTCCTTTATTAGGGCCGAAGGAAGCCCAACAGAAAGTCTACTTTACGTCCTCGTGCACAGTGTCTACTTTACCTCTCTACTATGCACAGTGCCGCCGCCTATCTCCAACAAATCCGGCCTCCCCATTGCTCCCCTTCCAAAATTAGTTGCGGGAACAGATTCCCCTTGATCTCTTCTACATTTCCCCCAAGAAAGCTCCATCAAAACCATGCTCAATCCCACGAATTTTGGCCTCGTTCTTGTCCGACGAATTCGGGATAAACCCTAATTTTGCATAGCCAAATCCCATCGTATCCGAGCCGATCTCTTCCTCCAACGCCTATAAATAGCATCCCCTTGGTCTCCTCCCCCTTTTCCACCTTTTTCCCGAGCTTTTCCCGTGCCCTAGCCGCCTCCCCACGAGCTCCCTCTCTCTCCGTCGCCGGCCGCCGCTCCAGTTGCAACTAGCTGACTCCTCGGTTGTTTCTGAGCTGCGCCGTCGCCTTCTCCGGCACTGCAGAAACCGTGCCAAGCCCGACCACCGGTCCCCTTGCACCGAAGTTGGCCGGAACACCGCTGCCATCGTCGACCCGACGTCATTACCGCTTGAAGCTCATCGCCCGCCTCTCCTAGCGCCGTTCGTCGTCGCGTAAGTAGTGGTAAGGGTCACCTCGGTCCCCTCCTCCTTCTCGTGCTCTCGGTTTTCGCTATCGTGCCGTCGTTTGCCGTCGCCGCCGCCGTCCAGTGCCGCCGGCGTCGATCCTGCGTGGCCTCCACGTCAGCCACCACATTGCCGCCACCTCAGCGCCACATCATCGTCTCTGTCCTACATGGCTGCCAATCCTAAACCCTAGATTGGTTTGATCCTAGCCGTCCGATCATGGTCAACTCCGGTCAAAGAAATCCTAGCCATCCATCCCATGGACCCGTGGACCTCCTCTATGAACTTGGTCCATGATAGACCCGGTCCATCACTCCTCTCTATGACATGCGGGCCTCGCTTATCAGTGACATCAGTCCATTCTCTCTCTTCGCTGATGTCATTATTATCCCTTGTCAGTTCTAAAATAATTCAATATGAGGTCATAAATCATTTAGCTATTTTCTTTATATGTTATAATTGATTAAAACTTAATTAATTCATCGTAACTTGGATTAATGTGGTTTCAGTTGCTAAATTTGTCTAAAATCAAGGTCTACTTAATAAAAATAATATTAAATATAAATTGTGTCATAAATCTATTTAATAGGTTTAATTGGATTAAATCTTGTAAAAATCATAACTAATTCATATGAACTCGGAATGAGGCCGTTCAAGTCTCGTAATTTATCTAAATTCAAGTTCTACCTTATAAACTTTATTTGTACTTTTTATTAGGTTTTTATTAGTGTTTTTTCTATTTTGTGTTCTAGGTTTAGTTTTTAGTCGTTTCGAAGGATCATTTGTTCGTTGGAGAAGTTCCTGAAGGTGAATTGAAGACGCTCGTTTGCAAGGCAAGTCACACAGATCCCAAACACGATTCCTTTGAGCATGTTGATCCTATATTTAAATTATCTATTTATTTCAAATACGCATTTATTTTCAAATGTCGGGTGGTGTGAACCTATTCATTGTATGGCCAATTTGCATTGATTACCCTATTCCTTGATACCTTGGGTTGTAATTTGACTAGTTGGACTTTATTTATATTGGTTCAACTAGAAATTAGTTATAATTGCTTAGCCATGCATGGAAACTCTAGTATCATTTTATGTGGGAATAACTAATGCTTCACTATTACTTAATGATGGATATTTAACGGTAGCTCACGATGGTCAATCATGATTGGTTAATTAATTTGCCAACCAAAACTTGATTAATGGTAGGTTGTGAGCACATGGTTTGAGGTTTGGATGGTCGTGCTCATGACATTTAAGGACCGGTTCGCGAGCTACTGTTGTGAAGCATTAACCGTACTAACCACAAGCCAGCGTGGGCAACGGATTTACCTTTTGTATAGTATGGTTCATTATGGGGCACCAGACTGTGAAGTGGCGATAAGTCCACATGGTTGCTGGGGAGTCCATCCCTTGGTTAAAGGGGGTGACTATGATTCGGGAACGGTGCACTATTTTTGAATTGTGTTATGCGAAGGGTACTGTCACAGCTCCTTTCCGAGGTTCCATGGTGGTATTGAGATGCGTGGTAACATGTTGTGGGGCTGTCTTGTGGGTAAATTTGTACACCTCTGGCTAGAGGAAAGCTATTCGAATAGCCGTGCCCGCGGTTATGGGCGAGCCTAACAATGTTTTTTGTGATTAGTCTCACACTGTTCATTAATGGAGAGAATGTGATAATGTGATAAATGATGATAATTAATTTAGCTCCTGGTATGGAATGGCTAATTCCTGGTTTGGAGGTTGGATCTGTGCAACCGGGCATGGTTGTTCAGTGTTGGTTGGGCCTATACATCATGGGTGTGTTGTATAGTGTTGATTTAATATTGTTTAATTAATTACTCTACTGTTTTAAACATTCTCAACTCTTTGCCAAATGCTGCTTTTGCAAATGAACCCTATATTATGCCATCTTTGGTATCCGTTGCACTTGCATATTTGTTGTGTGGCTTGTTGAGTATTCCATGTATTCACCTTGCAATAATCATCAAACCTCAGTTGAAGAGAACGGATCCAGAAGGAGAAGACCTTTGGCTTAGATCCCAGTTGAGCTGCCTGTGGGAGTGGAGTTGAAGTTTCGCTAGATTTTCTTTTTCGCTGCAGTTTTCTTCGTGGTGAGGACTAAGTGCCTCTTCTGTAAGTATTTATCGCTTTAGTTTATTTGGTACTGTATATTCAAATTATCGATTTGTGTACCTCAGCTGATTCCTGGACGAGGGTTTAATGCACAAATTAGTTCGGAAATTACTTGAATTTCCGGACGTGATAGTGCTCGGGTTGATGGTAGCAGAAAATATTAGTGATCCAATGTGGTATCGGACACTTTAGGCGGGTGGCTTGAACTCTCCGGTGAGCTACTTTCAACAGGCTGTGGTAGGCCTGATGCTCGAGGTTGATTGAAGCTGGAGGAGATCAGCGTTCTCAATTAGTGGAGTTGAACACTCTCGGCGGGGTGGCCCAGGCCTTTTGGTGAGCTATGTTCTACAGGGAGATGGCTAGACGTGGCGCTCGGGTCGTTCGGTAGCAGGGAAGACGACATGGCGATTTATCGGCTTCGGCTCGTGGCTAGATTGACCGGTGATCAATTGGAAGTCGGAGCGGGTTGCAAGCTCGTGGTGGAGCAGCAACGATGGCGCGAGCCATAGGTGGACACTGGAGGCTGATGGAAAGGTGTCGGCGATGAATCTACTATGAAGGGCGCTGTATATACAGGTTGTGGCAGGCGTTTGTGTGGACATGACAGGAGGCAGTCATCGCAATTGTCAGGGTCCAAAATTCATGGGACGCATCAGAGAACATGATTTGAAAAACTCAGTGACTTCAATCACCGATGGTGTCAGACGGAGGTGTTAAGGATGTGCATGGACGCCACATGATGATACACGTTACTCAATTGGTTACGTTGCGGTGGTGTGCGCAAAGCTCGCATCGAGACCAAAGACCATGGAGGTGACGAGAGTGAAGGTAGTAGAGAGGCTTGGTTAAGCCAGTTTTTCATTGTTACAACTTGTCCTTGTGTTGACCATCTGGAGGGGAAGAACCAGCAGAAAGAGATGGAAGAGAAAAAAAAGACTGCTCAAAAACTAAGCTTTATTATATCATAATTAAATTGCAATTGTTCTGATCTAATTTAAAACACTTTAAAACAGCAAGCAGATGCTTATTAAGACAGCCATACCATAGGCACATGATATCGACCATCGGCTAACCCTCAAGCATAAAACCTAACACATGGAAACTAGCAAGGAAACAAACTAAGTAAAACGGTAAAGCTAAGGGTAGCGAGCCTAATGCTCGGAACGGCTCCTGCGGTCAGTGGAGTCATAGCTGGGCTCCTGCTCGTCTTCTGGCTCCTCCGAACGGCTCCTGAAGTCGGCCATTACAGTGTCGCCACTGGTTGGCTCTGAGCTAGAACCACTGCCGTTGCTGCCGCTGGGTGTGGCACGCAACTAACCTCCACTGCCACTGGCTGGACCCTGGTAAGCAAACGCTAGGGCGAAGGTGATGGTGAATGCTGGTGCTGGTGACGCGACTGGTGAAGGCGGTGGAGCTAGCGCTAGAGCTGGTGCTGATGACGGCTGGTGGAAAAGAGGAAGCGGCTCGGGAGCTGGTGGCGGGTTCCTCGTTGCAAGCTGGATGCGCACTGGGGCTGTAGTTGTCTTCCTGGGCGTAGTGCGAATCCTGGGGCCACCTGGCGCTGGACGCTCTTGCAACCTAGCGTTCTCGGCCTTGAGGCGAGCAACCTCGTCCTCCAAGCAGGATATCTTGATCAACTTCTTGTCGTTGAGGGCCTTGGATGCCTTATGGAGGTCGGCGTGCATCTTGTCCAGTCCCTTCATCACTGTGCACATGCGTTCAAAGGTGGTGTCATTCTTCGCAGTTGTCGGGCGAAAGGTGCTGACATCGCTGTTGGCAAAATGACGAGGGTGGTAGCGGTAAGCAGAAGACGTAGAAGTGCCTGTCGCTGATCCTGGTCATCATCCTATAAGCTGCCTCCTGACAAGCATGCACGACAGTGCCTCCAGAAGCCTCGACCACCATGTTGGGAAGACTAGTGCCCACAAAACCATGGACCTCCAAACGAACTCTCTGCGGGAACTCACCACTGAGAGGCTCGATCGTGGTATACTCCGGTGCTTCAGGGTAACCCACAACTAAAGTCATGCGGGCAAGCTCTGCCGCACAACCGTCCAAATCCTCGCCACAGTGTGTATGGGAAAAACCTGCCATCTACAAAGGACAAGGGGTGAGAATCAATGCATGCTCAAATCCAAATCAAAGAAAGCAATTTAAAAGACTTAGGTAAATAAACGAGTAACAGAAGAAATTTTGAGCATAAAACATGTTATATGAGTCAAATAAGCGCTAATACCATACTAAAAATGATGGAAAAATATTATAATAACAACATTATTAAAAATAGTAATAATAGTAAGAACCAAAGTAAATAAGCTTTACATCCCATATGCCTTAGCTACGACCTAATGCACTTTCCTGACAAATTTTCAAGTTGACTCCAAACGAACTCCGAAATTTACCATCCCAAAATTTATAAAACTCCAGACTAACTTTAGTTAAGGAAATCCCCAATAGAATAAATGACCCGACTTTTTCCCGTAAATCCCAAGGAACACAAATCCCGAATTTTCCCAAAACAACTCCAAATTAAGGGCAAATGCACATGAAAAAGTTTCAGAGGGCTCTAAGGGTTTCCAGTTGGCTTGTCCTACGGTCAAGGTGGGCTCTGATACGAACTTGTCACGCCCAGAGATTCGCTAACCCGAATTCCAAGCAGAATGTGCATTCAATCTCTGTCCAGGATCGGCCAGGGTACACAAACGATAAAGTTGACAAACAGATCCACGTCTTATAAACATCATAAAAATATCTTACAAAAATGCAGCAGAAAGAGATAAACAAGCTATTCTAGATAACTCGACGCTCGTAGCGTGGCAGCACCATTCCACGGGCATCCTCGACGGCAACCACAAGCCTACTCCTCAGAATAGCCTCCAACGGAAACGTACTCCAACTCTGGTGTGGGGAGAAATAGAGCAAGACTGAGTACTACTACCCACTGTACTCAACAAGTCATACCGGAAAGGGAAAGAAATGATGCAAGTAAAAGCAAAGGAGGCTGAAGGGGTTGTTTGCATGAAATACATATTTAAATATAGTAGTTGAATACTGTAAAGCAGTTGAGTTATTTAAGCAAAGTTAAATCATCACTGCCCAACATTACACCACGTTGCAACAGGCCCAAACCACCACCTAAACTACACCAGTCCATTAAATCAAGTTATTAATAAGATATAACTAATCACGGTGAATCTGGTTGATCGCTCATAACCGCGGGCACGACATTCAAATAGTTTTACACTGATCAGAGGTGTACAACGGTACCCAAGAGACACAGCCCCACGACACGTTACCGTGCGCCGGCATACCACCACAGTACAATGGAAAGGGACTGTGACAGGACCCTTCGCACAACCCTCCCTAACCAAGCGCACCACACCACAGGTTTCGCCCCTACCTTTAAACCAAGGTAGGTAGCCCCCTCTCGTGCCTAGGTGAATCCGAAAGCCGATCAACGGATAAACCCCCGCCGACCCAGCTCCATCACACCCACCCTTGCCTGGATGCGTCGGCTAGGAAAAGCCACACTACAAGCCCAGCCATTGCCCATGCTGGCTTGTGGAAAGTACGGTAATTCTTCCAGGGTTTCCTGCGAATCGGTCCTTAATTGTCATAAGCACGACCATCAAAACCATGTGCTCACATCCACCATTAATCGGGTTTTAGTTGGACGAATTAATTAATCGATCACGATTAGCCATCGTGAGCTACCATTAAATATTCATCATTAAATAATAATGAAGCATTCGTTATCCCAATAGTGTGCTAATGTTTCTAAGCAGGGCTAAGTATATTCTAACCTAGCAACTACTCAAATTATTTCCCAGGCTACCAAAGGAACAAGATATTTGGAACATAAGGCTAAGTACAATAGGTAATTAAGTCCATAAATGACATTATAAAACAGTGCAATATTTAGAGAAAAATAAAACATTCACAATTTAGGTACAATATGTTCAAGTGAATAAGCATGACTTGCTTTGCTCTTGCGCTGGACCGACCTCTGCAACAACCTCGAAGTACACAGGAGTGTCGGAATTATCAGAATCTAAATGAAAACAAAACACACAAGCAAACAGGCTATAAGTCTACTGAAATAGATAACAAAACCATTTTTAATGGATTCTAGGCATTTTTATGAATTTTTTGCAACTTGAATGGACTCAAACGGAGTCCGGATGAATTAGTTATGAATTTCAGAAGATTAACTATGTTTTTACTATAAATAGAAAAGTCCTTATTTGATTTATTGCGCAATAATCCCTAGGGCTGACGTCAACGGAGGAAGGGCGGCGGCGCCAATAGGTGGGCCCCACCTGTCAGTGGCACAGGGCTCCAGTCCACGGTGGACCGAGTCCACGGGCCGGCGGGCGAGCGGCGCACCACGTGACGCACGCGTGGCGCCGACGCAGCGGCCACGCGGCGGCCATGGCGCAACGGCACGTGCGACGGCCGGCACGGGCGCGACGGCACGGGCGCGCGCGGGCGGCGGTAGGGTAGCGGCCGGGTGAGCGGTGGCCGAGCGAGCGGCGGCGCGGCGGCGGGATAGAGAGGAGAGAGAGAGAAAAGGCTCCCCGAGGCGAAGGAAGACGACATCGGCGGTGGCGCTAGATGGCACGGGAGGGGACGGCGATTGGGGGAAAAGAGAGAGAGGAGAGCGGGGAGGGTTTTATAGGGATCCGGGAAGCTAGGGTTAGCTGGTGGCGTTTGGATTTCTTGACGGAATTGGGGAGGAGAGAGGAGAGAGAGCTGGGATTCGGTTGCGAAACCCATGCTTTACGGTGCGGCATGGGCTGCGCGGTGTGGGGGAAGTGGATGCGGGCGGCGCGGGCTACACGGGGAGGTGGGTGGCGGTGGTTACGGGGACGTGAGCGGCGCGGGAGGTGCGGGCGACGCGGGCGGCGGCCGGACGTGGGTGGCCGGCTGGGGAGGGGAAGGCCCGACAGGTGGGCCCCACTTGTCGACGGTCCGGGAGGGAGAGGGTGGCTAATTGGACTTAGCGACACGAGCCGCGACGTTGGGCCGGCCCAGGGAGGGGGAAGGGCGCGCGCGGCGCGGCCTTGGGCTGACCTGGGAGAGAGAGGGCGCGCACGGGCCGAGCCGGGCAAGGGAGAGGTGGGCCGACAGCCCGAAGAAAAAGAAAAAAAAGAAAAAGAAAAAGAGATTTTCCATGGATTTAATTATTGCGATGAGGGTTTTTAATTGATTAAAATTAATTCTAGGGCACTGGAAATTCTAGTAAAAATCCTGTTAATGTGTTTTAACATGGAGAACTCAAGAAAAATCCCACCATGCCATCTCCACTTATTTAAATATATTTTTAAATTAAGGTTTTGCTCTAGGTTAATTAGGCAATTTCTTTTGAGCTATTTATTTAATGAATTTAAAGTTAGAAAGGAAAACTCCGGGGTATGACATTATAGGCCAACATTGACATGTTGGAGTTAGTAATATTTTCACTGCCAATACATACATGTCCTTAACACAGTAACGTATGTTTGCGAGTCTTGATACGCCAGCAATTTTTTCACTGAACTTAGGAAAGATTTTTGTTATTGAACGAGTTCAATCTATCATCGAATACCTATTCAGTTAAAATTTAACTCAACATAAACTTCTTGCCTGAACTATCATAGAATATTCTTAAAGTTAAAATTTTACCCGTCCCAACATAATTGAATGACCTAGCATATCACACGTGGGTTACTAACAACATGTCACGGCCTTACCGAGAATCCAGACTTATTTTTTAACTCAAGTAATTATTTAACCAATCAACACCATAGGTGGGGGTTTGGCTACGGGCCGGGGTGGGGTGGTGGGGTCTGGTCACGGTCGTGGGGGGTGGATTTGTTGTTGTGTGTAGCGTCACCGTCATCCACAGTGCACAACGCTCCATCTAGCGGGACCGTACACAAACACACACATACATCTTTTGTTCCACATAACACAGTATTTTGTCCAATGAACCCCTTTTCTTTCATAACACCGCAAATCGAAATCGTTTTTTATCGAACTATTACGTTAAGTCTGACTAGTCACCGGGTCTTCGCACCTTGACCGGGACACCTGGCATAACTGAGCTAGTCGGATGCTAAGGGTCAAACGATCATGTCAGATTTGGTGATGTCAAAGTACCCACTGTAATATATTAACTAGCCATGCACTCGAGAATTTTTCCCAATTTCATGACTGGGGGTAGGAATTTGCCGCTTCAAAATGGTCTATTATGAAAATTTAAGGTACTTTTTAGGAAATATTATTTTTCTATAAAATTAGCTAGGGGCTATGAAGGATACCCAACTTAATAATGCCAACATCAGCTCATATAAGTACTCTTTTAGTGCTACGAATACGAGTTACTTTAACATTTTACAAGAATTGATGAAACTTCGATGTCTACTAATGCTTTGTCTAAAATGCTTTACAGACTACCAGTCATCCCATGTCTACCAGGAGGGCCACTGCCATTCCATCAAGGAGAAGATGTCTTCGGCCAGCAAGGCAAGTGACTCTGCTAGTTGGTCGATCTCGGAAGCTGTCTTCCGAGAATGAGTAAACCCTTCCAGGTGCGTGAGCTTGAGGCAGGCAAGAACATGGCATGATCCGTCCTTGAACCCGGTCCGCGTGTAGTCAGCCACCTGCTCAACATGAGAACTCGCAGCCCCCTCAAGGCAGTGATGAGCAAGCCTAAGGACCCTATCACCGTCGTCTCATCAGAGAACTCGAGTTGTCCGACGTCTTTGCCAAGACTCTTGGTGACCACGTCTAGGCGACCTTAGTTCTCTTGGAGAGCGCGTCGAAGGCAAGCCAAGTCCTCCTTGGACTCGGCCAATGAGTGTTCAAGCCCCCGTCGTTACTGCTCGTTCCCGGCGTCCATGGCCCCTTCATGTTGTCCGAGCATGCCTCCCTTAGCTGGGCTTCCATGGCCACGATCCGACCATCGGTAGAGGAAGTAGCCTTCACGAGGCACCCGACTTCAGCAACAACGTCGCGGGCACTCATCTCCAGCAACCAACAAGTCTGCAATAGCTTATCGAAAGCTGAGGATGACCCTGAGACGACAATAGGGCCTGAGGATGGAGGGAGAGGGAGCGATGGCGGTGGTCGTCGTGGGAGACATGGCGCTCACTTCATCGCGGCGACCCGCGCTTTGCCCTGAGGCCGTGGGGGAAGGGCTGCGAATAGAAAGCCTCATGATTATGAAGAATGGGCATGGGCGATAACGAACCAAATAGCAGCAAACTAAGGATACACTTACCTGGTTTTCTACCGCTTCGACAGCAACACCTTCTTCGAGAAGGTAGGCTTTGCACTGGATGTGTTCTGTAGAAAAAGAAGGGTGAGGACTAGAATGGCTACCATGGTTTTAAGATGAACCTGGGATCAGGGCCTCACCTCAGAACCACTTGTTTGGACAAACTTCTCGGTCCCTATGGACATGGTCAGCGAAGGCCAGCGCCTCTTCTTGGTTTCACTGCTCCTGGGCACGTGGGCAGCGGTCGCTTGCTCAGACACCGCCTGCTTCTTAAGAAAAGTAGATGTCTGGTGGTCGACAAGTGGGCCAATCATGTCCGTCAAAGAAAGCACCTGGAATAATCTAGATTACAACTCCTACGGGCATAGAAATGAATAACAAGAAGCAATGGTTGTTGATGCTTATATTTACAATGGCATCCCGCGGGAGATCGCTTATCAACATAGGGACGTCGATGGCAAACGACGGTTGGTCGACCACCACTTTTTTGACACGGTCCACCACGGTGTCTTCGAAGAGAACTGTGATGGAAACAAAATAACAAAGATTGGGAAAGTTATCCTCGACCTGGACAAAAAACCAACTTTTTCTCTAGTCTTTTCTCGAAGACGGGCAGTTAAAAGGAATGTGTTCATCCCTCATCCCATCCCAAAGACAAAGGCCACAACATCCTGAAATCCTAAAGGCCTTCATCTATATAACCTCATAGAAGTATCTAAACAAATATAGAAAAGGTTGTACCCCAAGGTACGCCTTGCATGGATGAGTAAAGATACTCAGGAAGGCAATGGAGTTGGGGTTGAGATGAACAAGATGGATCCCATAGAAATCAAGAAGCAATGGTAGAAATTCGGAAGGAGAAACCAAAAAGGCACATTGGACAAATGATGTAAGTGTGATTCTCTGGCCGAGATTGGTCAGGGGATCAGTATCTCCTTCCGAGCGAGCCAACACGTTTGCACTTCGCGAGGCGCCGTCTTGTTGTAGCTTCCTCATTTCACTCAAGCCGATGTCGGACTCTGGGAGATCCATGGAGGTTGAAGAAAAGGATTCAAGGAGGCTATGATTTAGCTTTTTTTGCGAGAGCTAAGGCGGAGGACATTGGAGGTGCAAATGGAAAATTAGGGCTCTGTTTGGGCGAACGGAACCCAAATGGATCTCAAAAATGTAATTTATAGGTCACGTCCGGAGTTTTGAATTTCGAGGAAGACGAAGAGATCATCGCTGAGAATTTTTCAGATTTTTTTATAACCGTTAAAGTTTTTGGCTTCAATCCAAATTAAAACTATGTCAAATTTTCAGATTTAGGAGAACGTTGTCGCCTGCTCTATACCTTCTCGGATGCCCGAGAATGGTTTGATGAGTTCGACAATGGTTGTTCTCGGAAATTTTGCTAGGAGACATTGGTCAAATCATTTTTATTGAAGTCGGGGGCTACTGTCAGTGTCAGGGATAAGGCATACCTCCTGTACACGAATTAATCAAATACGGCAATACCATGTACCCAATAGTATACGAGAAGGTATCCTTTAATTAAGGAAATACGACTAATAAATAGGGAAATAATCTTCCCGGAATAGAAGGTGTTAGAGTCCTAGTCGGTGAAGATAAAGTTTCCTTGGGCCCGTGTCCTATTTTATCTCCCGGAGTTCTACTTGGAGAAGAAGATGATTTGTGCTATATATACTAGGCCCCCACGTTCAGAGAGGGGCATCAAGTTACAAGTCATAGCAATACGGAGGAAGCCAGCATCGTATTCACCAAATTGATCTTGTCGGGCCGTTCTCGACAACTTCTAGTTAGCGGATTCATCTAGTTGATCTATTCCCCATTGTACTCTGAGCAATATTCCAATCCATAATACACATAAACTGGAGTAGGGTTGTTACTCATCTTGAAGGCTCGAACCAGTATAAATCCTTGCCCTTTGTTTGCTTGATCTATTTTTGCATATATCCTGGTTCCAATGATCTCCATACTCTACAAATACCGTGGTCGGCATGTAGCCCATCAACAAAATCCTAATCTTTATGGCTCCTCAATTGAGGGAGCACTTGGGTATGCATGTCCTTTGGCCATGTGTACTGGTCAAACCCCGCATTTTCACTGATATATGTCGACTTTGGGAAAAAGGGAATGGAAATTGTTTTAGAAAACCCAATACTTGGTGTCGATCGGCTTGAAAAGGAAAATTGTTTGTGAAAGTCAAGATGTGAGGTTCTACCTATGTGGTACGACCTCGTATTCGCATATAAGGACCGATTCCTTTGGGAATTCCATACAAGCATCTTACAATGTGACCAGATATGTATTCTAGGATACCCATGGAAAAGTAAATTGTTAATTCATATGTTTATCTTGTATGACAGTAGTTGTGGAACACAGGGGTTGTAGGACAAGAAGTTGCATGTCATGTTTTATAAATCCTGAATTTTATAGGTACCAGATGAGTAGGTGTAGGAGACATCACCAGAGTTCCTAAGTAGATGATGGTATTAGCATCCCTGATGCTTCGTTCGTGGGAGAGGCCCAACTATGTAGCATGGGATATTCATGGGTTAGCTTTGAAAATGCCTTGTCATGAACTTCCAATGCCGACGGGTGTTGGTGTAAGCCTCGTGTCATGTGGGTAAAGCGTGTAACCTCTGCAAAGTTTAGCTAAATTGTTTGAACAGCAATGCCCACGGTTAAGGGCGAATGTGAGGTGATTCTCTTAGGGTAGATGTGTTTGCCCATGCATTGTGAAATTGGTTTGTAGGATGGAAATCATTGCCAGAGTTGGTCTATGTGACTGGCGGATAACCTGGGTGGTTTGAAACGGGCATGTGTGACTCGGGATGTTGGAATGGCATCATAGAGTAGGCTTCCCGAGTGGAAGCAAAGTGGTATATGATATGGCCAGGTTGGGAGAGCCAAAGTGTAGGATGAATGAGCAGATGATTGAGATGATGTGAACCAGAAATAACTGATAGAGATGGTTGAGAAAGTGAAAAGAAACTAATAGAGGAAAAGAGAATAAAATGAAGAAAACTAAAATCTTGCTTTCTCGCTTGAGTAGTTGCAAAGCAACTCTGGGATGGATCGAGATGGTAAGTCTCCTTCCAAATGGTTCATAAAAACCACACACTTAGAAGTTTAAAAAAGTGCTTTGAAATAAAAGATTCACAAAATAAACCCCACATTTCTTTGAAGCTAGCATGATTAACATTTTCTAGTGGCTTGCGGAGTATGAAAGTACTCAGCATTCAATTGTTGGTGTCTTTCTTGTCTTTCTAACTTCATGTTGAAGATGATGAAGGATAGGTTTTGTCCCTAGACCCAAACCATTGCTTGCGGATTGGTGTTCTAGCTACGCTAAAGTTCCCCAGGTACTGTTTTTGGATAAAGGTTGCTACTAAGTGATTTCCCGACATTGCAACATAAAGGTATAAATTTATTATTAGTATTACAATGATTTATCATGTTACCATGGGTACCAGCAACTTATTTCTTGGAGCTGGTACAGACAAATGTTGTTCCGCAGGAGACAGTTCTCTGTCTCCCGTGGCACGCCCTCCTTGGCGTTGTCCGTACAGTGGTGCCAGGGCGGGGTATGGCAGAAACCAGGTAGTAAGCATTAAAGCCACCTTACAACCTGGTACTAACCAATGTGAGATTTGTATATAACTAATACCAGGTCAAAACACTACTACCGAAAGCAAACAAACAAAATATGGCATGTACATAGTGTTTTATGACAGCAAAATTAAAAAGCAGGTGGTCGTTGCTCCTCCCAACCGTTGCATGCTCTGCCCTTCTTGCCATTGTATGATGCCATTCTGCATCTTCATCCTCTACAAAAACATAGATATGACTCAAGATTTAAGGAACATGTTGATGTAGAATCTGTCGATGGGCTATACCTACAGACGGTATTTGTAGAGTATGGGGATCGTTGGAACCAAGGTGTCGGTGACATGGGACTGGGGGTATCGAGACCAAAGGGAAGGACGGCCACAGGGATCCACGTGGCCCGTTCCCCCGGAGGGGTCAGGCCCGAGGGTGACGTGGCGGCTGCCCTCCTGGTTTCCCCCCGGGGTCGGGCCGCTCCCGTTTTTGCCCCGAGGCCTGGGGCGCCCCGACCCCCTGTGGCTTTGGTGCCACGTGCGCAGGTTAGGTGAGCACGACGGAGCTCACCTAACCACATTTATGGCGGTTTAGACAGGCGTACCACGCCGCATTTAATGCGGCATGGCGCACCTGCATCCGGTCCGTGACCGGTCACAGCGAGTGATCGGTCGCAGACCGGTCAAATCGCGGGTTAGGTGGAGCCAGGACGCCTGTGCGTCGCGCGGGCGCCAGGCGGCCTGCTGCATGCCTCGCCCCGTCCCATCGAAATGATGAGAGCCCTCTGTCTCTCGTGATGAGGACACAACTAGCTCGGATATAACCATGACTACCTTGTGTATTAATCAGCCAAAGGTTAACCAGTTCTACATAAGATTTACTTGTTATATTTTTGAACATACGTTGCTACACAATGAGTTTTGTTTGTTTTCGTTTGCAGAGGTACTTGCTTGGATGAAGGAAAATAAGCCGAGCATAACGAATGCATGGAATATCAAAGAAGTTGATTGGGGACCAAACCAAGACCTTCTCCAAGTCGACTTTGGGTGCAATTCGGAGTCCAGGACCAGTCTGCACTAAAACGGGCGCCCAGGTCGCATACGTGCTCGGATTGGGGCATTCTTTATATGGATGGAAAGCTAAGAAGATAACCTTTCCAATGGATCTGGTCCCATGTCCAAATTCGTTACGAGTAATCGGGAATTGGCCGAACAATTTGACGTTCAGAGTCTGTCCCGGCGCTGCGACGCCGTATTTGGGCCTTTGGCCCGTGTATCGTGTTGGAGCCCATTAGGATTGCGTCAAGGGGTGCTTGCACGACCCTAAACTCCATATGTCAGTAGCCGTCGCTATCTTTAGGTTTTGGGTTTTGCTTAGATTAATCTGTCAAGAACAGTTTCGCCGTTAGATCGGTTTGTAAGACCCCAACTTGTGAGCTTAATCATTCATCTGTAATTTTGGTTGTATTCTATCTCGTTCTTGTTTGTGTTCTTTGATTAGCAAACAGGGATTAGCCTTCTCGGCGAGGTCACCCGCGTTTCGACACGGGTGATAACCAGAGGAGACGTGGTGCTGCGATTGCAGGGCTCAAGAGCGTGCGCGTTCAAGAAGCCGGATCGATTTGTGTCGCAACTCCGTCCAAATCGTTGTTTATGAGAACCTTTCGGAAGGTCGGGAACTCTAGTGTACATCAAGTGGTATCAGAGCTCTAAGTTCACCATCAGGTTCGCCCAGTTTCTTTACCCTAGATTAGTTTTTGTTTTCGCAATAATCCTAGAGTCTACAGAAAAGCAAAAAAAAAATTTAGTCGTTAGTTACCTTAACCTAGACCGTGTTTAGCCTTTGCATGATTCTTTTTCAGAGTTCGTAGTGTTGAGTTTGAGTCCTAGTTTAAGTTCTTGTTGCTGGTCTAGTGCGTGTTTTAGTCTAGTCGTGTGTTTTTCCTTTGTAACCCTAGCCGCCACCTTTCACCGTGTGTTAGGGTTCATCCTTTGAGAGCCGTTCCGCCATCATAAACACCCATCAGATTACCACGCATCACCAGAACACCCTACATACTCCGCTACCACCATATCCCAATTCCACCACAAAAAGACTAGGTTATATCCCCTCTGGAAAACCTAGCCGGAAACCCAAACTTCAAACAGCCATAACTTTTGCATACGGACTCTGAATCAGGCAAATTTTAACTTTTTGGATAAGAGAAAAAAAAATTACATCCATGTCTCCTCCCATTTGGCGGGTTTGGTGAATCAAAAATCCTGAAATTTGGCTTGCAAAATTGTCTGTTCGAGCTCACAAGTTTCTGCACTTGCTTTATAGTGGTTTCAGAATTCCATAGGCCACATATCAACTCCGATTGAGCTGTAACTTGGAGTTGTGCCTATTTTCGTGCTCCTAGAAAAGAAAAAAATATCAAAAAAAAATATAACAAGTAAATCTTATGTAGAACTGGTTAACCTTTGGCTGATTAATACACAAGGTAGTCATGGTTATATCCGAGCTAGTTGTGTCCTCATCATCAAAGCTAAGAAGATAACCTTTCCAATGGATCTGGTCCCATGTCCAAATTCGTTACGAGTCATCGGGAATTGGCCGAACAAGTTGACGTTCAGAGTCTGTCCCGGCGCTGCGATGCCGTATTTGGGCCTTTGGCCCGTGTATCGTGTTGGAGCCCATTAGGGTTGCATCAAGGGGTGCTTGCACGACCCTAAACTCCATATATCAGTAGCCGTCGCTATCTTTAGGTTTTGGGTTTTGCTTAGATTAATCTGTCAAGAACAGTTTCGCCGTTAGATCGGTTTGTAAGACCCCAACTTGTGAGCTTAATCATTCATCTGCAATTTTGGTTGTATTCTATCTCATTCTTGTTTGTGTTCTTCGATTGGCAAACAGGGATTAGCCTTCTCGGCGAGGTCACCCGCGTTTCGACACGGGTGATAACCAGAGGAGACGTGGTGCTGCGATTGCGGGGCTCAAGAGCGTGCGCGTTCAAGAAGCCGGATCGATTTGTGTCGCGACTCCATCCAAATCGTTGTTTATCAGAACCTTTCGGAAGGTCGGGAACTCTAGTGCAAGAAAAGTTGATTTCCACTAGTGCATCGAGCTCACAAAGCGCTCCGTTGTGCTTATCTGCTAGTTCGGTTTTGTTGTTTTTGCTGAGAATCGTCAAAGCTTGCCTGCCATTCCTTCCTTACTGTATATTAGTGTCATATTCATCTGCGCCATCATTGTTACCACTACTGTCTAGGACACGAGTAGACCAGCAGCTAAGGGCACGTGACTTGGGATTTTTATTCAGCATTACTATCTGTCATTGGATTGTGTACCACTCACATATATTTGGCCTTCCTAGCTCCACATATTACTTCTGGACAGCACAGGTTCTTGATCCCGCAATCGCTGACTAAGTCTTCCAGGTATCCTTTGCTTTGCTGGTAAGAACTTTATAAGAGCTTGGTTAGGCACTCCATATTGCTGAGAATTATTGAGAGGCACCACCGCACCTGTGTAGTAGATTATTAGGGATAACCTTCACTGTTTGTTGCTGTTTTGGTGTTTCAATGGCAGGTGACGATGATGAGGTCCATGTAAGAGCTTGGTAAGATGCTTCCATGATCTGTAGTTAATAGGAACAATATTGTTCTGTTGTTCTCTTTTTCTACTGATAATGGCAGGTTACGTCTCTTATGGATATGAGATAAAGTTAGATGGGAGACAAACCATAGCTGCTACATCACCTTCCACAGATGCACGTGATGAAAGTACTTTGGTGCAACAAGTGCTAAGTTCTCAAATGGAGAAAGCGGAGCAATGGCAGTACCACGAATTATTTGAAACAAAGTTTGTGGTTAAGGATAGAGCATGTCGTACTCTAATCGATAGTGAGAGTTGCAATAACTTTGTGAGTTCAGATTTGGTTGAGAAACTTGAGTTGCCTACACAACCGCATCCTCATCCATATTACATCAAATGGTTCAACTCTTGTGGTAAGTTCAAGGTAAATAGAATTGTGAGAGTAAACTTTTCAAATGGAAATTACCATGATACTACCAATTTTGATCTTGTCCCTATGCAAGCATGTTCTTTGTTGTTTGGTCAACCATGGGTATATGATAAAAATGGTTTGCATAATTTTGTTGCTAATACATACACATTTAGACATAATAGTCAAAAAATGAAATTGGAACCAATGAGTTTTTTTGAAATTTTCGAAGATAATCTTGAATGGATGAAGAATGGAATCGAAGAAATTTTCAAAGATAGTATTGAAAGGACGAAGAATAGAATCGATGAGATTTTCAGAGATACCAGGAATAATAATAATATTGTGATGCCTTCAACTAAGTCTGAGTTATTACAAAACGAACGTAATGTTCTGCCTATTGTTTTGGATACTAATATTTTGCAGGCATCTGAGAACAACCATGGTGAGAAGGAAGAGAAGAAAGACGAAGAAAAAAAAGACCTATCCATAGCTCCATGCATGTTTGAGGAATGTTTAATTGACCAAGCGCCTATAATTTCTAAAGATGAGAAAAAAGGTAATGATAATGTTGCTACAACTACTCAAGGTATGCATAGTTATGATGTGCAGACTATGTCCACTACTTATGTTACAATAGAGCAACCCATAGTGGAAACAATTGTTGAAATACCTTTGTCACAAAACAATTCGCTTGATGTTCCTTGTGATAAAGAAGAGTTGTGCGATGCTTCACTTATATCCATGCCACAACTAGTGAATGAACATGTTAGTTCTATAGTAGAGCCACCATGTGTTGAGTTTAAACATGTTATTCACATTGCTAGCGAGAATGAAGAACTTAAATTGCTATCTTCTTTAAATACTTGGGGTTATATTCAATTTGATGATCTTTGTCCACTCAACTGTTTAGAGAAGAAATTATTTGCTAGATTTGAATTGCCATGCCCTTCTGATGTAATTTTTCATGTTATTGGCAATTATGATAGTAAAGGAGAATATAATGTGCATCGAGTATATATTTGTTCGGATTTGACTATACCTCCTTTTCATGATGAAATGTATTGTCTAGAGGACCGCATGTGTATACGTAATTCTCTATCAAGTTCCTCTAGTTGTTTAAATGAGTTACAGGTTGGTTTGCAAGAAGGGGAGTGTTGTGGTTTTTCGACTAAAAAGATTTCAGGATCCAACCATATGGCCATCAAGAAATGTTCCTCATCGGATGTTCTGATAGATAAATGTAAGTTCAAAATGCTCCATGATAAGATGAAACCGAGGATGGTTTCCAATCAAGAAGGGGAGGATGATGAGGACACAACTAGTTCGGATATAACCATGACTACCTTGTGTATTAATCAGCCAAAGGTTAACCAGTTCTACATAAGATTTACCTGTTATATTTTTGAACATACGTTGCTACACAATGAGTTTTGTTTGTTTTCGTTTGCAGAGGTACTTGCTTGGATGAAGGAAAAGAAGCCGAGCATAACGAATGCATGGAATATCAAAGAAGTTGATTGGGGACCAAACCAAGACCTTCTCCAAGTCGACTTCGGGTGCAATTCGGAGTCCAGGACCAGTCTGCACTAAAACGGGCGCCCAGGTCGCATACGTGCTCGGATTGGGGAATTCTTTATATGGATGGAAAGCTAAGAAGATAAACTTTCCAATGGATCTGGTCCCATGTCCAAATTCGTTACGAGTCATCGGGAATTGGCCGAACAAGTTGACGTTCAGAGTCTGTCCCGGCGCTGCGACGCCGTATTTGGGCCTTTGGCCCGTGTATCGTGGTGGAGCCCATTAGGGTTGCGTCAAGGGGTGCTTGCACGACCCTAAACTCCATATATCAGTAGCCATCGCTATCTTTAGGTTTTGGGTTTTGCTTAGATTAATCTGTCAAGAACAGTTTCGCCGTTAGATCGGTTTGTAAGACCCCAACTTGTGAGCTTAATCATTCATCTGCAATTTTGGTTGTATTCTATCTCGTTCTTGTTTGTGTTCTTCGATTGGCAAACAGGGATTAGCCTTCTCAGCGAGGTCACCCGCGTTTCGACACGGGTGATAACCAGAGGAGACGTGGTGCTGCGATTGCGGGGCTCAAGAGCGTGCGCGTTCAAGAAGCCGGATCGATTTGTGTCGTGACTCCGTCCAAATCGTTGTTTATCAGAATCTTTCGGAAGGTCGGGAACTCTAGTGCACATCATGTTGTCTCTCAGCCGGAGTTGGTATGCCAGCTCCGGTCAGATGCTTTCCCGATTCCAGTGCAGGTGAGACGCAGAAGTCGCCCACCATTTAATGAAGGTTGAAACGGGTGTCCCCCGGATGGGTCGGCTGATCAAGCGAAGGCGTGCTGCGACGTCTGTCAGAGGCTGCTTCCGACGGTAGGATAGCCCTAAATGTAAAAGAATGTTTTCTTTCTTAGGCAGCTCGTGGCCCATGTGGTAGCCCCTTGCCATATAAAAGGAGGCCCAGGCCTAAGAAAAGGGGGGCTGGACTCTCTCTGGGCTCTCTGGATTCCATCATACTCTCAGATCTACCAAAACAAAGGAGTAGGGTGTTACGCTTCTCAGCGGCCTGAACCTGTCTAAATCGCCTGCGTCCACGCATTTTTCTTGTTGGAATCCCACAAATCAGGGGCGAAGAATTTCATGTTGCGCCCCCGGCCGAACCGACAAAGGAGGGCCTGCGCGGTCTCCCGGTGAGGGGCTTCGCGCTCCGTCATCTGGCGTGCCAGGTAGGGGGCGCGTGCGTGTTTTTCTGAGCCCCCATTTCCTTTCGTGTGCGCCAAGCTTCGCCAAGTAAGCCCTATGGCCGAAGAGGCAGTGGTGTACGATCCTTCTTTGAGCACCAGCGGTGATGGCGGGGAGCAGAACCCGTGCCACCGGGCTCGCACCCCGTCGTCCCCCTCCCGCCGGAATCTTGGGCGGGGAAAGGCGCCTGAGGAAGTCGAGGGATCCGCGACCTCGCCGCCCGCAGGCGACGAAGGAGGACGGCGAGGCGGGGTGCGTCGCCGCCTCACCTATGGTGATGGCGGCACGCCCCTGGGCGCGTTCCAGGCTGCGGGCGCGCTCTTGCGTCACTCGCCCGTCGCCCCGATCCAGAGACCTCGGCCTAACGTTGGCTGGATGACGTGGCCAACCTGGTCATGACGGCGCAGCAGCGCCTAGGCACCGGCAGACGGTCTTCTGCCACCGGGACCTCTGGCGCTGCCACCCTGGCACTACGTCGTCGAGGCGGAGGGCGCGATGGGCGACGGCCGACTCCCGCCGTTCGTCCGCGGTTCCCTCGTCAACGCCTCCGACTCATGAGAATATGCATGGGGGGCCAGACGCCCGGCTCGATATCGAGCGCCGGCGCGATGCTCATCGCACCGTCCATGCAACGGAACGCGCCTCCTCCTCTGGGGCGCCGGTTTGTTCCGGTCACGGGGGCCGGCCCCCCGTATCCCCGGTTGGTGGTGCCGGCTGTCGAGCCTTCGTGGCGAGTCTTCGGAATGTCCATTGGCCCCCGAGGTTTCGGCCCACCATCACCGAAAAATATGATGGGAGCGTCAACCCCGCTGAGTTTCTCCAGATCTACACGACTGGAATAGAAGCCGCGGGGGGTGACGACAGGGTCATGGCGAACTTCTTTCTCATGGCCCTGAAGGGACAGGCGCGGGGTTGGCTAATGAACCTGCCACCCGTGTTGGTCCACTCCTGGGAGGACTTGTGCCAGCAGTTCACCACGAACTTCCAAGGCACCTATCCGCGCCCAGGCGAAGAGACGGACTTGCACGCGGTACAGCGGAGGGACGATGAGTCTCTTCGCTCGTACATCCAGCGGTTCTGTCAAGTCTGCAACATCATACCTTGCATCCCTGCACATGTAGTTATCTACGCATTCAGGGGGGGCGTGCGGCACAACCGCATGCTCGAAAAGATTGCCTCCAAGGAGCCCCAGACCACCGCGCAGCTTTTCGGGCTCGCGGACCGTGTGGCTCACAAGGAGGAGGCCTGGACCTGGAACTCCTCCGGCTCTGGAGCGGCGGCCCCAGCTGCCCCCGAGTCCGCCACTCGTTTAGAGCGACGGGACAGGAGGAGGAAGAAAAGGTCGGCCCGTTCCGACGACAAGGGTCATGTCCTCACCGCCGAGGGCGCTTCGCGGGCCCCCCGAAAGGGGAGGCCCGTGGGCGACAAAAAGAAGGAGACCGGCGCTCCCGGCAGAGAGCGCCCGGCCGGCAGGTGGTGCACTGTGCATAACACCTCTCTCCACGACCTCACCGACTGCCGCGCGGTTCAAAACTTGGCCGAGCGAACGAGGAAGTGGGAGGAGGAGAAGAGATAGGAACGCCGTGAGGGTAAGGCCCCGGCGACTTCCACCGGCAACCGGCGAAGTGAGGCCAAGCAGAAGGCCCCCGCTGAGGACGTCGACGAAGGTGATGAGGACCTGGGCTTTCAGGAGCTCGAGGCCACCATCGCCACCGTTGATGGGGGAGCGTGCGCTCACGCTTCTCGCCGAAGCCTCAAGGCCATGAAGCGAGAGCTTTTGGCCGCAGTCCCCACCCATGAGGCGACGCGGCGGGCGCGTTGGTCGGAGGTCACCCTTACCTTTGACCGGACCAACCACCCACCATGTGTTGCCTGGGGAGGACAGATCGCGATGGTGGTCTCCCCTACCGTCTGCAATGTGAAGTTGAGGCGCGTCCTGATAGACTGTGGCGCAGCTCTCAACATCCTCTCCCCCGCGGCTTTTGATGTCATCAAGGCCCCGGGGATGGAGCTCCGGCCGTCCCAGCCAATCATCGGCGTGACGCCGGGGCACACCTGGCCGCTAGGCCATATCGACCTCCCGATCACCTTCGGTGGCCCCACCAACTTCCGCACCGAGCGGGTGAACTTCGATGTGGCGGACCTCAATCTGCCCTACAACGCAGTCCTGGGAAGGCCCGCGTTGGTGAAGTTCATGGTGGCCACCCATTATGCCTACCTCCAGATGGAGATGTCGGGCCTGAGTGGCCCCATCACCGTCCACGGCGACCTCAAAGTCGTGCTTGCTTGTATGGAACAGCGCGCGGACCGCCTCGCCATGGTGTCCAAGCCCGCGGGCGGCGACGAGGTTCCGGTGAAGGAGATCGCCCTGGGCGACGACCCGTCCAAGACCACCCGGATTGGTGGTCTCTTGGACGACAAATAGAAAGACGCACTCGTCTCCTTCCTGCGGGCAAACGCCGACGTCTTCGCATGGAGACCGGCAGACATGCCCGGGGTCCCTAGGGAGGTGATCGAGCACCGTCTCGCCGTGTAGCTGGACGCAAGGCCCGTCCGGCAGAAGGTGCGGTGGCTGGCCCCGGAGCGCCAAGCCTTCATCCGCGTGGAGATGGCGCTGCTCTTGGAGGCCGGATTCATCCGTGAGGTCATCCATCCGGAGTGGCTCGCGAACCCGGTCGTCGTCCCCAAGGCGAACGGCAAGCTCCGGATGTGCATCGACTACACCGACCTCAACAAGGCATGTCCTAAGGACCCTTATCCCCTGCCACGCATAGATCAAATTGTCGACTCCACCGCGGGGTGCGACCTTTTGTGTTTTCTAGATGCATACTTAGGATATTATCAGATTTGCATGGCGAGGGAGGATGAGGAAAAAACCGCATTCATTACCC
This sequence comes from Oryza officinalis, assembly GCA_008326285.1. Taxonomy (NCBI): domain Eukaryota; kingdom Viridiplantae; phylum Streptophyta; class Magnoliopsida; order Poales; family Poaceae; genus Oryza; species Oryza officinalis. The sequence continues at coordinate 27,850,602 of BDMV01000006.1, read as the reverse complement.
CTGTAGGAACTTATTGTTATACAACCATGCCTTTCGGGTTAAAGAATGCGGGTCCTACTTTCCAGCGTACTACTCGTATTTCTTTGGGTAGTCAGATAGGGCGCAATGTTGAGGCCTACGTCGATGACTTGGTTGTGAAAACGCGCAACCAAGAGACCTTGCTCTCGGATTTAGCGAAGACTTTCGAAAGTCTCCGCTCCGCGCGCATAAAACTGAACCCCGAAAAATGTGTGTTCGGTGTGCCTGCGGGCAAGCTTCTCGGGTTCTTGATCTCTGCCCGAGGCATTGAGGCCAACCCCGAGAAGATACGGGCTATTGAGCGGATGCACCCCCCTAGCAAGCTTAAGGATGTGTAATGCGTCACCGGATGCATGGCTGCCTTAAGCCGATTCATATCGAGGCTAGGAGAGAAGGCGCAGCCCCTATTTAAGCTCCTTAAGCGCTCCGGGCTATTTACCTGGACGGAGGAGGCTGAGCGGGCCCTCACCCAATTGAAGACGTATCTCAGCTCTCCCCCAGTACTGGTCGCCCCGGAGCCCGATGAGCCGCTGCTACTCTACTTGGCGGCAACTCCACAAGTAGTCAGCGCGGCGTTGGTTGTGGAGCGCGACGAGGACAGCCCTCGGCCTGCACGCTCCCACCCTGCGTCGACCCGACCCGGGACAGAGAAGGGAGGAGAGGCCCCCGAGCCGGACGGCGGCCTAAGGCCCCTGACGACCGGATGTGGCCCTCTGCCCGCTCGTCCGACGGCGTCGGATGCCCCCGACCCCCAGGAAGGCCCCGGGGCCACTGTGGGAAGGTGCGGCCCGACGCCCTCCAACCCTGAGGTCGTCGGCACAGAAGCCGAGTGGGCCCGGCAAGGCCCCTCGGACGACGAGCGCCCCGGGAACGGTGCCCTCAACGGAGAGGACAGGCCCCGCCGGAAGGTGCAGCGTCCCGTCTACTTCGTTAGTGAGGCACTGCGGGACGCCAAGACCCGATACCCTCAGGCCCAGAAGATGCTCTACGCGATTCTGATGGCCTCGAGGAAGCTGCGCCATTATTTCCAGGCGCATCGGGTCACTGTGGTCACGTCCTACCCCCTTGGCCAAATCCTACGTAACCGAGAGGTACTGGACGAGTGGTAAAATGGGCAATCGAACTCTCCGAATTCGACTTGCGCTTTGAACCACGCCACGCGATTAAGAGCCAGGCCCTCGCCGACTTCGTGGCGGAATGGACCCCGGCACCTGAGCCCGATCTCGGTCTCTCCGTCCCCGGGGCCAACATGAGCCCCTCGCAGCTGCCTCACGCCACCTACTGGGTGATGCAGTTCGACGGCTCCCTGCCCTTCAGGGTGCCGGCTTAGGGTCACCTTGACCTCGCCGAGCGAAGACGTCCTTAGATATTTGATTCGCCTAGATTTCCAGGCAACCAACAATATGGCGGAGTACGAGGGACTCCTTGCGGGACTCAGAGTGGCGGCCAGAATGGGGATCCGCTGCCTCCTGGTTCTAGGCGACTCCCAGTTGGTCGTTAACCAGGTCTCCAAGGAGTACCGGTGCTCCGACCCGCAGATGGACGCCTACGTCCGCGAGGTGCGGCGTATGGAGCGCCATTTCGACGAGTTAGAACTTCGGCACGTGCCCAGACGGGATAACGCGGTCGCCGATGAACTCTCGAGGCTCGCTTCATCGTGAGCCCCGACCCCACCGGGCGCCTTTGAAGAACGGCTGGCCCAACCGTCAGCGCGACCCAACCCCCTAGGGGAGACGGACGCGCCTGCGCGGCCCCCGAGGCCCGTCCAAGTCCAGGCCTCGGGACCCGGGGGGCCGAGCCTAGCCCTCCAAGATTGGTCGCCTGGATAGCTGAGATCCAGGCGTTCCTCAAAGATCAGACTCTACCCGAGGACCGCGAAGGGAGTGAACACGTCAATCGCATCTCCAAGCGCTACGTGCTGGTGGAAGGGGCCCTCAACCGGCGCGGGGCCAACGGAGTCCTCCTGAAGTGCATTCCTTGGGAGCAGAGTGTCGAGCTTCTTGTCGATGTCCATGAAGGCGAGTGCGGAGCCCACTCCGCCTCGCGCGCCTTGGTCGGCAAGACCTTTCGCCAGGTTTTCTATTGGCCGACGGCGCTCCACGACGCAGCTGACCTGGTCCGACGATGCACGGTGTGCCAGTTTCACGCCAAGCAAACGCATCAGCCGGCTCAGGCCCTGCAGACCATACCTCTTTCGTGGCCGTTTGCCGTCTGGGGGCTGGATATCCTGGGTCCCTTCAGGAAGGCCCCGGGCGGGTTCGAGTATCTGTATATCGCAATTGGCAAGTTCACTAAGTGGCTCGAGGCTTATCCGGTCATCAAGATCGACAAGCACTCGACGCTAAAATTCATAAAGGGCATCACTGCTCGGTTCGGGGTACCTAACCGTATCATTACGGACAATGGCACCCAGTTCACCAGTGAGCTTTTCGGCGACTACTGCGAATACATGGGCATCAAGCTCTGTTTCGCCTCACCCGCCCACCCCAGAAGCAACGTCCAGGTGGAGCGTGCCAACGCGGAAATCCTCAAGGGCCTCAAGACCAAGACCTTCAACATCCTCAAGAAACATGGCGATTCGTGGATCGACGAGCTGCCAGCGGTGCTCTGGGCGAACTGAACCACCCCAAGCCGAGCGACAGGGGAAACGCCTTTCTTCCTCGTCTACGGCGCGGAGGCGGTCCTCCCATCCAAGCTCACCCTAAGGTCCCCTCGGGTCACCATATATTGCGAGGCTGATCAAGATCAGCTTCACCGAGACGACCTCGACTACCTGGAAGAGCGAAGGTTGCGAGCGGCCCTCCGAGCCGCGCGCTACCAGCAAAGCCTGCGGCGCTGCCATCAGCGCCATGTCCGGGCCCGATCACTCTGCGTCGACGATCTCGTCTTACGCCGCGTCCAAACGCGTGCTGGACTGAGCAAACTCTCACCAATGTGGGAGGGTCCGTACAGAGTGATCGGCGTCCCCCGGCCGGGCTCGGTTCGATTGGCCACGGGTGACGGCACAGAACTGCCTAACCCGGGGAACATCAAGCATCGTGGTGTCATACCTCGGGCTCGGGCCAACCCCGATAACCCTCGGTCACCGCGCTCCCGGCCTGGCTAGTCTCGACATGCGGATCTCCCCAAGGCACTAGTTCCGACCCGCGCCGCTTGAGGCTGGGGCCCGAGCACAAGCCCTCGCTCAAGCCAAAGATACAAAGGGATCGCGACGCAGACCATCCTTATCACGCGCATATAGCAAACATAACTAACATAGAAGTTAAAATCTTGTTTGATTGCAGATAAAATGAAGTCAGCTATACAAGCATTGGCCCAAATGCCTCGGAAGATGAAGGAATCAAAAAATAAGATACGCGGGGGCCCGGGGGCTCACTCCGATGCACCCGGGTCGCCGGCCTCGCCGTCGCTGTCGTCGTCGGCACCATCGTCGCCGTCCTCCTCCTCGTCAGAGTCGAGAGCGAAGACGAGCCGAGGGGCCGTTCCCTCGAAGCCAAGGACGATTTGATCGGTGGCATCCAGGACTTGGGTGCGTGCGTTGGCCTCGGATCCAGGGAGAATTCTTCCAGCGTTGTCCACGGGGAGAAGTCGGGGTCTCGGGCTTGGAAGCTCGCCAGCACGAGCTCCACCGCCCCCCGGGCGAGGTCCCTCGAGGAAGACTTAATCGTCTCCTCGATCTTCTCGGGGAGCCTCTCAAGGTCCCCGGCCATCTCCGAGAGGCGCTAGGCGAGGCCCCCCCGGTTGGCGGCGTACTTTGCGTGCCACCCGCTCCAGATGCCCGCCTGACGCCCGGCGCGATCGAGGCGGGAGACGGCGTCCCGAAGCATGCCGGGCCCTACCTCGTTCGACAGCCGGAGGGCCTCAACCACCCCAGCGGACGAGTCCAGGGCGCCCTGCAGCTCGGCGATGGTGTCCTCGGCGGCTGTGAGGCGGGCGGCCAGATCACCGTGGCCTGCGGCCGCCCCGCCGCTGCGCGCTCGCGTATCCAGCTCCCTTCCCCGCGCCTCGAGTTCAGAGGCCCGCTGGTTCAGCGCGTTCCTCTCGGCGCGGGTGCTTTCCAGATTACGGCGCGCCTGCTCCTCCCGCGCCGCCTCGCGGAGGAGCAGGCTGTCCGCCAGCCGCTGCGCCGCGGCCTCGGCCTCCTCGAGGGCTCGCCCTCGCTCGGCGAGCGTGTCTTCGCGGAGGCAGAGTGCGAACTCCTGATCGGCGGAGGCAGCCTCGTGCGCTGCCAGTGTAGCCTCCCGTGTAGCCGCCGTGGTCTTGCGTGCCGCCAGCGCCGCCTCCTTCTTGTCCAGGGCGCGGGCGCGCTCCTCCAGCGCCTCCAGCTCCCGGGCGCGGTGGTCAAGGGCCTCGGCCCGCCGACGCACGGCGGCCTCTTGCACGAGCAGGCGTGAGGCCCACCCCCCGAGTGTGGCGGTGCACTCCTCCAGCGCCATGGTCCGGGCCTCTAGGACCTCCTCGCGCTGGCGGGTCGCCGCCTCGATCTCCACCGCCCGCTAGCGGCGGCGTCGAGAACTCCACGGGCGGCGTCGAGCTTCTCCTCCAGCTCCACCATCCGGCTCCTGTATTGGAGACGGAAGTCGTCCCGCACCCCGTCGAGCACGGCGGTGGCGATGAGGGCTGTCTCCCGCTCCTCCTCCACTTCCCGTGCGATTTTCGCCAGGGTCCTGCGGCTTACGGCCGGCCTCCACCATGGCCTCCACGGAGCGCTGTCCCTCCTCGACGCGCGCCCACGCCACGTCGATTTCTGCCCGCTCCGCCTGTAGGGCCTCCATTTGGGCGCTTAGCCCATCCAGCACCGTGCTGTTGGCCATAGCCAAGGCCTGCAGGAGGGTCTCCGCGCTTAGCGGGGTGGCGGAAGAAAAGGGGGAAGGCCGCCTTTGTGGTGGTGAAGCCCGGCTCGGCTCGCCGGTCGGTGTGTTGGCCTCGGGGGCCTTTCCCGAGGTCGGCTCATCCGCGGCGCCGCCTGGGGCGTCGGGCCCCGGGTGTGCCCCCTCGGCGTCATCACGGGCCGCCTCGGTGGCGGCCCCCGCCTCCGGCGCAATCAGGTCGGGGACCTGGGTGGCAGCCTCGGCCGCCGGTGCCTCGTGTGTGCGCGCCGCCTCTGCCTCCCGGGCAGCCTCCTCGGCCCGGCGGACTCGAGCCGCCTCCCGAGCGGCCTCCTCGGCCCGGCGGACTCGGGCCGCCTCCCGAGCGGCCTCCTCGGCCTGGCGGACTCGGGCCGCCTCCCGAGCTACCCGTAGGCGGCCTGCGGCTTCCTGCAGGTCGGCCTCCCGCCTCTGAGCCTCTGCGGTCGCCACCTTCCCTGCCTCGTTGCCCACAGGCTAGCCAGCCTTGGACTGACGTGTGGGGTGAGACGGGATCTCGCTGAGGCAGACGAAAAATATGGAACAGAAAGAGGTAAGTAAAAATAAGCCCAGGGGGTTTGGGGATGAGAGTGTGGCCGCTGTGGGTGAGAGGTCGAACCTGCGGGGTGGGCGGCTGAACAACCACGTTGGGGGCGTGATGAGGCTCCCCCTGCACAGCTCAGTCTCCCCCATCTTGCGGAGCCGCTTCTTCTTTCGCTCCCTCTCGGGCTAGGGCGTCGGTCTGGCGTCCTCCGGGTGCCTGCCGCTGACGTGCTCCACCCCGCCCCCTCGGGGAGGGGATGGAGGAGGGGTCGCCTCCTGCTTCCTCTTCCCCTTGGCGTCGGCAGGGCGGCTGCCCACCGAACCCCCGCCGCGGGGCCCAGAAGCATGGCCCCCTCCGGGGATAGATTGGTCCCCTCTGCGGCTGCCGCCCGCGCCATCGTGGCCTCGGGGGGCCCGATCCCCCGACGCCCCAACCACCTGCATGATGGCCAGAGTGTTGGCGCGCTCCGGGTCGCTGCAGAGGGGGAGGATCCCCCGAGGGATGAGGGATGGCTCCACGGAGCTAAGGTTTAGCACCCGTTGGACCACCATCCTGAAGTCCTCAGGGTCCCAATCCCACTTACGCCCTTGGTGGGTCCTTAGGGGGTCCTCGGTCCCGGCGTACTCCCAGGCGCCACGGGCGCGTCGCCGGAGCGGCGCGATCCGGCGGCGGAGGTAATCGCCGAACACCATGGCCCCCGTGAGCCCTTGGGCTCGCAGGCCCGCCAGGCGGTCCAGGACGGCGTCTTAGCCGTCCCCCAGATCCACCGTCGCCCGCCAGCTTGGCGCCTGCGCTGGGGGCTGGCTCGGGAGTCGGAGGCGCGCTTCGTCGGGGAGGGGGTGTAGAACCAGTCGCTCTCCAGTCGTCCCACTTCTTACGAAGGACGCACGGGATGTAGTGGTTCAACACCTGCCCCCGTGGCTGGAAGTAGCAGCCACCGACCACCGTCGGCGGCGATACCATCTGCACGGTGAAGAACCACCGAAATAGCCGAAAGGATGGGCGCACCCCAATGAACATCTCGCACAGGTGTGCGAAGATGGCCAGCGTCATCACCGCGTTGGGGGTGAGGTGCGCCATCTGGAGGCTGTAGAACTCCAGTACGGCCATGAAGAATGTGGAGAACGGCGGGATCAAGCTCGCCATGGCGAAGGAGAGGAAGAAGACGGACCGCTCTGGGTAGTGCGGCGCCGGGCGTCCCTCGACCAACGCGACCACCTCCCGGGTGGCAGATTCCGGCATGAACTGGCATGGTATCCCGGCCTGCCTCGCATTGGTGATGCGGGAAGGCGGCAGCACGCTGCCGTCAAGTGGCACGGAGCTCCGTGTCATGGCGCCGGCGGAGGGGAGCTTGAGGATGAGAGCGCGTGGCGAGAGGAAGGCGAGAGAAACGAGAGAACTAGAGCACAGATGGCAAAGGCAAGGAAAAAGTGGCGAGAGGAAGGAAACGAATCCCTTCCTCGGCGCCCTTTATGCCCTTGCCTCCACCGCGCTCGGCTCCTCGTTCCCCGCGCCCATCTCCTTGCTCTCTCGTTTCTCGCACCCACGCCTCCACTAACTCCACTCACCCGCTTACGGCGCACGCGTCAGTCGTGCGACCATGACGATCGAGGAGGGGCAGATCATGTGCGCGTTAATCGCGCTCGGTTACCGTGAAAAGCGCCAATCATTACGTCCCCAGGCGAAATGGACCGACGTGTCCCGATCCGCGCGCTGCCTCGAGTAATGTTGCGGTTACAAGGAGACCGCTCATTAATGTCGACTGGCATTCTTCACCGATATGCACGGCTCACGACCGTAGGAGTCCTGCTCGCCTTTGGGGGCCGGTCCCACCTGTCACCAGGCCCGAGGGGTGGTGTCAAGCCTGGGTGCCCCCCCCGAGTGTGGCCACCCGGGCGTGACGCCGGGGGCTACTGTCGGTGACATGGGACCGGGGGTATCGAGACTAAAGGGAAGGGCGGCCATAAGGATCCATGTGGCCCATTCCCCCGGAGGGGTCAGGCCTGAGGTGACATGGCAGCTGCCCTCCCGGTTTCCTCCCGGGGTCGGGCCGCTCCCGTTTCTGCCCCGAGGCTTGGGGCGCCCCGACCCCCTGTGGCTTTGGTGCCACGTGCGCAGATTAGGTGAGCACGACGGAGCTCACCTAACCACATTTATGGCGGTTCAGACAGGCGCACCACGCCGCATTTAATGCGGCATGGCGCGCCTGCATCCGGTCCGTGACCGGTCACAGCGAGTGACCGGTCGCAGACCGGTCAGATCGCGGGTTAGGTGGAGCCAGGACGCCTGTGCGTTGCGCGGGCGCCAGGCGGCCTGCTGCACGCCTCGCCCCGTCCCGTCGGAATGATGAGAGCCCTCTATCTCTCGTCTCTCGGCCGGAGTTGGTATGCCAACTCCCGGAGTTGGTATGCCAGCTCCGGTCAGATGCTTTACCGATTCCAGTGCAGGCGAGATGCAGAAGTCGCCCGCCATTTAATGATGGTTGAAACGGGCGTCCCTCGGATGGGTCGGCTGACCAAGCGAAGGCGTGCTGAGACGTCTGTCAGAAGCTACTTCCGATGGTAGGATAGCCCTAAATGTAAAAGAATGTTTTCTTTCTTAGGCAGCTCGTGGCCCATGTGGTAGCCCCTTTCCATATAAAAGGAGGCCAAGGCCTCAGAAAAGGGGGGCTGGACTCTCTCTGGGCTCTCTGGATTCCATCATGCTCTCAGATCTACCAGAACACACGAGTAGGGTGTTACGCTTCTCAGCGGCCCGAACCTGTCTAAATCGCCTGCTTCCACGCGTTTTTCTCGCTGGGAATTTCAGCTTGCGCCCCCGGCCGAACCGGCAAAGGGGGGCCTGCGCGGTCTCCCGGTGAGGGGCTTCGCACTCCGTCACAAAGTATACGCGAGATTGAGATAAAAGAGACGAAAGACAAGGATTTTTATATAGGTTCGGGCCCCTTAACTGACAGATAATAGCCCTACTCCTATTGGCCGAAGCCAGTATTGCCTTTATATATCAGTGTCACACTAATACAATATATGGGATGATCTAATCTAGTCGACATCAGCTTAGCAGCATGGAGCTCTCACACGTAGTCAATGGCTAGTATAGTTTTCTTCCTCGAATATGAACTCGGCGAGATTAAAGGTAGCTCTAGATCCCTTATATCGGCCTTTGTGGCTCTAGATTGGGTCTGTCTAGGCTTGTATTCTGACTTGGCCTGTCCCCTCCCCTCCTAGGGCATCTTGTATTTATACCCTCAGATGTCTCATTGTCCAAGTAGAACTAAGGTGACAAGTATGGATATGATCCGAGTAGTGCCTGTAGTGTCCGAATAGGACTCCGCTTCTCCTTCCTTCTCCTTCTTTTCTTTATTTGTCGTATTTCCTTAACCAAAGGATACCTTCTAGTATACTATTAGGCATATGGTATTTCCATATACCACAAAACTATGTATAGGAGGTATGTCTTATACTTGACATTAATAATAGCCCCCGACCTCAATGCAAATGATCGGACTAGCGTTCTCAACCGTGTAGCCCGAAGATCCATCATTGCCAGAAACACCTAGCCATTTTCGGAATACTGAATAGGCATGAAATTGCCAACAAGTCATCTTTCCTGGTCATGATAGAGAACATGACCATTGTTTGAATTTGGATTGAGGTCAGAAAATATGCAACCATGCTATAGCGTTCTTGATCAAATATCCAATAAATAACCCTTTGTCAAACTCATCCAACCGTTCTCGGACAGCCGAGTAGGTGGAGAGTACACGACAAAGTCTTTTTCTTCTCCTGGACCGAGAACTCGAATTGAACTTGAATTCACTAATCCGGCGTCCATCTAGTCAAAAATAAATTTTGACTATTGTGTGCCCTAAGACTAGTATATGTCTGTAAACTAAGTACAACAATTATTGGTTTGAGCTTTATTGAGTCAAGACAAGATATTGACTACTATAAAGCCTCCAACTAGTTTCTGTTACTCAAGAAGACCAATTGCTCTGATATTTGATTTTCATAACTTAATGCATGGGGATAGTACGATCGCTACACACACTGATCGAGCGAGGACCAAGTGTAAGATCATATCCAAACTACTCGTAGAGGTCATGAGAGGATCGCTACCATGCTAGTCGAGGACCAGGTGTGTAGCCGTACTCAACCACTTGTAAAGATGGTGGGAGGACCGCTACAATACTGGTCGAGGACCAGGTGTGTAGTCGTACTCAACCACTCACAGAGGTGATGGAAGAATTGTTACAACGCTGTGTTGATGCCGAATCCGTTCCGCCGATGTGGACCCGGCGCGCGGACACACGAAGGCCTGGGAGACCTGCTTAGCTCCAGTGCAGGTCCTAAAATTGATGAAGCGCGGGCGTGCCAGTCAGTTTGATCCTGCCACTGACAAGATATGCAAAATAGCAGAACAGAAGGTCTATCGGCCGATAGGCCGATAGGACAAAAACGTATCGGCCGATAAGCCAATAGCCGAAACAACCGATCGGCCAATGGGCCGATGGTACAGTTCCAGCCGATACCGATGCCAGCCGATGTAGTTAGGGTTTTAATCCATCAGCTGTGCACTGAGCAAACATCTATATAGAAACGATCGGCCGATGATAACATAATAATATAGCAATATAATATAGCATAAACCAATCATATGATAAAATAAATATTGATCTGAAGATTGAAGCACACATCGGCCGGAGGTCCGATGACACAACATCCAAAAGATATGTCACAAATACTCTATTGTCATCGGCCAGGACCAATCTCCATGTATAAAACTTGAGGGTCGATGCAACGTTAAGATGACTCATTGGCTGAAACCCCGATGAAACCATTATTGGCAGCCAACAAGCAGGCTAGAGATTACGGTTCTAATCACGACTTAGTAGATCAAACTGAACTGATGCAGCACTAAGTATGAAAAGAAACCCAAGACCTAGACAATCAAGCCCTTGACTGATTTTCAGGGTGGTGGATACCTTAGCCAATCTAATCTAGCGAGGCGATTTGGTCGATACCGGTGTAAACCCTAAAACGAATCTCAGCCGATACGATGAAATCGAGAAGCTAAATCAGATTGACTAAAATATATGATAGTAGGTGCTTACGTTGCCGAGATCAGAACGTCGAAGCCCTAGCCCCGACAGCGCAGGTAGTCATAACGAGACTTACCCCTCGCGGGAAGGGCATCAACTCGCCGAAGAAGACGAAAAGTAAAGGTTGGCGATGTGCCGAAGTTGTATTGATCGTGAGATAAAAATTACATGAACCTCGGGCTTACATATTTATACCCATAGGTTAACAAAGATCCTAACAGAATACGACTCAAACTTTCCTAAAGATAAAAGGAAACGGATAAAGTCCTTATTAGACATTAAACACACTTTCCTAAAGAGAAAAAGAAAACTAACAAATTCTTCCTAATTAATAGATACAAGCCGCATCCTCCTCAAACTCGGTCTTCTCTGGATAAGATCTTTCCAAATCTAACAAGAATCCGACTGCTGTTAGTGATTGGTTTAAGAAAACCCCCATCGGCTGATGTAGAATTTTAGGCCGATACTAGTTCAAGCCGATATGAACCTTAGGTCGATGGGGACTTTGGGGCTTACCAAATTCTGGTGTTAATACGCTGGTCAAGAACTAGGTATGTAGTTGTACTTGACCACTCGTAGAAGATTTGTAGAGTTGATGAGATTGTTACCACGCTGGTTGAGAACCATATGTGTAGTCGTACTCGACCACCCGTAGAAGATTTGTAGAGTTGGTGAGATCGCTACCACGCTGGTTGATAACCAGATGTATAGTTGTACTAGACCACTTGTAGAAGATTTGTAGAGTTAGTGAGATTGCTACCATGCTAATTGGGAACCAGATGTGTGGTTGTACTCGATCACTCATAGAAGATTTGTAGAGTTGGTAAGATCGCTACCACGTTGGTTGAGAACCAGATGTATAGTCGTACTCGACCACTCGTAGAAGATTTGTAGAGTTTGTGAGATCACTACCACACTGGTTGAGGACCAGATGTTTAGTCGTACTTGACCACTCATAGAAGATTTGTAGAGTTGGTGAGATCGCTACCACGCTGGTTGAGGACCAGATGTATAGTCGTACTCGACCACTCGCAAAGGTAGTGGGAGAATCGCTACAATGTTGGTCAGGGACCAGGTGTGTGGTCATACTCAACCACTCGCAGAAGATTTGCAGAGTTGGTGAGATTGCTATCATGCTGGTTAAAAACTAGATGTGTAGTTGTACTCGACCACTCACAGAGGTAATGGGAGAATCGCTACAATGTTGGTTAGGAGCCAGATGTGTAGTCGTATTCGGCCACTCGTAGAGGTGGTGGGATAATCGCTACAATGCTGACCAAGGACTAGGTGTAATTGTGCCTCAACCACTCGTAGAGATGGTGGAAGAATCGCTACAATGCTGATCAAAAACCAGGTGTAGCGTGCCTCGACCACTCGCAGGGCCGCTTGAGTTGGTTATTACATGTGCATCTCATGTGGCTAGCATGACTCACATACCCAACTTATAAGCATATCGGATGTCATTTCGTATTTCCGCCAGGTGATCAAGCCGACAATGTTCGCTGGGAGATTGTACGTAGCAACCTTTTCACAAATAGACCGAGTCATAACCGGTACTAGATGTGAGATAGGTTGTTGGACTTTGTTGGTAGGTTTGGTCCAACAACCTCTCGTTTGTTCAAGACTGTTCTCGACAATGGGGCGTACTCGATCACTGCCTACTAGACTGCTCGATTATTCATGACTCGAAAAATTTTATAAATTTTCTAGTATTGTCAGGATATAATGAGCAGATTTACATTAAATATCAGGTATATTTACCATAGTGGTTTATACAGAAAAAAGACAGAGTGAGCTCCAGTATTAAACGGTAATCGGTCTAATATAGGAAAAGCTCGCATAACAAATATTATATAAAAACATACTCTAGGTAAAAATAATAAATTATTGATCTAAAAAATATGATAAATTGTATATAAAATATTCCGTCTCTTCTTAGGTAGATATTATGCATGATATATCTAGTAGATTAATTAAGAAAAATAATCTACCAAATACCTTATGTGCCATGATAACGAGTCTGACTTTTGAGTTTGAGACGCAGGCAAGGCTTATGCGTTTGATCTACGCATATATTTTTCCCCGCGTGTATTTATGTATATACACGTACGTATGGCTGATGTAGACTCACACGTGTACTGTATGCATATACACGTGAGTGGTTGCTGTAGTTGACAAAGGTTGGGCATGTAGTATCTTGTTCTGTCGTGTCGTGTCGCGTCGCATGTATCCGAAGCAGGGTTTCAAAAACCGTCGGGGGCCCGGTTACCGTCACCCGGCGGTACGGCGGTTACCGGCGGTAACCGCGGTAACCGCGCAAAACCGCGACAAATTTACAAATCAAAATTTGAATTCAAAAATTCGAGCAAACCGCGTGGTTTGGCGCGGTTACCGCGCGGTTTGGCGCGGTTACCGCGCGATGTGTGACGGGTCGCACAGTAACGGGCCGGCCCATTTTTTTTTCTTTTTCCAATTTTCAAATTTATTCTCCGTTTTGCTCTCAAATTTGAATAAATATTACTTTTTTTTGAGAAATTTCTTCACCATAAAACACTACAAATCAAGCACTACTTTCACCATTTTTTTTGATTTTTTTCTTTTTTTTTTAATTTTTTGAATTTGGACGAATTTCATTAAACCGTACCGCGCGGTACGGTAACCGTACCCCCGTGGTACGGACGGTAACCACGGTAACCGCGCGGTTATCGGCGGTTTTTCACACCCTGATCCGAAGTCGACGTAGAGCTAGCCGAAGGCTATGTGGACTTGGTAACTTGGTCTTTTTTGATCAACATGAATAAGATCCGAAGACTGAAGTCCGACGCAGTGCTGTCTTGCTGTAGATTATTTTCTCCGTTAACACATGTCGGTTGATCGACTTGGTTCAGTCGATTTTTGACGGCGCATGTTGGTTTGGAGGTAGCCGATCCGGATCGAAGCCTTACTACTGACAATGTTGAACCGTTGTTTCTGTGGCGGTGACGTCTTAAAATTTGAACGATCTCAATAGATCGAATTGTTGGCGACGACATACTCTGATCAGATCATATATCCCAAAGCCAAAGCCGTTCAAATATCCCTCGTCGAAAAATTCAAAGTGGCGATGTCTTGACATAGATTGAGATGACGAGGGTCCCGCTCTATAGAAGAATGCATTCTGGTCGGGCCATATCTCCCAAGTCCGAAGTCGCCTGAGAGTGTTTCGTCAGAAGATCCGCTTCTTGAACCTATCTCATCGAAACCTTGAAGCACCAAGTCCCCTAGCTGGTGTGTCACTACCGACGGCTATACCCGAAGATGATATTTTTAGAGTATGGGGACCGTTGGAACCAGGGTATACGCGAGATTAAGGTAAAAGAGACGAGAGACAAGGAGTTTTTATAGGTTCAGGCCCTTAACTAACAGGTAAGAGCCCTATTCCTGTTGGCCTTTATATATTAGTATCACATAAATACAATATATGGGATGTTCTAATCTAGTTGACGTCGGTTTGACGGTACGTAGTCGACGGCTAGTATAGCTTATTTCTTGAATAAACACGGCGAGATTGGAGGTAACTCTAGATCCCTTATGTCGGCTTTTATAGCTCTAAATTAGGTCTGTCTAGGCTTGTATTCTGACTTGCTTGTCCCCTCCTGATAACCTCTGAACTCCACTCTATACGCTCAGGGATCTGATTGTCTCAATCTTTCGATAAGTTGATGATAACTACGATTTGAAAGAACGTTGACGATCCGACTACAACCGTACAAAACGTTGTTGTATTGCACCTTACCGATCGATACACCTCTCCGTGTGTTGTTGATCTTGCCGGTGCAAATCAACCGTATTCCTGCAAGCAAATCGAAGAAACAAGCAAGAACAACAATCTGAATTGTAAATAAGAATTAAAGCTCACGATAAGGTGTGGTTCCGAAGACAAGTAATTAGGTGGTCTAGCCGACACACGTAACTACAAGATAAAGTAGCAATGGCTAAAACTTTAATCTAACAAAACCCGAGAAACCCTGAAGGGGTACCTAGCTATTTAAGGGGTGGGAGGACATCCAAGGGGTCCCTAAGGTCGTGCTCCACCAGATTTGGGCGCACCCCACATGGGCCCCACTTGGGCCTAGGTTCTACATGAAGTTACAAACCCATAGGATTATAAGTAACGTAGCACCTTGTTTTAGTAATTGCGGCCGACTAAGATGCAATTTGAAGATGAGGCTGGATCCATTGGAAAGAGGACTACAAGAACTTTTCATCAAGTACTCACGGGTCAAAAACGGAGCTCGTATGCATATTTGGCAGTTGTTTGAAGTCAACGCTACTGCAGGTGGCCGAATTGGATTCCAGAACTTCTATGGCTTGATCTTGACATGTTCCGGTTGACATATGCTGTGATCAATGGTTGTATCCATAGTAACTATGGTCAAATCACCTCCCCTCCCAGAGGGTCTTGTATATATACCCCCGAATGTCCCCTTGTTCAAGTATGGATACGATCCGAGAAGTTCTTGTATGTTCTGAATAGGACTCTACTTCTCCTTTCTTATCCGAAACACCTTCTATTCTAGGAAGATAATTTTCTTCTTTATTCATCATATTTCCTTAATCAAAGGATGTTTTTTAGGTACGTGGTATTTTCGTATACCACAAACCCATGTATAGAAGGCATGCTTTATACTTGACATTGACAGAATAGAATACCAAAAACTACGCCTACCAGGCGGGGGGGGGAGGTGAATGGTAGAAACACCAAAAAGTGAAACTTTTAGCGGAATTAAAAGTTACCCTCGATATTTGACCAGTGTAGATGCGCTGGTCTGACCACCTCGATATCGCCACTCTGACTGATGGTGTGTCTCCGGTCCAACCACCTAGCCTTCGCTGCTGTCGCCTGACGTCGTCGCTGGTCTAACCGCCATTGAGTTGTTGGTCTAACCGGTGAATAACGATCGGTCTAACCGCCATGCTTTCGCCGGTGTGACCACCGAACCGAGGAAACACAAATTGAAGAACTCTTGAAAGTAGATTGAACTTTATTACTTCTATTTGTGTCAACAAAGTGCAACAACAACACTTCTCTCTAAAAATTCGACTAAACTCAAAACCCTAACTTTTCTCTAAACTCAACTCTCAAAAAATCGATATCGAGAGGCTTCAACCCTTCTATTTATAGCCAAAGTAGGCAACGTAAAAGCCATGAATCTAACTTGTACAAGTAGTCCTAATCCACTAGGAAACCTTCCCGTACAACTCGAAACCGATTCTAATCAAAACTCAGTCGGTCAGACCGTTGCACTGGCCGAACTGACCACACAACATACACCGGTCTAACCGGCCTTCCCTGCCCAGTCTGACCGGTCCCATACAAAGAGCAAAAACCACTTTTCTAATAAATCTCCAAATATCCAAAAGAATTATCTATCATTCCGATTATTCATCACAAAATAATAATCAAAACACACTTTGATTTCACAATTGAATCAACACATACACATTTTGTGAAACCTTGCTAGCTGAGATGAATCCCACCAAGTGAGATTTCATGAACTTGTTGCCAAGGCTTCCCAAGCCAATATTCTAGCCAAAACTCCCCTCCTACTCAATTCCCCTGAACTTTCTCCTAATCATAGTTTCCCCAATTCCCACAGTTTATCCAATCCTCACCACCTAATTTCCAAACCTTCCGCCCCTTTGGTCCTCCAACCAACTATAACCTATATGACAGTTCTCCTTCAAGCTTTCATGGTTTTCAGCGGTAAGCAAGTTGGTTACAATCTGCGCCAATAATCTTTCAAGCTTTTTATCCTCAAGAAAATTGGGTGCACTCACCAAATCAAGTTCTCGGGTCTGCCTCTTCTCATGGATCGGATTCAGCCTCTGAGTGCCCATCAAGACAAGAAGAGAACAATTTGGTTAACATCGAAGAGTCAAGTGATAATAGCCAAGAGGTAGGGAGAAGAGGGACATGGGTCAACTAGAACGAAGAAGAAAATTTATGTCTCCTTAGCTCTTGATTGAATAACTCAGTGGATTCTATAAATGGCAATGACAAGAAGAAAGAATACTATTGGAAGGATGTTGCTATAGAGTTCAACAACAATATGTCTAGCAAAAACTACAAATGGATAGTTGTGCAATGCAAGACACGTTAGGGTGGTGTTAAGGACATTGCAAAATTTTGTGGAGCTTATTCTTGAGCTAGAAACACTTGGAGCAGAGGACACTTTGATTATATGATCATGGAATACGCTCATGCGGTGTATAAAACAAAAAGCAATGAGAAAACTTTCACATTATAGTATATGTGGAGACAATTAAAGGATCAACCAAAATGGCGAAGGATCCTTGAAGAGAAACAGCGTGAATAAGAGGACTAAGATTTTGGAATCAGGTGCATATGCATCATCATCCAACCAAGACACCGAGGACAAGACCAGCCGCAAAGAGAAGTGACCCGAGGGGCAGAAAAGAGCCAAAGTTAAGCTAAAAGGGGAAGAGAAAAAAGCTGCACCATCTCCTTTGGGGACCAACCATGTCAAGACTTTGTTCTCTTCAACGGAGTTCCAAAATTAAAAGCAGAAGTGGTGCTGAAATCTGCAGAAGCAACAACCAAATCAGCGGAAGCAAAGAAGGAACAAACTAGCATAGAGAAGTATCAGACATACTCAAAATTGCTAGACAAAGACACTGATAATTCTAGTGATGCAAAACTCAAGAGGCATGAAGTGGTCCTCGAAAAGCTAGTGACAGAACTTGAAGAAGACAAAGAGGTGCAAGGCACAATATTTGCAGCATGCATGCACATACACTATTCTGCTGCTGGATCACAAGCATGAGAGACGGGGGCTAGCTAAGCTTACCGATGGTCTCTTGTAGCTCCGTTGCTGTTAACGCCAAAATTTGATATGATTCTTTAGTGGATTCGGTTAAGAAAAAAAGTCAAGCAGCCGATGAAAGTTTATCTAAAAGAGACCAAGTTCAAGAAAGAATCGTGAAGACCATGGCATCACAGTTTAATTCTAACTATTAATTAGGCAGTATTTAGTAATTTTTCTTTTATTTTTAAAAATTTTTGTCTAGTGTTCGATTAGGACTTGTATCTTTCTTTTTACCTTTAGAAAACTTGTAACGTGTCCAATCAGGACTAGTATCAATCCAAGGGTATAAACATGTACACTCAACGTCTTTGTAATCTATCTCTCGATCAATATACAACTTTTGGCGCATCGCCGCCCTCTTTTCGGAGGTTTTACTCCCGGCGAGTTCTTATTTTCAAGCATGGGCTGCATCGGTTAAGTCTGACCTCCAGCGAGAAGTAAGTTCCGTCATCTTCGCTTGCATCGGTGTGGCTAGAACTTCCTCGGTTCGGCCCGATATTCTAATCGGGTTGAAGCAAGCATTGCCTATCTGATATATCGTCTCTACTTTGGATCGCATTATTGTTTAGTTTTACATCAGCTTAGATGGGACATCCTCAGTTCAATCTGATATTCTGATCAAGTTGATGTTTCTCTAAACATGATGCTATTTTAAGATAGATTTGATATATTCATCACGTTTGCATAAGCTTATCGGTTCATTGAGTATTAGATTATTATATACAATCTCATGCTGCATCGATTAGGTCTGACCTTCTAGATTGTCACTGATAATCTAAGTCTTGTTAAGCCGATAGGTTTTAATGCAATGTTCATCGGAGTGTTAGCCGATGTTATCATTATTGTGGGCTTCAGCTATTAGATGTATCGGTTAATTAGTCGATATACACTTTAATGTTCTTATATCGGATCTCTAGCCGATGTATGTTTTAACCATCAGATTTACAACTACCATGTTATATCAGTTTTGACCGATTGGTTCGCCTTAATTATATTATCTCATTGCTATTTCTAATCTACATCAACTTATACTTAAATTTGTATAATCTTTAGTTAAATCTATCTATATCAACCTCAAATCTTATATTATCTCTGTTAGGTCCGATCTATCAAGATTATCTTTAATAAAGAATGGTTTATTGATGATTATGCGTAGTTTATTCCAGCCGATGATAGCATAAGTCTTATTGATTATTTGATTACTTGGATCTATAGCCGATTGATCAAAACCCTATCGACATTGGTTGGCATCGCTACATCACATCAGCTTATTAGCCGATCAGCTCCTTGATCTAATACAGACAATCTATCCATTTTGTTAGTTGCAGGATCAAATTAACTAGCACTCCCTGAACCCGATTGTTAGGACCTACACTGGAGCTAAGCAGATCTCCCAGGCCTTCGTGTGTGAACGACAAAATTTCACGTCAACAGTTGCAGATCTCCGTAGGCGGAGATGAAGCCAAAACTAAGCACACACCGAAGAAGATGACCTCCTCAGCGCCTAGGCTAAAGCGCTAGTCCACCATCAGGGAGGGGGCTAGCAGCGTCGAGTGGCAGGGAGAGAAGGGATTGCGGCGTCAGATGGAGGGGATTGCAGAGACGGAGGGGTTTGCAGCATAGATGGTGGGAGATGGGGCGGATTGTGGCCTCGGGTGGTGGGGATGGAGGGGATTGCGGTGCCGGGTGGTGGGAAAGGAGCGGATTGCGGCGTTGGGTGGCAGGAACAGAGGGACTGTGGAATGGGTCGCAGCAATGGAGGAGATTGAGGCTCCGGTAGAAACAGCGAGAAGAAGTCGAGGGGAATTGGGGATCGATCCAGGAACTCGCACGAAGGGTTTCGTGTGTACGCGAGCCGCGATTTTTTTCCTGTAGACCCTACCTTATTGCCATCTCGTGGAAATAAGCAATGTGGAGTGTGTCTCCTCCTACTACCGTCTATGGCCTGGTCCCGCACTAATATTCATCTCGATAGCATACATTGTTGATACCCTAAGTTATACCCTTACACATTTTTACCCATACCCATTTTGAAATTAATTACCATACCCAAACAAAATGGGTAAAAGGTATTTGTGGGCCACATATACATAAATCACTAAAAACTTGCACAGATTTTCTTTTCTATATAATAAAGCATTCATCAGAAATTCAGCCAAGTTCGATAACTTTTCACAGCCTGAACCCGAGCTTGTGCTGGCTCCACGCCTCTACATCCTCCTGTGCTCAAGTTGATGGCCTGATAGCCAATCTCTATTTGGATGGGAGAGGAGAGGAGCTCACTGGCGAGAGGCAAGGAGCTCGCCAGTGTGCCATGTTTGCTCGGTAGGATTGGCAAGGAGTTGTCACCTCTATTAATTGATTATGGGTTATGCATGTAAAATGGACAAAAACTAGTGCTATTTTGAAAAAGAATTACAATAGAATGTGCTTGTCTGGGGTTTCAGGTTCAAAGGTTGTTCAATATTAATTTCGTTCAATTTTGAGCCACTGTTTATGGACTTGTTCACAAATATGTCCTATTCGATGACTAGATTTAATTTCTATTTCAAATAGTATTGTCCTGACATTACAGCCAGACATTTCAGTATCGTGTATGGTTTATTTCAGGACAAGCAACCTATCCTTTTCACTTGTGCCAGATGAGCTACAGGACTCGTCGTTTGCCATTTTGCCTCCTATGCAATGATTCTGATTTCCTTTAGGTACCAATCTAGTATTCGCGAGATCAGTGGCCAAGCTGATTATCAGGAGTAGTAAGGTACATTTTTCCATAACTAGAAGGTAACCCGTGCGAATGCAGAATAAAGCATGTATCTTATGCCGTGTTTATAAGGGTGGAAAATTAAATTATTTATGCCACGATTGAAACATATGATATCTCCAAAATATTGTTCATCAACATTGCTTAGATAATTGTTTCTAGGCTATTTGTTAACTTTATACTGTAATATTTAGTTCATCCTTATAAGAAGGTAGACATAGTTTGTTTAAAAAAAAAGTTCTAAGAAACTAAGTGTATTTTCTTTCCTTTTTCATTGAATGTTAGGGGCTGTTTTTTATTAATAAACCAGAAAAAAATATTATTGCTGATAAATATGCTTTGTTCTTACCATCAGGCTGGTCATCCTTCTATCTTGTACATATTGATGTAGCTTGTTACATACTTACTTACATGTGAATTGATAAAGACAAAGGACATATATATATATATATATATATATATCCTAAACCCCACTTCCCTATGATACGTGGGACCTATAGTACTGTTTTAAGAAGAAAATTAACCTAATCTACAAAGAGACATTAGAGCCAGCCATTTCAGTATCAGTTGTGCCAGATGAGCTACAGGATTCTTCATTTGCCATTTTGCCTCCTATACAATCATTTTGATTTCAGTGGCCAAGCTGATTTTCAGGAGTCGTACTGTACTTTTT
The DNA here is from genome assembly GCA_008326285.1 of Oryza officinalis. Classification (NCBI taxonomy): domain Eukaryota; kingdom Viridiplantae; phylum Streptophyta; class Magnoliopsida; order Poales; family Poaceae; genus Oryza; species Oryza officinalis. The sequence continues at coordinate 27,829,786 of BDMV01000006.1, read as the reverse complement.
TTCCATAATTATGCTTTCTTATTCAACGAAAAGGAGCTAGCGCTCTATCCATGCTCTTTAGAATAAAGAAATGGCAGGATTGATAATTAGCGCAGACGTGGTAGATTAGCAAGGAGCGCGCACGCATGCACCTGTCCCACTCCTGCAACATATGCATGCACGCACTGGTCCCACACCTGCACATGCATCGGTCCCACGTCTGCACATGCATCACACACGCATGCATCTGCTTAGCCGGCACATGTTTTTTCTTATTTTTCTTTAATATTTTTTTATATTTTCAAGATAATTGATTTGGGATATATCGAAAGTTATAAAAATTTCTATCAGAAGATATTTTCAATAATTTGAATTCAAAACTTTTGACTTAATTTTTCAAAATTTCAAGTCAAATTTTTTCAAACTTTCAAGTCAAAATTTGAAAACTTTCAACTCAAATCGTAAAACTTTCAACTTAATTTTAAAAAATTTCAAGTTAAATTTTTTGAAAATTTCAAGTCAAAATTTGAAACTTTCAAATCAAATTTTAAAACTTTCAACTCAAATTTGAAAACTTTCAACTCAAAATTTGAAAACTATGAACTTAAAATTTAAAAACTTTCCACTCAAAACTCTGAAATTTTTCAACTCGAATTTCAAAAACTTTTAACTCACAATTTCAAATTTTTCATCTTAAATTTTGAAAACTTTGAACTTAAAATTTCAAAACTTTCAATTACAAATTTATTAACTTTCAAATATTCTTTTAAAAATTTTAAATAAATTATTTATGAATTTTTTAAAAAAAACAATACTAATAACCATAATTAGTGATAATTACCATAATTAGCACTAATTAGGTAATTACCGTTAATAGCGGGGGGCACATGCGGCTACGCGACTTAGGCAGTATGGAAATTATGGGTAACATATACCCACACGGTTAGCTTATCCGATTGACTGTAGGAGATAGGTTATAGATAATGATTATGTAATGGCTTAGGACTAAAGTATTATGTTACCTTGTGTATTAAAGAACGGTTTATAGTCCTAAGTCAGTAGTATCATGGATAATGTTTAGAAGTCCTATACCGTATGTGGTTGGGTCTCCGACTAATGAGCCTGCCTTCTGAACCTATATAAGGAGGGCAGGGCGCCCTTTGAGGGCATAGAGCAATAGTAATTAGCTAAGCTTTTCTTCGTACACAACAAATCATGAGATCAATACATAACTCGGCGAATATATTCCCCGAAACAGGAGTAGGGTATTACTTCTTTATAGAAGGCCTGAACATGTCTAAATCCCTTTGTCTACTAACCCTTCGTGTTTGGCACTTGTGCGCTACCCCCTTTTCTCATTGCCGAAAACAGGTTTCGACAGTTGGCGCGTCAGGTAGGGGTGTGTCAAGTTCTTTCGCCGACAAGCGCGATGGGATTTACATCAGGCATCGACGACTTCGCCTTCCCTCCAGGACAGGCATACTGCTTCGGCAACCTCGACTTCATCACCGGTTGCTTCGACAAGATTTCTCTCCTCGACTCGGATTCGAACCAGTCAGGAGGAGATAACCACTCGGCGTCGTTTGGATTACCGAACGCTGCTGAGATCTACCCCAACTTTCTCTCTTCCGAGTCAGTTTCAAACCACTCGGGACAGCTCTTTGCATCTGCGCCACGCTGCGGTCCAAGCTCCACAGAGATTGCCGTCATGATCCAACCTCTCGGATCCGGCTCATCTACCGAGATGGCTGACTACATCAGCTCTTCTGACTTCGATGATTTTTACGACATCTCCACGGAGAACATCAATAGCTCCGACTTCGACGACAACTACACCCCACTACTCTTCGGCGTCTTCATGGCCGACGCAGGAGAAACTGACTCAGCTGTCGCCTGTAGGGCTGCGGAAGAGGAACGAGCCAAGTTCAAAGAGGAGCGTAAGCTCAAGGAGGAGGAATTCAAACGTAAAGAAGATAACGACAAGAGAAAACGAGACCTGAGGGCAGCTGGGCGCTCGGCCCATGATGCCATACTTCAGATCCGAGTCGACAACACCAACGTCTTCCTAACGCCCCAGCAGATCGCAGTCACCGCACTCACTCTCATCGACACTGTTATGGACGTGGTGATGCGGTCATCGTTCCTTCGGATATACACAACAATCCTCCATTGGTCATTCAAGGTCCAATCACAAGAGCTCGCGCACGACAATTGAATTTAGAGGTGAGCTCGTTCCTAAGTTCTTCTTTATATGGTTTTGAGAATAGATTGCTACCTAATGATTATATTATGATTAGGAACAATGGAGAGGACAAGGAAACACTTAGAGAGGGACTTAGAGTCATGGAGAATCAGCGAGGACGTTCAAGTCAAGGTGGAGGTCCAAACCAAGTCGACTTCGTGTCTGTTTCGAAGTCCAGGACCAGTCTGCACTAAAACGGGTGCCCAGGTCGCATATGTGCTTGGATTGGGGCATTCTTTATATGCAAGGAAAGCTAAGAAGATAACCTTTCCAATGGTTCTGGTCCCATGTCCAAATTCATTACGAGTCATCGGAAATTGACCGAACAAATTGACGTTCAGAATCTGTCCCGGCGCTGCGACGCCGTATTTGGGCCTTTGGGCCCGGCGCTGCGACGCCGTATTTGGGCCTTTGGGCCGTGTATCGTGTTGGAGCCCATTAGGGTTGCGTCAAGGGGTGCTTGCATGACCCTAAACTCCATATATCAGTAGCCGTCGCTATCTTTAGGTTTTGGGTTTTGCTTAGATTAATCTGTCAAGAACAGTTTCGCCGCTAGATCGGTTTGTAAGACCCCAACTTGTGAGCTTAATCATTCATCTGCAATTTTGGTTGTATTCTATCTCGTTCTTGTTTGTGTTCTTCGATTGGCAAACAGGGATTAGCCTTCTCGGCGAGGTCACCCGCGTTTTGACACGGGTGATAACCAGAGGAGACGTGGTGCTGCGATTGCGGGGCTCAAGAGCGTGCGCGTTCAAGAAGCCGGATCGATTTGTGTCACGACTCCGTCCAAATCGTTATTTATCAGAACCTTTCGGAAGGTCAGGAACTCTAGTGCACATCAAGTGGTATCAGAGCAACTACGAAAAAATCTTTGACGAAGCGACGATAAAATCCTGCAAGACCAAGAAAACTTCTCACCTGTGTGATGGTTTAGGGAACCGGCCAACTCTTAATGGCTTCAATTTTTGTCTCATCCACCTCAATTCCCTGTGGAGTAACAACATACCCAAAAAAAGAGACTCGTTCCGTGCAAAAGACGCACTTAGCAAGGTTAGCAAACAAACGTGCATCACGTAAGGCATTAAACACAGCACGTAAATGATCCAAGTGTTCATCCAAAGACTTGCTGTAAATCAAGATGTCATCAAAGTATACTACCACAAATCGTCTAATAAAGGCCTTAAAACCTCATTCATTAAGCGCATGAAAGTACTAGGGGCATTAGTCAAACCAAAAGGCATTACTAACCACTCATACAATCCAAATTTGGTTTTGAAAGCTATTTTCCATTCATCTCCAAGTTTCATTCTAATTTGGTGGTATCCACTACGCAAATCAATCTTTGTGAACATTATAGAACCACACAACTCATCAAGCATGTCGTCTAACCGAGGGATAGGATGACGATACCGAATAGTAATATTATTAATGGCTCTACAATCAACACACATTCGCCAAGACCCATCTTTCTTAGGAACCAAAATTACAGGCACTGCACAAGGACTAAGGCTTTCACGTACATACCCGCGGTCCAAAAGATCTTGGACTTGCCGCTGAATTTCCTTAGTCTCCTCGGGATTGGTTCGATAAGCAGCATGATTTGGCAAAGTGGCTCCCGGGATCAAATCAATTTGGTGCTCTATCCCTCTCATAGGTGGCAATCCCGGGGGTATCTCAGCTGGAAAAACGTCCTTATACTCCTGCAAAAGGTTAGTGACAGCAGGAGGTATCGAGCTAGCAATATCATCAAGAGTAACATCATCAAGAGAAAACAAAACTTGTTTGCATATCAAGGAATAGCAAATATCATCAGCAGAAATTTCAGCAATGTCACATTTTGTTGCAAGCATAACACCACCCTTCAATTTAATTCCCTCGGCCTTAAAACTAGGTGAAGGCTTATCCTTTTTAGGTGGAAAAACAGATTTAGCAACTTGCTGATTTTCAGATTCATCAAGTTTCAAACTAGCAGCTCGTTCTTTATCAGCTTCTACAATTTCAGCAGGGGTTAAGGGAACCAAAGTAATTTTCTTTCCTTTATGCACAAAACTATATCTATTACTTCTACCATGGTGTGTAGCATCATTATCATGTTCCCAAGGACGACCCAACAAAAGTGAACAAGCTTGCATAGGAACCACATCACAATCAACAGAATCAGCATATGAACCAATGGAAAACGAGACTCTGCAAGATTTCAGCACCTTTGCTGCACCCTTGAATGAGTTGACGAAGAAAGGGGTGGTCTTCCATTGGGGAAAAACACAGGAGGAGTCTTTTGCCACTTTGAAGGACAAGCTTACACACGCACCTTTGCTCCAACTTCCAAATTTTGGTAAGACTTTTCAGTTAGAATGTGATGCTAGTGGAGTTGGCATAGGAGGTGTTTTGATGCAAGATGGTAAACCTGTTGCATACTTTAGCGAGAAGTTCCATGGCCCTGTTTTGAATTATTCCACGTATGATAAGGAGTTGTATGCTCTTGTACGTTCTTTAGAGACGTGGCGTCATTATTTGTGGCCTAAAGAATTTGTTATTCACTCTGATCATGAATCGCTTAAGTATATTCGCTCTCAAAATAATTTGAATCGTAGACATGCTAAATGGGTTGAAGGCCACAGGCAGTTGTTCCTGCTGTGGGTCCAGAATTGTTGTATAATGAAGATGGCATTGAATGCCCTTTCCGCAAGAAGGATAGGAGTTGGCTTACCATTTTCGTGACCGACACCTAGTTCTTTCCACCGACACTAGGATCTGGACGTAAAACTGGATCCCGCACTCGTAAAGCGAGCGTGAAGAGAGCAGCGAAAGAAGCCCCATCAGCCTTCCTTTTTATCTTTTATTGAATCTTTTCCCTATGTCATCAAATACAAGAAAGGGAAGGATAATGTGATTGCTAATGCCTTGTCTAGACGTTATACTTTGTTGTCCCAACTTGATTGTCGGATTTTTGGACTTGAATCAATTAAAGAACAATATGCGCTTGATCCTGAATTTACAGAAGTGATGTTGAATTGAAAAGAGGGACGTACTTGGAATAAATATGTGATCAATGATGGATTTGTGTTTAGAGCTAACCGTCTATGCGTTCCAGTTGAGTCCGTTCGTCTTTTGTTGATACAGGAAGCGCATGGAGGAGGATTGATGGGACATTTTGGAGCTAAGAAGACGGAGGATGTTTTGGCTTCACATTTCTTTTGGCCAAAGATGAGGAGAGATGTTGAGAGGTTTGTGGCACGCTGCACTACTTGTCAAAAAGCTAAGTCTCGTTTGAATCCACATGGTTTGTATATGCCTCTTCCTGTTCCTTCTATTCCTTGGGCAGATATTTCTATGGACTTTGTTTTGGGATTGCCTAGGACTAAGAGGGGGAGGGATAGTATTTTTGTTGTGGTCGATCAATTTTCTAAGATGGCACACTTCATACCATGTCATAAAAGTGATGACGCTATTCATATTGCTGACCTTTTTTTCCATGAGATTGTTCGTTTGCATGGTATGCCTTCTACTATTGTTTCAGATCAGGATGCAAAATTCCTTAGTCATTTTTGGCGCACGCTATGGAACAAGTTGGGTACAAAGCTTTTGTTTTCTACTACATGTCACCCACAAACAGATGGACAAACGGAGGTAGTCAACCACACTTTGGGTACAATGTTGAGGGCTATTTTGAAGAAAAATTTAAAGATGTGGGAGGAATGTTTGCCACATGTGGAATTTGCTTACAATCGGGCAACACATTCTACTACCAAGGTAAGTCCTTTTCAGGTAGTGTATGGTTTCAACCCCTGTGTTCCTATTGATATTTTGCCTTTACCTACTAGTGAGAGGGTTCACAATGATGCTAACGCACGTGCTGATTTTATTTTGAAAATGCATGCGACAACTAAGCACAACATTGAAAAGATGAATGAAAAGTATAGAATTGCTGGTAGCAAAGGTAGGCAAGACGTGACGCTTGAATCGGGTGATTTAGTTTGGTTGCACTTGAGAAAGGATAGATTTCCAGAATTGCGAAAGTCTAAGTTGATGCCTAGAGCTAATGGACCTTTCAAAATTGTTGAGAAGATTAATGATAATACATATAAACTTGAGTTGCCTCCCGAGTTTGGGGTTAGCCCCACATTTAACATTTCCGATTTGAAGCCATACTTGGGAGAAGAAGATGAGCTTGAGTCGAGGACGACTTCAATTGAAGAGGAGGAGGATGATGCGGTCATCGTTCCTTCGGATATACACAACAATCCTCCATTGGTCATTCAAGGTCCAATCACAAGAGCTCGCGCACGACAATTGAATTTAGAGGTGAGCTCGTTCCTAAGTTCTTCTTTATATGGTTTTGAGAATAGATTGCTACCTAATGATTATATTATGATTAGGAACAATGGAGAGGACAAGGAAACACTTAGAGAGGGACTTAGAGTCGTGGAGAATCAGCGAGGACGTTCAAGTCAAGGTGGAGGTCCAAACCAAGTCGACTTCGTGTCTGTTTCGGAGTCCAGGACCAGTCTGCCCTAAAACGGGTGCCCAGGTCGCATATGTGCTTGGATTGGGGCATTCCTTATATGGATGGAAAGCTAAGAAGATAACCTTTCCAATGGTTCTGGTCCCATGTCCAAATTCATTACGAGTCATCGGGAATTGACCGAACAAATTGACGTTCAGAATCTGTCCCGGCGCTGCGACGCCGTATTTGGGCCTTTGGGCCGTGTATCGTGTTGGAGCCCATTAGGGTTGCGTCAAGGGGTGCTTGCACGACCCTAAACTCCATATATCAGTAGCCGTCGCTATCTTTAGGTTTTGGGTTTTGCTTAGATTAATCTGTCAAGAACAGTTTCGCCGCTAGATCGGTTTGTAAGACCCCAACTTGTGAGCTTAATCATTCATCTGCAATTTTGGTTGTATTCTATCTCATTCTTGTTTGTGTTCTTCGATTGGCAAACAGGGATTAGCCTTCTCGGTGAGGTCACCCGCGTTTCAACATGGGTGATAACCAGAGGAGACGTGGTGCTGCGATTGCGGGGCTCAAGAGCGTGCGCGTTCAAGAAGCCGGATCGATTTGTGTCGCGACTCCGTCCAAATCGTTGTTTATCAGAACCTTTCGGAAGGTCAGGAACTCTAGTGCACATCACGTGGCTCCCCCCAACATGACCCCGATCCTAGACAAAGTCAAGACCATGGTCGCTGCTATAGCTCCACTCGGTGCTGTCGTTGGCACCACTCGGGGAGTTACTAAGTCCATTGCTGAGACACCCGACGGTAGTCATCTACCACCGCTGTGACCCAAGGATTACCGAAGGCCCGAGCACAGCAAGACCCTCGGCAAGTCCAACGACATCCGTCGCCACGAAGCTTGGAAGCATCAGTCGGCCGACTCTCGTGAGAGGTGTCACAACCGACCATCAGTCCACGATCGGATCCGCCATGATAATAGCTCCAGCTACCAGAGTGGCTCTCAAAGACACGCGCCGAGCGATCTGAGAGAGGTACTCGACCGGCGTTATCGCGAGAGCAATAAGCCTCACTATGAAGATCAAAGGAATTCCCTTGACAACTGCGATGAAGGAGTACCCGCATTCACTCGGGACCTGCGTCGAGTGAATTGGCCGAGTGGTTTCAAGCCCACTGGGATTGAGAAATATGACGACAAAACCGACCCCGAGTCTTGATTGACCGTCCACACCCTCGCAATTCGCGCAACAGGAGGAGACAGCAAGGCCATGGCAAACTACCTACCTGTCGCTCTCACCGACTCAGCCAGAAATTGGCTTGCAAGTTTACCAAGGGGTTCAATCAACTCTTGGAGCGAGCTTCGGGATCACTTCATCGCCAACTTCCAGGGAACCTTTGAAAGGCCTGGGACTCACTTCGACCTCTACAATGTAATTCAGAAGGCTGACGAATCCTTGAAAGACTACATTCGGCATTTTTCGGAGAAGCGAAACAATATCCCTGACATCACCGACGACGTCATCATAGCCGCCTTTTAGAAGGGCGTCCGCAACGAGTTGTTAATCGGCAAATTCGGGCGTAAACCTCCAAGGACAGTTAAAAAGATGTTCGAGACGGCCAATTCCAACGCTAAGTTGGATGACGTTATCAAAGAATCACCTCAAGACAAGCAATCAGGAAGTAGCTGGCACCCCAAAAAGGACAATGGCAATGGCAACGGTGGCCAAAAAGATCGCAAGCGTAAGCCCGAGGATCTGGTCGCTGCAACATCAAACTACCAACAACAACGTCCACGCGTCAGCGCCTACGACAAAATCATGAACGCTCAATGCACGCATCACCCGAATCGTAAACATGCGGCCAAAGACTGCTTCATCTACAAACAGTTCACCGAGCATTATGCGGCCCAACTTCAGAAACCAACTGACGGAGCCGGGACCTCAAGAACTAAGAAAGACGATGCAAACGGTGGCTCAGAACCCTTCCAAGACCACAGGATCGAGTTAAACCATATTTTCGGAGGGCCACTCGCATACGAGTCGAAACGGAAGCAGAAATTGACTGACAGAGAAATCAATGCAGTTCAGCCTGAGGCGCCACATTACCTATGATGGTCGGAGGTGGCTATTACATTTAACTGTTCGGATCATCTCGACCGAGTGGTTCACCTGGGGCAATATCCCCTAGTACTAGACCCGGTTGTCCGCAATGTCAAGCTCAAGCGTGTCCTCATTGATGGCGGCAGCGCGCTCAATATCCTCTTCGCCAAGACACTGGACGAGATGCAAATCCCTAGATCCGAATTAAAACCAAGTTTAGCCCCTTTTCTTGGAGTCACCCAGGGCTATCATCTACACCAGTCGGGCAAATCACTCTTCCAGTCACCTTTGACACTCGGGAGAATTTTCGTACAGAGAACGTCAGCTTCGAAGTCACCGACTTTGAAGTAGCTTACCACGCAATCCTCGAAAGACCTATGCTCACCAAATTCATGGCAGTCCCACACTACACCTATCTAATGATGAAGATGTCCGAACCTCACGGAGTTATTTCCCTACGTAGTGACGTCAAGCAAACCTTCACTTGCGACAAAGAGAGTTGCGACATGACCCAATCTCACGAAAGGTTTCTTGGCCAACAGGAAGTTCGACTAGCTGTATCAACATCTGAAGAAGGTGAAATCCCTGCAAAGAAGTTGGCCAAATCGGGAGAAGGTGATGCTAAGACCAAGAAGATCACACTCGATCCTTCTAATCCCTCCAAGACTGCTGTAATAGGCGCCGAACTAGATTGTAAATAGAAAAGCGTGCTCATCACCTTTCTACAAAATAATAAAGATATATTTGCATGAAAACCATCCGATATGCCTGGTATTCTGAGAGAGGTGATTGAGCACTCATTAAATGGTAAAGAGGATGCAAAACCTATCAAACAACGGCTTCGCCGCTTCGCGCAAGATCGAAGAGATGCTATTAAGGAGGAACTCGCCAAGCTCTTGGCGGCTGCATTCATCAAGGAAGTTTACCACCCCGACTGGTTGGCCAACCAAGTTCTAGTTCGGAAGAAGACAGGACAATGGTGCATGTGTATCAATTACACCGACCTCAATAAATCTTGCCCTAAGGATCCGTTTGGTTTGCCCCACATTGATCAAGTCGTCGAGTCGACCGCTGGCTGTGAGCTTCTGAGCTTCCTCGATTATTACTCGGGATATCATCAAATCAGTTTTTAAGAGTCCGACTGCTTGAAGACGTCGTTTATCACCTCGTTTGGAGCCTATTGCTACATCACGATGTCGTTTGGTCTTAAAAACGCTGGAGATACATATCAATGCATGATCCAAAGATGTCTGCAGACTCAACTCGGGAGGAACGTGGAAGCCTATGTTGACGATGTCGTCATCAAAACCAATCAAAAACAAGATTTGATCGCCGATTTAGAGGAGACTTTTTCGAATATTCGAGCTTTTAGAATGAAGTTAAATCCAAAGAAGTGCACTTTCGGAGTACCGTCAGGAAAGTTGCTTAGTTTTATGGTGTCTCACCGTGGTATCGAAGCCAACCCGGAGAAGATCAATGCCATACGAAACATGAAGCTGCCGAGTACCTAGAAGGACGTCCAAAAACATACTGGATGCATGGCGACCTTAAGCCGGTTTGTTTCTAAACTCGGGGAACGAGGTATGCCTTTCTTCAAGTTGCTCAAGAAAACAGATGAGTTTGAGTGGACCTCGGAAACTCAGAAAGCTTTTGAAGGTTTCAAGAAATTCCTCACGACGCCACCCGTGTTGGCTTCACCATATCCTTAAGAGCCATTGCTACTCTATGTGTCTGTAACTTTTCAGGTGGTCAGCACGGTCCTGGTCGTAGAACGAGAGGAGGAAGGACGAATCCAGAAAGTTCAAAGGCCAATTTATTTCGTTAGCGAGGTGTTGGCTGGATCCAAAACACGCTATCCCTAGGTACAGAAATTATTATATAGAGTTTTAATTACCGTCAGGAAGTTAGCTCATTATTTCCAAAGTCACTCGGTTACTGTGGTTACATCTTTTCCACTCGGCGATGTCCTTCATAATCGGGAGGCTACTAGGCATCATGCGAAGTGGGGAATTGATGTCGTTAGATATTACTTTCAAAGCAAGGACATCCATCAAGTCTCAAGTCCTGGCTGATTTTGTCGTCGAGTGGACCGAGTGCCAAGGAGACGTGCCTAGGGAGGACCCGCAATATTAGACTATGTATTTTGACGGATCTAAGCGAGTTATTGGTATGAGAGCTGGAGTCGTCTTAATTTCCCCGAACAAGTAGGCGAAAGAAGAGAAGTAGTGTACCTTCCGCCAAAGAAAGCTACGGTTACGAATATCCGTCGGAAAGTAACACTTAAGAAAGCAGGTACGGTTATTGAAATGGAGAAAGACTACGGTATGTTCTTCAGATTCATTTTGCGGCCTCACACAATGTAGCTGAGTACGAAGCATTACTTCACAGATTGTGACTTGTTGTATCCCTTGGTATACAGCGTATGATTGTGCGAGAAAATTCTTAGCTGGTTGTGAACCAAGTGATGAAGGATTGGTCCTGTTTAAACGATAATATGGCTGCTTATCGTCAAGAGGTTCGCAAGCTAGAAGACAAGTTCGATGGTCTGGAGTTGTCACATGACTTAAGGCATAACAATGAAGCTGCAGATCAATTAGCTCAGTTCGGATCTAGACGAGAGGCTGCCCCGACAGATGTTTTTGTAGAGCATCTTCATGAGCCGACTGTTACTAAAAAGGGAGCTACTGAAGAGGAAGTTGTGAACCAAGCTTTTATGCTTGACGCCGACTGGAGGGCACCTTTAATCAAATTTTTGACTCAGCGGGCGCTACCCGAAGATCGAGATGAGGCAGAACGAGTCCGACGTCATAGTCAGAATTATGTCATGGTCGCTTCTGAGTTGTATAGAAGAAGCCCATCTGGAGTTTTGTTAAGATGTGTTACACCTGAGGAAGGTCGACAATTGTTGCAAGACATTCACTCGGGCATTTGTGGTAGTCATGCTGCAGCACATACTTTGGGGGGCAAAGCTTATTGGCAAGGTTTTTTCTGGCTTATGGCGGTTACTGATGCGAATAAAGTGGTTCGGACCGCCTTATATTCTCAGCTCAATCCCTTGCTTATTGAAATCCTATGCTTGTCGAAGGTTGTCAATTTTTTGCTCGACCGAGTCATGTTCCAGCCCAAGAGTTGCAAATGATTCCGCTTTCGTGGCCTTTTGCAGTTTGGGGTCTGGATATGGTTGGTCCTTTCAAAAAGGCTCCAGGAGGTTTTACACATTTGTTCATCGCAATTGACAAGTTCTCTAAATGGATTGAAGCTAGGCCGGTTGCTACAATTACTGCAGATAAAGCATGTGATTTTACCCTAAGTATTGCGCATCGGTTTGGTGTTCCAAACAGGATTATTACCGACAATGGGACTCAGTTCATGGGAGGAGTTTTCAAAGAATTTTGTGAAGATTTTGGAATCAAGATTTGTTATGCGTCAGTAGCACATCCTAGAAGCAATGAACAGGTTGAACGCACTAATGGCATGGTCCTTCACGGTATTAAGGCCCGAGTCTTTGATAGATTGTGCCCTTATGCTGCTAAATGGGTTCAAGAGTTGCCTTCAGTATTGTGGTCACTACGGACTACACCCAGTCGAGCTATGCGTTAGTCATCTTTCTTTTTAGTTTATGGGGCTGAAGCCATGTTGTCGAGTGAGATGGAGTTTGAATCTCTTCGAGTTCGTAATTTCAATGACAAGCGTTATGATCAAGACCATGTTGATGACTTGACTCGATTGGAGGAAGCTCGCGAAGCTGCGCTTGTTCAATCGGCAAGATATCATCAAGGATTTCGGCGTTATCACAATCGCAATGTTCGATCACGAGCGTTCGTCGTTGGTGATATGGTGTTGAGAAAAATTGAGACGACGAAGGATAGACACAAGCTATCTCCGATATGGGAAGGGCCTTTCATAATTGCTGAGATTACTCGGCTAGAGGCGTACCGTTTGAAGTATGAAGATTAATCAATTGTAGAGAATTCATGGAATATTGAACAGCTACGTCCATATTATGCTTAACTTAAGTTCTATGTATTTTGATCTTTTCGACTGCCGACTTCAAAAAGTTGCCTTCTTGAGTTGTCAGTCGGGGGCTATCCGTATTAATAAAGTATGAAGTTTGTTTTGAATATAAGTTGTTTGTATTTGGTTTATCATTGTTTTTTTGTTCTGGTTTGAGTCAAGTGGATAAGGAATGAAAATTTTTTGATGATTTAATCAAGTTTTAGGCTTGGTGACGGTTGGACGAAAATTTTTAAGAAATTAAAAGCAGGATTCAAATTAGGGCATAAACATAAATAAATTAATACTCTACAAGTTGAGTAATAACAACTTTTTTAAATCAAGAATTTATCTCTGGAAGTTTTCTACTACGTCAATGGCTATTTTCTTGGCAGACCCTGAGCTTTATTTATCAATTCCAAAGCTTGTTCATTAGAAATGTCATCTGCAAAGCCATCTCCTATAGAATTTATATCTACTCGGGGATACAAGGATTTTGTCATCGCCAGAGCTTGACTTGCACTCATGGTAGCAGCATCAGTGATGTTATCCAGATATCTTTTAGGAGCTGTCCTGAGTTTATCAAATATCTCGGGAGCATCTTCAGCACTTGTTCCAAGGCCGTTCTGAAAGATTGCATTCAGGATTAGAGTGGCTGCGTTAGCAATGTCATCTCTAATGCTCTCAGCTCTTTGGACTCTTTCAGCAAAGACTTCAAATTGAGCATGGGATTTTATCTTGTTGGCTGTAGAATTTGCAATATTCCAATTATATTGATGACGAAGACTAGCCGAATCAAGGATCTAAGTTCTATGGGGTTACCTTCAAGTTCTGCTACGGCTTTAGATTTATCCGTTTCAAGCTTGGTGTTGTCATTTTCTGCTTTCTTCAATTGAGCCTTAAGGGATTCAATTTCAGTTAAATTGGCTGGAACATGAAGACATAGTGTTAATAGAGATAAATGGATAAATCAAGAACAGATGAGTTAATTTTTCTTACCTCCAATTGAACCATGAAGCTCTAAGTTTGTGTCTCGTAACTTGCTGATTTCTTCATGCAAGACGGTCTCCCTAGCTATGGTTTCTTCCTTGGCTTCTTTGAGCTCTTGTTGAATATTCTCTAAGGAATTTACATGAGGAACAAGTTTTTTCAAGACATCAGATTTAGCTTGGGAGCGACGGTATATTCTCTGCATCACAAGAGGCAAGTCAGTTGATTACATAAGAAATAGTAATCGAAGGATAAGGAATTTTTCTTACGTTCATCAGTCGAGTGGCTTCATTGAGGCTGGCTACAAGTAGATCTCGTTCTTCAGCTTCTTTTTGCTTGTTTAGTATGATGCCTTATTTTTTGCCTTTTGCATCACGCCACTCGATCTTGACTGGAGGCAATGAGTCTTCAGTTGATTTTAGCCGGAGGATCTCTTCATCTTCTCCGATCGTTTTTTCTAAGGAAGACGAGAGTAATAGAATTCAAGAAGCATGTTCAAGACAAGGGTTTAATAATTGACCGGTTTACCTGTTGTTGATTCTGGATGGTTTTGGTCTTTCTGGGTAGCATCTTTTTCAGTTGTTTGATCCTTATTGATTTCTTCAGTGGTTGATGATGGATCTTCAACTGGTACTCCTTGGTTGATTGGAGGGAGCTTCTCCCCATCCGACTGGTTTCCAGTCGGGAGTTCTTGTGCTGATGTTTGTTCAGATGAACCTGACTGGTTTCCAGTCGGGGGATCCTGATTGATAGTCTAGGGCTCCTGGCTAGGAGTTGTATCACTCGGAGGTGGGATCTAGGTCCCTTGCTCTGCAGTTCCTTGGTCTCCTGACCCTGTAGCTAGAGTTGGTGTTTCAGTCTGGCCGGTGGGATCGATATCTTGAGGTTTTCTACAGAAGACAACGCATGGGATTCAGAATGGAATCAAATGGGTCTTCAATAAGAAGATAATATAAGTCATGTGAAGGATACCTGTTAGATTTTCTGATTTTTGGAGCTGATCTAGTGGATGGTCTAGGCGAGCTGATATTGGTTTTAGGAGTTTGGATTTCGTCAGATTCTTCGTCCGAATTATCAATGATTAATTTCCTCTGCTTGCTCGCACGTTTGCTGGTTTCTTCAACTGCAGCTGCGGCTCTCTTGTTTTTGTTTGGGGCTTGATCTTTGGACCACCAGTCGGTTTCTTGACAGTTGGCTGGGCTGGCACAGCTTCATGATGTACTTTGTATGGTCGAGAAATGATCAGAGCATTCGCCTGCAAACAATATCCTTTTTAAGAGACATTGATGAGTATGGCGAGATAAAAGTTATCAAAGTTGCAGAGTTTATGTCATGCCCAGAAATTCGCTAACCCGAATTCCAAGCAGGATGTGTATTAAAATCCCTGTCCAGGACCAGCCAGGGTACACAAACAACAAAGTTGTCATACAGATCCACGTCTTACAAAACACCATAAAAGTCTCTTACATAAATGCAGCGGAAAAAGTAAACAAGTTAATGATAAACTAAACACTCGCAACGAAGCAACTCCAAAACCACAGGCATCCTCGACGGTAGCCACAAGCCTACTCTTCTGACAAGTCTTCCTCTGAAACATACTCCAACTCTGGTGTGGGGAAAAATAAAACAAGACTGAGTACTACCCACTGTACTCAACAAGTCATACCGGAAAGGAAAGTATGATGCAAGTAATAACAAAGGAGAGCTGCAATGGCTATTTGCATAAAATACGCATTTAAAAACAATAGTTGAAAGCAATAAAACAGTTGAGTAAATTAATCATAATTAAACCATCACTGTCCAACACTACACCACGTTGCGACAGGCCCAAACCACCATCTGAACTAAACCAGTTCCATTAAGTCCAATTATTAAGAAAGTGAGACTAATCACGGTGAATCTGGTTGATCGCCCATAACCGCGGACACGGCTATTCGAATAGTTCTACTCTGATCAGAGGTGTACATCTGTACCCACAAGACACAGCCCCACGACACATTTTCGCGTGCCGGTATACCACCACGGTACACCGAAAAGGAACTGTGACAGGACCCTTCGCATAACCCCCTCTAACCAATCGTACCACCTCAGGTTTCGCCCCCACTCCTCAAAAGGCAGTGGGCAGCCTCCCCTCATGCCTTGGTGAATCCGACAGCCGCTTAGACCGTCACAGGGTCCATCCGCACTCCATCACGCTCACCCTAGCCAGTGTACGTTAGCTAGAGGAAAGCTACACTACAAGTCCAGCCGTTGCCCACGCTTGCTTGTGGTACGCACGATATTTCTTCCAGGGTTTCCCGCGAACCGGTCCTTAATTGTCATGAGCACGACCATCAAAACCATGTGCTCACAACCCATCATTAGCATATTTTAAATCAATATTATTGCCATGGTGGCTCCTAAACCAAAGTGTCACCATAGGGACTGCATTAATTAATTGTTTAAGATGATCCCCTTTAGTGAGCTAAGTCAGCTAAGCATGGCTAAACACTCCTAAATCAGCGAACAAGGAATTAATTACCCAAGCTGTCAAAGGTACAAGATAATCAATATAATTGGCTGAGTACAATAGGTAAGAACCCACATAAAATGACATTATGAAATAATGGAGCTTTTACAGAAAAATAAGGTATTTGTAAATTTAGGAGCAATATGATCAATGTGAAGCATGACTTGCCTTGCTCTTGAGCTGAAGCAACTTCTGCCACGATTTCAAAATAAACGGGAGCGTCGGAATTGCCAGAATCTACGCGACAAACAAAGCAAACAACAATACATGCTATAAGTCTACTGATACAAAGCACAAACCCATTTTTAATGAATTCTTTGCATTTTTATGAATTTAATGAAATTTGAATGGACTTAAACGGAGCTCGGAAGAATTGGTTATGAATTTTTGAAGTTATCTGTGTTTTTACTATAACAGAAAAATCCTTAATTGATTTATTGCGCAATAAAACCCTAGGGCTGACGTCACCGCTGACGTCAGCGGCTAGGCCTGACGTCAACGGGCGCGGCAGCTCCGACAGGTGGGCCCCACCTGTCGGTGGAACGGTGGCCCCGGTCCACGATGGACCGAGTCCACCGGCCGGCGGCGGCGGCGCACCACGTGGCGCACGCGTGGCGTCGACGCGGCAGCCACGTGGCACACGCGGCAGCCACGTGGCACACGCGGCGCCAACGCGGCGTGGCCACGCGGCAGCCACGCGCGGCGGCCGAGCCGCGGCCACGGCGCGGCAGCCGGCACAGGCGGCGCACGCGGTCAGCGCGGGGACGGCGGCGCGACTGCGGCCGGAACGACGGCGGGAGTGCGCGGGCAACGGGGAGGCACGGGGGGCGCGCACGGCGACGGCCGGGAGAGGGGAAAGGAGGGGCGGCGGCGGTTCTCACCGGCGATGACAAAGGAGGCGGCGGCGGCGCCCGATCTAGGGTTAGGGACGGCGGCGCTAGGGTTTTGGGGAGAGGCAGCGGTGCTCGGGAAACGGGAGGAGGCCTTGGGGGGGAAACAATAAATATGCCGGGCTACGGCGGCCGGGAATCCCGCCGGGATTCACGGCGACGCGGGCGGCGCGGCGCCGGCCGAGTCGGAGACAGACTCGGCCGCGGGCCCCACTCGTCAGCGGGCGCGCGGCAGCGGGGAGGCGGCACGGACTTCCAGGCGGCCTTGGGCCAACCCGGGAAGGGGAAGCGGCGGGGCGCGCGGCGGCTTGGGCCGGCTGGGCCAGTCCGGGAGGGGAAGAGGCGTGCGTAGGCGGTGCGGCGGCCTGGGCCGGCCCGGGAGGGGAGCGGCGGCGGCGGATGCGGCTGGGCCGAGGAGGGGAAATTGGGCCGACGGTCCGAATGGAAGAAAAGGAAAAGAAAAAGGAAAATGGAAAAAGGAAAAGGATTTCCAAGGTTTTAATTATTGCGCTTGAGGTTTTTAATTGGTTAAAATTATTTCTAGGGCTCTCAAAATTCCACTAAAAATCCTGTTAGTGTATTTTAACATGGGGAACTCAAGAAAAATCCCACCATGCCATTTCCACTTCTTTAATGCATTAATTAATTAGATTTTTCTCCAGATTTAATTAAGCAATTTCTCAGATAAATTATTAAATTTGATTTTTACGATTTGGGAGAACTTCAGGGTGTGACAGTTTACATACCGGAGGAGGTGGCCGATGAATATTGTAAGGGAGGACTGGTAGTTTGTTGTTGTAGTCAACTACAATTCCGGTGGAGAAGATCTTGTACATACAAGAACACAGGACTTGGAAATTTAGTGACTCACGATCTTCCCGGTTGGGGTCACTCTGTCCTTTATATTCAAAAGCCGGCTTGGATCTTTCTTTGATAGGAGCCAGTCGGGATTTGATGAAGTGCCGAGTGATCTGTTCTCCTTGGAGTCCCTTATTCTTCATTTCAAGAATTTTCGCCAGGAGATTATTTGCTTCTATCCAGTTTTGACCTTCAGGCAAGGCATTCCAGTTGGCCCGTTGGATTGGTGGAAGCCCAATAAAGTCGGGCAGGCTGGGAGCAGGGTTGGAAATATAGAACCAGTTTGCATGCCAACCCTTGTTGAAGGTTTTCAAGGGGAGAGGGAAGTAATCTTTGCGGAGAGTGCCGCGGAGTTGGAATCCCGTGCCGCCGACAACACAGGGGTTATCTTTGGTCGGATGGGCTTTGAGAGAAAACATGCGGCGAAAAAGATTGAAGTGGGGATAGATTCCAAGAAAGGCTTTGCAAACATGGATAAAGATGACAATGTGTAGTATTGTCACACCCCGATTTTCGATCGGGATTAAAAATTACCTAATAATACATTTTCCAGAAATTTAATAAAAATTTAAAGCAATTTAAACAAGTGAAATTAGCAAGGAAATCAAAAATTTCCTTTAAAAATCATGGCCGGAAATATTTTTGTAATATTCTCTGTGCCCTAAAATACTCTCCAAAATTTTTCGTGAATTTTTGGAGCTAAAGAAATAATTTTAAAGTCACAAAGTTCATTTAACTGATTAAATTAATTAAAAAACGAATTTAAAATGTCCCTTTTGTTTTGGGCCGATTTCGGCCCAAAATCCTCTCTCCCGCGCCCCCTCCCCCTCCTTCGGCCCAAGGCGGTCCAAGCCGCCCGCCGCCGCATCCCTCCTCCTCTCGGGCCGGCCCGAGGCCGTGGCCCAAGGCCGCCCGAGCCGCCGCTGCCGCCTCCCGCGCCGCGCGCCCGCTGACGGGTGGGGCCCGCGGCCGAGTCGTCCCCGACTCGCCCGGCCGCCGCCGCACCCGCGCCGCCGCAAACTCCGGCGGGATTCTCGCCGCGCCGCCCTTTTATTTCCCCCCCCGAGGCCGCCGTCCCTCGTTTTTCCCCTCCGCCGCCGCCCCAAACCCTAACCCTAGCACCGCCGCCGACGCCGCCGTCTTCCGCCGCCGGTGAGCACCCGCCGCCACCCTCCTTTCCCCTCTCCCGCTCGCCGCCGTGCGCCGCTCGCCCGCCGCCGTGCGCGCTGCCTGCTGCGCCGCCGTCCGCGCGTGCCCGCCGCCGCTCCGGCCGCGGCCGCGCCGCTGCTTGCCGGCCGTCCTCGCCGGTGGCCGCGCCGCCGCCTTAGCCGTCTGTGCGCCGCTGTCGCCTCGTGCCGCCGCGCCCACGCCGCCCGTCGCCGCACCGCCGCCGCCGTGCCCTCACCGGGTCGGCTAGGGTTTCGGCCGAACCCTAGCCGTCCGCCCGGGCCGTAGAGGCCGCACCCGGGCCGGCCCACCTCCCTCTCGGCCCAGCAGCCCTTTGGGCCAACCCTCTCCCTTCTCGCGAAAAGTCTGTTTCCCGTCCCTCCTCCCTTCTTGGGCCGTCGGCCCGATTGGCGCCGCCCATCGCGTGAAGTCCATGTTTGCTCCCTCCTCGCCCTTTCTCCTCTATTGGGCCGTCGGCCTATTATCCTTTATCCTCCAAACAAAAGTCTACTTTATGTCCCTCGGCCCTTTTAACTTTTCAGAGCAAGCCCAGCTCATCTCCTCAAGTCCAGTTTACCTCCCTCTCAGCCTAATTTTCCCCTTTCCCCTGCAAAGTCCATTTCACCTCCTTTTTCTCTCCTGTTCGCCGACACTTGTGTCGCCGACATGTGGGCCCCCTTTGTTTACTCCGGTCCACACGCCACGTCGGTGCTACGTGGTGCTTTTTCACCGTGGACTGCCCGCTCCTTGACCCGTTGACACTTGGGATCCGCCGTTCCGGCGCCGATTTCCTTTGATGATGTCAGCGTAGTCCTTTCCTTTGTAAATTTATTTAATAATTGCGCAATAAATCATTTTAATTTCCTGAAAATCATTTAAATGGCTCGAAATTTCTAAAATTCATATCTAATTCATACGAACTCTGAATTGAGCCATTCAACTTGCAAAATTCATCTAAAATTGAGCTCTACATGTTTGTTTACTTTTTATGTACTGTTTACTTGGTTTTTATTAGAGTTTTTCCTCGTTTTGCGTGTCAGCGTGTAGATTCCGCCGTTTCGGAAGTTCGCGTTCACGAGGAAAAGAGTTCGGAAGATTGTTTGAAGAAGCAAGGCAAGTCACACAATTCCCCTTGAGCATGTTGTACCTATTTTGTGAAATGTTTTACGTTTGCAAATAAAGAGCATGTTTTGCTAATTACATGGGAATAGGGTTTACCTATCCGTTCGCTTGTGCCATGTTTACTTGTTAACCGTCCTTTGTTAACCTTGGGTGATAATTTGACTAGCGTGAGTCACTTATGTTGACTTTGCTAGAATTATATCTGCTTAGCCATGCTTAATTACCACTAGCTCATTTAATGGGATATTTACATTGTTTACAATTAGCTTCTAACGAGCGGTTCGCTCGGAACACCCGACCAGGTTTTATTGGTCGTAATTATCCAACTAAAATATGACTTAATGGTGGGCTGTGGGTGCATGGTTTTGCTGGTCGCACCCATGGCAATTAAGGACCGGTTCATGGGAAACCCTGGAAGAATAACAGTGCTTACCACAAGCAAGAATGGGCAACTGCTGGACTTGTAGTGTAACTTTTCCCTAGCTGACGTACCGAGGCAAGGGTGGGCGTGATGGAGTTTGGATGGGCCCTGCGACGGTCTATGTGGCTACCGGATTCACCAAGGCACGAGAGGGGGCTGCCCACTGCCTTTTGAGGGGTGGGGGCGAAACCTGAGGTGGGTACGATTGGTTAGGGGGAGTTATGCGAAAGGCCTTGTCACGATTTCCCCCTTTGCAGTATCGTGGTGATACTTCGGGGCATGGTAACATGTGTGGAATCGTGTCTTGTGGGTACAGTTGCGCACCTCTGATCAGAGTAAAACTATTCGAATAGCCGTGCCCGCGGTTATGGGCGATCGACCAGATTCACCGTGATTAGTCCCACATGCTTAATTAATTTGACTTAATGAACTGGTGTAGTTCAGGTGGAATGGTTGGGCCTGTACAACGTGGTTGTAGCGTTGTTCAGTGGAGATTTAATCCTGTCATAATTAAACAACTGTTTTACTGTTTTAAAATATAAAGGTTTTCAACCGTTTTTCTGCAAAGAGCCACAAGCCTCCCTTTGTCTCCCCTGTGCATGTTTGCATCATTGGTGTGGCTTGTTGAGTACGGTGGTTGTACTCAATCTTGCTATTTTTCCCCTTTTCAGAAGTCTTGTACTTCTGAGTTGAAGATAAAGTTAGAGGACCAAGGCTCAGACCCCAGTTGAGTTTGCCTGTGGAGTGGAGCTGAAGCCCCGCTAGGATCGTCTCTTTCCGCTGCTGTTTTCTTTTTGGTGTGAGGACTAAGTGCCTCTGTTGTAAGTATTTATCGCTTTATTTACGTTTGGATCTGTTTATTGATTTGTCGTTTTGTGTACCCTGGTTGATGCCTGGACAGGGACTTAATACACAAAATGGTCTGGAAATTTGGGAAAATTTCCGGGCGTGACAAGTTGGTATCAGAGCCATCTCGACTGTAGGTCAAGCCAAACGGTCAAACCCCCTAAGGTCAAGTTTTGCGAAAACCTTATCTGCGAAAATGTCTCTTCTCTCCCTCAGGAGTTCTTTGCAAAACGGTTTATCAAATTTCTCTCCTTTCCTCTCCAACTCTCTAGCTGTTAAGCCGGGAGCACAAACTAAAAGCTTCGCAAAAGACAAGCCAAGAGCCGAGCTTCAAGCCAGAAGATCAAGTCGAGCAGTCCAGAGTCAGCGTTCTCGAGATTCGAGCGAAGTTTTCTTGGAGCTTACCTAAACCCAATCCTTCCCCGAAGAGTAGTAGCGGTAGTTGTTAGATCGTGTGTTGTTTGCTGTGTGCAGGTGTATGGTTTACATCAGTGGTGGGGATGTGACCATATTAGGTTGTTTGCCTAATCAACTTGAACAATAAGAGTGTACTCACATCAGATCAGTAATCAAGTGGTCTAAGGTCTTATCTTTAGCAACCCCTTTTCCCTCTCCCCTTTGTCCCGGCAGCAGTTGATCAGTGCCAGAAGAAATGCCAACGACAACAACAATGGTACCGTTGGCAGTGTGTTGGGGTCAGAACCCGTTGGATCTGTTCAAGACAACAAGCTATCAACTAAGACGGAGCACTTCGCTCTTGATTAGCTGGCGGTTCCCCAAGATCAGATGATGAAGGTATCATGTTGATACAACAAAGACAAGGTTCGATGTAGCAGATGCAGCGGCAGTATCACCAGCACCCGGTGCAAGCTCAAATGCTAGCCCAGAATCTGAATCAGAGTCAAAGCCTGTGCCTTAGCTCTAGCACAGAATGGGAAGACCCAGCCAAAGGACAATAGGAAGATCAAGAGACACCCTCATTAAGGTTCATGAGTCCCTACTTGCTCCCGTTCCAGCTGTAAGCATCTACAACCAGAAGAGTGTGCCTCGTGATCAAACAAGTCTGAGTGGTTTCAATTGTCTCAAGACAGGACAATCCGTCAGCAAAAGTCCACCCCTATGCGAAGAAGAAGCCACCATTGTTCCAACTTTGGAAAGTCAAGGCACATTTTTAAGGCATGCTCAATGCCCAAACGTCAACATCATCAAGTTAGCAGTTTTGTTTGCAGCACACGTGCCCCTCAAGTCACATCAGACCCGGTGTTGAGTGGCCAGATCTCGCCAGGTGTCACCGGAGAGAAAAAGGGGAAAAGCGAACCCTATCGTTACCTAAATGCAAAGCTTCTGTCACAATGTTTTGTCATTGAAGGCACCGACAAAGTTCCTACTCTTTGAGCCGCAGCCGTCTGAAAGTTACAAACCAGCATCAGCATAGAAAGCAATACCAGAAAAGAAAAAGGGTGATACACCCCAACTGCAACAGACAGTTCACTCCTCCAGCCACATCCACAGTCAACGTCTCGAGCACCAGTCACAAGACGGCCGTCAACATCAACATTGCATCTTATGTCGTTCCAACTCAGGTGCCTAGCAATCCACATCCAAAGAGTCACACAGTCACCAAGAAGGTCCTATCTAATGCAGCTACCAAGAAAACTGACACCTCCCTAAAGAATGTCAGCAGTTGAAGCGTTGTTCTTGTTGGGACTTCAGTCAACCAGCAAGGAAAAGAATCAGTCAACTATGTAAGGAAGAAAAAGGAGTAAATGTTGTACCAGTTAGCAATCCTATCAGCTAGAGCCAGTACAATCCACAAGTTTCGGAAGTTCAAGTGTTTTTCCGGTACCTAGAAGTCTTGTGGCAGTCAGGTAATAAGAAGGGAATATTGAGTAATTCAATCCGCGTTTGGATTGTCAAGATGAATTATGACAGGTGGAGATGTGCATCTAACAACGTCACTAAGAAACCTAGAGTTTCTTTTACCAGCTCGTTACAATTTGGTCAGACCCTCAAAACGTAATCGCTAGCAGGGAAAAGAAAATAATCAATCCAGGAAATGACAGGTCGGTCAAGTTGGTCAGACCGTAGTAACACTCGACATGATGAGGCCTTTTTGAAAGACAGTATAAGTGGCACCTCAATAAAATGAGAAGAATGATGAAATATTTGGTAGTGACAAGTTGACAAGTTGGCGTCAGAGAAAAATATCCATCCTCTCAATCTTAGAGGTCCCCAAGAGAACAGTAGATGTAACTACACCCTAGTGGTGAATAAGGATCAAGAATGGTTACCTTCAGTTCAAGACAACCGTTGCAGTTTTCGAAAACTGTCCCAATGTTCTAGGAAGACGACAAGGAATTGTTCCGTCACCTCTGCTTAAAGTAAGAGAATGCAGATGTCGAGCCAAAAGAAAAGGAATACATCACCAACAAAATAGGTGGCAGAGAAACTCGCTGAATAGATCGTCTCTACTCAAGGGTTGAAAGAGAACTTGGACGATCCGAAAAACAGAAACCTTTGGTAACATCAACGTTAGTTTCAAAGTTTCAGGAACAACCCCACCGGTTTCAAGTCAACGAAGTCGATTCTCAGTTCATCAAAAATTGTAAACATCAACTACGCAGTCCAAAGTAAGCTTTATGAATAACTGCAACCCAGATCAGGGTCAGAGCAGACAGAACCAACCAGTGCAGTTTTGGCAAAGAAACGGAACATCGAGCTGGATGCCAACAGGGTCAGTCGCTCAAGATGGGTTAATCAATCAGCCAGGTCAAAGTCAGAAAGAAGCCGCGGAAGTTTGCAAGCCAGTCCAACACCACCCCCACCCTGTTTTCTTTCTAGCCATCCCCGAATCTCGGGACGAGATTCCTGTAAGGGGGGTAGATTTGTCACACCCCGATTTTCGATCGGGATTAAAAATTACCTAATAATACATTTTCCAGAAATTAAATAAAAATCAAAAGCAATTTAAACAAGTGAAATTAGCAAGGAAATCAAAAATTTCCTTTAAAAATCATGGCCGGAAATATTTTTGTAATATTCTCTGTGCCTTAAAGTACTCTCCAAAATTTTTCGTGAATTTTTGGAGCTAAAGAAATAATTTTAAAGTCACAAAGTTCATTTAACTGATTAAAAAAAAAACAAATTAAAAAAAGGTCCCCTTTTTGTTTTGGGCCGTTTCCGGCCCAAAACCGTCCTCTCTCTCTCCCGCGGTCGCCCGCGACCCCCTCCCCTCTCCTTCGGCCCAAGGCGGCCCAAGGCCGCGCCCCCGCCGCCTCCGCGTCCCTCCTCCTCTCGGGCCGGCCCGAGGCCGTGGCCCAAGGCCGCCCGAGAGCCGCCGCTGCCTCCCTCCGCCCCGGGCCACCGACAGGTGGGGCCCGCGCCCGCCCGTCGTCGCCGCCGCTCGGCCGGCCGCCGCCGCGCTCGCGCCGCCGCAAACCCCGGCGGGTTTTCCGCCGCGCCGCCAACCCTAATCGGCCCCCCTATTTATTTCCACCCCCCGAGGCCTCCTCCTCGTTTTTCCCCGCCGCCGCCGCCCCCAAAACCCTAACCCTAGCGCCGCTCCGCCGCCGCCGTTTTCCGCCGCCGTCTTCGCCGCCGGTAAGCGCCGCCGCCTTTTCCTTCTCCCCTCTCCCGGCCGCGCCGCCCGCTGCCGTGCGCGCCTCCCGCGCCGCCGTCGCCCGTGCGCTCCCGCACCGCCCCGCTGCCGCTCGTGCGCCGCCTCCCGCGCGCCGCCGCGCCGCCGCCTCCCGCGCCGAAACCCTAGCGCCGCCGCGCGCCATGGCCGGCTCGGCCGAGCCCGAGCCCGGCCGCTCGGCCGCCCGCGCGTCTCAGCCGTCGGATCGGCCACTCGGGCCGATCCCGGCCGCCCGCTCCCGCCCCGCGTGGCCGCCACGTGGGCGCCGCGTGGCTGCCGCGTCGGCGCCACGTGTGCGCCACGTGGAGCGCAGCCGCCGCCGCCGCGGCTGACGTCAGCCCTAGCCGCTGACGTCAGCCCTAGCCTCCCGCCTCGGCCTAGAGGCCGGCTTTTTCCTTCCGGGCCGGCCCACCTCTCTCTCCCGGCCCAGCGGCCGTCGGGCCGATTGGCCCATCTCCCCGCAAAAGTCTATTTTGCGTCCCTCTCCCTTTTTCTCAGGCCGGCCCATCACCCCGTTCGGCCCGATTGGCCCACCTCCTCGTAAAAGTCCAATCTTGGTCCCTCGTCTCTTTGGGCCGCCGGCCTATTATCCCTTCTCCACACAAAAGTCTACTTTTCGTCCCTCGGCCCTTTTAACTTTTTCCCGAGAAAATCCAGCTCATCTCCTCAAGTCCAGTTTACCTCCCTCTCAGCCTAATTTTCCCCTTTCCCCTGCAAAGTCCATTCCACCTCCTTTTTCTCTCCTGTTCGCCGACACTTGTGTCGCCGACACGTGGGCCCCTTTGTTTACTCCAATCCACACCCAGACCACGTGGCCGCCCGCGGCTTCGCCACGTTGGCGTCCACGTCGGCGCTACCTTCTCCCTTTCGTCCGCCGTGGTCGCCACGTCGGTGCCACGTGGTGCTTTTCCACCGTGGACTGTCCGCCCTTGACCCGTTGACACGTGGGACCCGCCGTTCCGGCGCCGTTTCCCTTTGATGATGTCAGCGTAGTCCTTTCCTTTGCAAAATTAATTAATAATTGCGCAATAAATCGATTTAATTTCCAGAAATTCATTTAAATGGCTCAAAACTTCTAAAATTCATATCTAATTCATACGAACTCCAAATTGAGCCATTCAACTTGCAAAATTCATCTAAAATTGAGCTCTACATGTTTGTTTACTTTTTATGTACTGTTTACTTGGTTTTTATTAGAGTTTTTCCTCGTTTTGCGTGCCAGCGTGTAGATTCCGTCGTTTCGGAAGTTTGCGCTCGCGAGGAAAAGAGTTCGGAAGATTGTTTGAAGAAGCAAGGCAAGTCACACATTCCCCTTGAGCATGTTGTACCTATTTTGTGAAATGTTTTACGTTTGCAAATAAAGTGCATGTTTTGCTAATTACATGGGAATAGGGTTTACCTATCCGTTCGCTTGTGCCATGTTTACTTGTTAACCGTCCTTTGTTAACCTTGGGTGATAATTTGACTAGCGTGAGTCACTTATGTTGACTTTGCTAGAATTATATCTGCTTAGCCATGCTTAATTACCACTAGCTCATTTAATGGGATATTTACATTGTTTACAATTAGCTTCTAACGAG
Organism: Oryza officinalis; assembly: GCA_008326285.1. Classification (NCBI taxonomy): domain Eukaryota; kingdom Viridiplantae; phylum Streptophyta; class Magnoliopsida; order Poales; family Poaceae; genus Oryza; species Oryza officinalis. The sequence goes on along the minus strand of BDMV01000006.1, from coordinate 27,803,001 downwards.
CGGTTCGCTCGGAACACCCGACCAGGTTTTATTGGTCGTAATTATCCAACTAAAATATGACTTAATGGTGGGCTGTGGGTGCATGGTTTTGCTGGTCGCACCCATGGCAATTAAGGACCGGTTCATGGGAAACCCTGGAAGAATAACAGTGCTTACCACAAGCAAGAATGGGCAACTGCTGGACTCGTAGCATAGCTCTTTCCTAGCCGACGTTCCCCGGAAAGGGTGGGCGTGATGGAGTTGAGTCGGCCGGGGATATACCGGTTGCTTGGCTGCCGGATTCACCAAGGCACGAGGGGGGGCTGCCCACTGCCTTTTGAGGGGTGGGGGCGAAACCTGCGGTGTGGTGCGCTTGGTTAGGAGGAGTTATGCGAAAGGTCTTGTCACGATTTCCCCCTTTGCAGTATCGTGGTGATACTTCGGGGCATGGTAACATGTGTGGAATCGTGTCTTGTGGGTACAGTTGCGCACCTCTGATCAGAGTAAAACTATTCGAATAGCCGTGCCCGCGGTTATGGGCGATCGACCAGATTCACCGTGATTAGTCCCACATGTTTAATTAATTTGACTTAATGAACTGGTGTAGTTCAGGTGGAATGGTTGGGCCTGTTCAACGTGGTTGTAGCGTTGTTCAGTGGAGATTTAATATTGCTTTAATTAAACAACTATTTTACTGTTTTAAAATATAAAGGTTTTCAACCGCTTTTCTGCAAAGAGCCACAAGCCTCCCTTTGTCTCCCCTGTGCATGTTTGCATCGTTGGTGTGGCTTGTTGAGTACGGTGGTTGTACTCAATCTTGCTATTTTTCCCCTTTTTCAGAAGTTTAGTACTTCTGAGTTGAAGATGAAGTTAGAGGACCAAGGCTCAGACCCCAGTTGAGTTTGCCTGTGGAGTGGAGCTGAAGCCCCGCTAGGATCGTCTCTTTCCGCTGCTGTTTTCTTTTTGGTGTGAGGACTAAGTGCCTCTGTTGTAAGTATTTATCGCTTTATTTACGTTTGGATCTGTTTATTGATTTGTCGTTTTGTGTACCCTGGTTGATGCCTGGACAGGGACTTAATACACAAAATGGTCTGGAAATTTGGGAAAATTTCCGGGCGTGACAAGTATAGAGTTTGGGTTTAGATGATAAATTTTGATGCCGTAATAATCAAGAATGCCGCGAAAAAATTCAGAGGTCGGCAGACCAAATTCACAGTAAAAGAAGTGGGTGAAGACGACAATCTCACCAGTGTTTGGAGTTGGGAATTCCTCATCGTATGCTGGACGTCAGCCGATGATCTTTTTTGCTAGGAGGACTCCATCCTTCACCATCTCCTTTAACATCGATTCCTTCACATCAGAAGCTACCCATTGGTCGAAGGGGATTTCTCTCTTCTGCCATGAGCGAGATTTGGGGTGGATCGAGTTTAGGGTTTTTGGAGAGGATGAAAGGAACAGGATGAGTGCAGCGGATTTTGATGAGATCTAGAGTGGTTGGATGAATGGATTTGGCAGATTTCGTGTTCTAGGTTTTTGCGGAGGTGCTTGTGAACAGGAGCGCGAAAGGGGAATTTTTCAGGAGTTGAAGTGACGGGGAAGATGACAGCGCTTTGGTGGTTATTTTTATTAGGGTATCGGTAGGTTTTCCTTGTTTGGGCCGAAGCCCATGCGAAGCTTACAGCCCATATCTTAGGTGTGGCCTGTCACGTGTCTCTAGCGACTTAAGTAGATTTGCCTTGGCAATATGCACGTGTTCTATTGCCCAATACATTTAAAATCGTTTTATACAGCAGTTACACAACTTCTTTGGGAGTTGGTATGATGCAATTTGGGAGGTGAAAAACAATAAAGTTTTTTATAATTGTCTTGACAACTTTTACATAGGTTGTTAGAGCTGTTTGGTTCTTATAAAGCAATTGATTTATATTATATCAATGTTGTTTTGCCACCTTGGTGTGCTTTTCTGATTAAGACTGAAATTATGGCTTAGGCTATTTTTATTTTGGTTCTATTCTTCAGGTAGTTGTTAAATCTATCTATGGGTTTTTTAACTCGGATTTTATACCACAAATGCCATATATTCCTGAAGGTGGTGAAATTATGTGTATCGAGAGGACTTGGGCATGACTGTTTGGGCAGCATGTACACAATATGATGCCAGTACTCAGGGTCATTATGCACTGTGCCTTATTAATGAGGTTATGTGCTATATGACATTACTCGGATGTTTTTGGATTTGGCTAAGCATTTATTTATGTAACATTACTTGGATGGGTGAGATTATTAAAGTTCTTGACTATATGCTTAGTTTGTTCAACTAAACACATAGTCGGGGGCTACACCTAATTAGGTGCATCTAGTCGATGCACCTAGGTATATTTTTTATGACTTTTTAGCCCTTCACAGTATTTTTTGGATTGATGGAGGCACTCGGCTATGGAGGCACTCGGTTATGAAGGCACTCGGCTATGGATTAGTTGGATTCGAGGTAAAGTTATCTTGTCAACTATGAAGGTCTCAGGAGCTATTGTGGAGATTATGGGTACCATATACCCACACGGTTAGCTTATCCGACTGACTATAGGGGATAGGTTATAGATGATGATTATGTAATGGCTTAGGACTAAAGTATTGCGTTACCTTGTGTATTAAGGAACGACTTATAGTCCTAAGTCGGTAGTATTATAGATAATGTTTAGGAGTCCTATACCATATGTGGTTGGGTCTCCGACTAATGAGTCTGTCTTCTGAACCTATACAAGGAGGGCAGGGCGCCCTTTGAGAGGCATAGAGCAATAGCAATTAGCTAAGCTTTTCTTCGTACACAACCAGATCACGAGATCAATACATAACTCGACGAATATATTCCCCAAAACGGGAGTAGGGTATTACTTCTTTATAGAAGGCCTGAACCTGTCTAAATACCATTGTCTACTAACCCGTCATGTTTGGCACTTGTGCGCTATCCCCTTTTCTCATTGCCGAAAACAGGTTTCGACAAGCAGCCGACGCGCGCGCACCCACTAGCCATCATTGCAAAACATTGCTAACATTGCAATACCCGCTGATTGTTGGTTGATCTCTTAGCTAACATTGCAAAACGAGGGACTGAGTCATTTAGGGACGTGCTTCACCCCATGTTCAGATCATGCACCTTCCTAAACATTGCGCCGTGATTAGTGGCACTCTTCATTTATGTTGCATTAGCCCCCGCGTCCCACCAATGCTATACAAATGGAGAAGAAAGCCTGCACGTGAGATGTCAGTCTCTTGTTCAGTAATCCTACTCCAGAAAACCCTAATTTGAACCTCTCATCTCGATACAAAGGAAGGCATTGGGAGGGACCTGAAGGGCCGATTCTCACTAGTGCAGATCCTCTCATCTGTGACGGGCTGTAATATAACTGGATTTTGCGGGCCGTCACAAAGAAAACATCTCAAACGGGCCTAAAAAGAGCCCAATTGAGATATGGTCGGAGAGACATGTTAAATGTGCATAGAACTGAAGCCCGTCACGGATGACACATATCTGTGACGGGCCTAAACTAGAGCCCGATTGAGATAGCCTTAAATATCTCAATCGGGCCGTAGTTGGAGCCCGTCACAGATGACAATCATCTGTGACGGGCCCCGAATTAAGGCCCGATTGAGATAACCTTAAATATCTCATCGGGCTGTAATTGCAGCCCGTCACAGATGACAATCATCTGTGACGGGCGCCATCTTGATGCCCGTTTGAGATATCTACAAAGCCCGTCATGGATGGCACTCCTCTGTGACGGGCTTTTTTTTAGGCCCGATAAAGATACCTGATATGCCCGATAGTTAGTGTACACTATAAATAGCCGCAACCGCCAGAGTATCTGTATCCCACTATTCACAAATCTGGTGGGAGGTTGGAGCGGGCGAAATTTTTTTTTCCCAAAGAAAACAGTAAATTCATAAAGGTAAATAACAAATAATAATCATTAATTTAGAAAATTCATCAATTCTTATGAATTTAGCAGTATTTATCTTATAAGATGTTTCTCTGATTCTTTTTTCATTTCTGTAGAGATGGATCGAAGTTGGATGTATGCGAAATCTGTGAAACGTCATAGTCAAGAGTATAGAAATGGGGTATTAAATTTTATTAACGTCGCGGAGGAGGATAGGAAAAGAAGAAACAGCGATTACATGTGTTGTCCATGTGCAGATTGCAAGAATGAAAATATGTTTGATAGCCGAATGGACGTACACGCTCATCTGATACAACGAGGATTCATGGAGGGCTACACATGTTGGGTTAAGCATGGAGAGCAGGAATCAGGAAGTGATGCTGCTGCAAACAGTACTGGTGCGCAAAATCAGGAAGATGAAGATGAGCATGACATGTTTGTACCTTCTCCACTAGGCGGTGAAATGGTTGATGTTGATCATGATCTGCTGCAAGACATGTTACGTGACGTTGAGGATCCAGCTTACAACGAGAGAGATTTCGTAAAGTTCAGCAGGTTGGTCAGTGACTCGCAGACGCCTCTGTACGCCGGATGCAAAGCAAAGCAGACTAAATTATCAGCTACCTTGGACCTAATGAAGCTGAAGGCAAGTAGTGGATGGACAGACAAGAGTTTCACAGAGCTTTTGGGAATTTTGAAGGCCATGCTGCCTGATGGGAACACATTGCCCGAGACAACATATGAAGCAAAGCAGGTTTTGTGTCCCCTGGGGTTAGAGGTCCGTAGAATTCACGCTTGTCCAAAGGACTGCATATTGTACCACAAGCAATATGCGGAGTTAGATGCTTGTCCTGTATGCAAGGCCTCTCGATACAAGCATAAGAAAAGTCCTGACGAAGGAAAAAAATCAAAGCGGGGTGGTCCCGCGAAGGTTGTGTGGTATCTACCTATCATTGATCGTTTCAAAAGAATATTTGCAAACCCCAAGGAGGCAAATTTAGTACGTTGGCATGCCACGGAGAGAAGGAACGACGGTATGCTAAGACACCCAGTGGATTCGATTCAATGGAGGAATATCGATCGAAAACACAAAGACTTTGCTGCCGACCCCAGAAACATGAGGCTATGTCTGTGTACAGATGGCATGAATCCTTTTGGAGACATGAGTAGTACTCACAGCACCTGACCAGTTCTTATTTCAAACTTTAACCTACTGCCATGGTTGTGCTTTAAAAGAAAATATATTATGCTGTGCTTGCTAATCCAAGGACCGAAACAACCGGGCAATGATATCGATGTGTTCTTGGAGCCTGTTATGGACGATCTTGAGATGCTCTGGAAAGAAGGTGTGGAAACTTGGGATGCATATGGTCAGGAGAATTTCAAGCTACGAGTTCTACTGTCCTGCACCATTAATGACTATCCCGTCCTCGGTAATCTTTCTGGCCAAACCGTGAAAGGAAAGAAAGCATGCTCCGACTGCATGGAACATACACGCAGTCGGTGGTTGAAGAAATCACGAAAGATGGTTTATATGGGTCATAGGAGGTGGCTCCCGCTACGTCACGCATTTCGAAGGTAGAAGAATATTTTCAACGGTAAGAGAGAACTTCAGCATGCTCCCAAGGATTTGTCCGGAGATGAGGTCCACAACTTGGTCAAGGACATTACCAACGAGTTTGGGAAGAAAAGAAAACGTAGTCAGGCAAAGGACAAGGGTATGTGGAAGAAAAAGTCAATATTTTGGTGATTACCTTACTGGAAAGATCTTGAGGTCCGTCATTGCATTGATCTCATGCATGTAGAAAAGAATGTGTGTGAGAGTTTGGTTGGCCTGCTGCTGAATATTCCCGGCAAAACAAAGGACGGGTTGAACGCGCGCCTTGATTTCAGTGAAATGAACATTCGTAGTGAACTCCAGCCCGTAACAGATGCTGAGACAGGTAGAGTGTACCTCCCTCCAGCTTGCCACACACTGTCGAAGGATGAGAAGATCGCAATGTTATCATGCCTGAAAGATATTAAAGTTCCATCGGGCTATTCAGCGAGGATTAGTAAGTACGTCAAATCGGAAGACCTAAAACTGGTTGGAATGAAGTCGCACGATTGCCACGTGCTAATCACACAAATCTTGCCAGTTGCTATCAGAGGCATTCTTCCACCGAAAGTCCGTCATACAATCCAACGTCTGTGCGCCTTTTTCAATGCCATCGGACAGAAAGTTATAGATCCCGAAGATCTAGATGGGTTGCAGACCGATATTGTCAATACCCGCTGCGACATGGAGATGTTTTTTCCACTGTCTTTCTTTGATATCATGGTTCATCTCCCTGTTCATCTTGTGAAGCAAACAAAACTATGTGGCCCGGCTTTTCTAAGAGAAATGTACCCGTTCGAGAGGTACATGGGAGTTCTGAAGGCATACGTTCGGAACAGAGCAAAACCGGAGGGGAGCATCATTGAAGGCTACACGACCGAGGAGGTCATTGAGTTCTGCGTGCATTACATGTCCGAGGCCGAGCCTATCGGAGTTCCAGCGTCTCGTCACGAAGGAAGGTTGTCAGGTGCTGGCACAATCGGGAGGAAAAGATTTAGGCCCGATCAAGCTTCCTACGGGCAGGCTCATTTTGCTGTGCTCCAACATATGGCAGAAGTTAGCCCATACTTTGAGGAGCACTTAGCCAAATCCGGCAGGAGAACACGGGTCGATCTGAGACGTGGATTAATAGAGAACATAACTCTCGGTTCAACGCATGGTTCAAGAATCGTGTCACCATGTCGACGGATATCCCAAATGAGACTGTACACTTGTTGGGAATGGGACCGTGTTGGGCCATAGACACATGGCAAGGATACGATATTAATGGATATACATTTTACACCGTCCAGCAAGATGACAAAAGCACAGTGCAAAACAGCGGAGTCCGTATAGATGCCTTCCAGGATCAAGTGGGGTCAAACACATACTACGGCCGCATTGAGGAGATCTGGGAGCTGAACTACGTGAAGTTCAAGGTTCCTTTGTTTCGATGCCATTGGGTCAATATACGCACTGGTGTTAAAGTCGATAAGGAAGGCTTCACTTTAGTAGATCTATCCAAGGTTGGATACGCCGACGAACCATTCGTAATTGCGAAACAGGTCGAGCAAATTTTCTACATAAAGGACCCCGCGAACAAGAAGATGCACATCGTGAGGGATGGCAAGCGCCGGATTGTTGGTGTTGACAACGTCGTCGACGAAGAAGAATACAACCAGAATCTTCATGTACGACCTCAAATTGACCTTGATGATGATCCACAAGAGCCTGTGGCATATACTCGATCAGATCATACGGAAGGCATAACCTTGTGACCCAACCCGTTGTACACATGAAGTATTTTGTATTAGTAAAAAAAGCTTAGGTAAATTGGTGCAACTTGTAATAATTTTTATTGCGAATTTAGTGAATTATTGTACTTAACTTAATTATTTGGGATAATAAGTTAATTATTGTGAGTAATGAAAAATTTGTGAACTTTCATTGTGAAGTATTTTTTTGCTGTTATTTATTTAAAGTTCAGGTCAATGATGAACAGGAGTCAAATCTCATCCGTGACGGGCTCTAGTGTACGCCCGATAGAGATGACGTCTTCTCTATCGAGCCTGCACTACGGCCCGTCACGGATGAGAGCATCCGTGACGGGCCATAATTTAATGTCCGATAGAGATGTCGTAATCTCTATCGGGCTTTAAATTAGGGCCCGACACGGATGCTATCATCCGTTACGGGCCCTAGTGTAGGCCCGATAGAGAAGACGTCATCTCTATCAGGCGTACACTAGAGCCCGTCACGGATGAGTCATCCGTGTCGGGCTTTTGTTTACGCCCGATTGAGATGTCACAGAACACTGCATCTTCATCTGGATCTGGATCGAAAATTTTTCTAAGTCACAGAACCCTAGCAGAGGCCACCGCGAACTGAGAGCACGAAAATTTTTCTAAGTCAGAGAACCCTAGCAGAGGCCTCCTCGTCCGCAAGCGCCGCCGCCGGTCGCCTCGTCCGCCACCGCCGCCGCCGGCCTCCTCGTCCGCCACCGCCGCCGCCGGCCTCCTCGTCCGCAAGCGCCGCCGCCGGCCTCCTCGTTCACAAGCGTCGCCGCCGCCGGCCTCCTCGTCCGCCACAGCCGCCGCCGGCCTCCTCGTCTGCAAGCGCCGCCGCCGGCCTGCTCGACCGCCAACGCCGCCGCCGGTTAGTTATTTTAGTGATTTTAGTGATTTTAGGGGAAATGTAGGTTATTTTAGTTTAGTGATTTTAGGGGAAATGTAGGTTATTTTAGTTAAGTTTAGTGATTTTAGTGATTTTGAATTAATTTAACGAAAATACTTGACTTTTAGGTTATTTTAGTGATTTTAGTGAAATGTCGGTTATTTTAGGTAAGTTTAGTGATTTTAGTGATTTTGAATTAATTTAATGAAAATACTTTAATTTTACATGATTTTAGTGATTTTGAATTAATTTAACGAAAATACTTGACTTTTAAGTTATTTTAGTGATTTTAGGAGAAATGTAGGTTATTTTAGTTAAGTTTACTAATTTTAGTGATTTTGAATTAATTTAACAAAAATACTTTACTTTTACGTTATTTTAGTGATCTTGAATTAATTTAACGAAAATACTTTACTTTTAGGTTATTTTAGTAATTTTAGTGAAATGTCGGTTATTTTAGGTAAGTTTAGTGATTTTAGTGATTTTGAATTAATTTAATGAAAATACTTTAATTTTACATGATTTTAGTGATTTTGAATTAATTTAACGAAAATACTTTACTTTTAGATTATTTTAGTGATTTTAGGGGAAATGTGGGTTATTTTAGTTAAGTTTACTAATTTTAGTGATTTTGAATTAATTTAGCGAAAATACTTTACTTTTACGTTATTTTAGTGATCTTGAATTAATTTAACAAAAATACTTTACTTTTAGGTTATTTTAGTGATTTTAGTGAAATGTAGGTTATTTTAGTTAAGTTTAGTGATTTTAGTGATTTTGAATTAAAGTAATGAAAATACTTTAATTTTAGGTTATTTTAGTGATCTTGAATTAATTTAACGAAAATTTTAGATTATTTTAGTGATTTTAGGGGAAATGTATGTTATTTTATCCGTATTTAGTGAAATTCGTATTTAGATATGATGGCACTTAGTTATTTTAGTGATTTTGAATTAATTTAATGAAAATACTTTACTCTTAGGCACTATTTTTAGGTTATTTTATCCGTATGTAGTGAAATTAACTTTGTTATTTTCTAAGTTATTTAGACGATGTCTCAGCAAGGTGAACCAATGTCGACGACAACCAGTGGGTCCTCAAGGGCACGGAGTCGTAGGACAGGGAACAAAATCCCTAAGGAACGATACACCATAGCAGAGGTGAACCAGGTTGGACTGCCGACGCGTCCTCGGACTGTCCTGGCCAAGTTTAGGTCGACATGCGGTGTCCTAGGGAGGGAAAACTTCACAATCCTTGTTGATGACATCAAGCATGTGCCCGAAGCGGAGAAGAATGCAGCTTGGCTCAAATTCAAGGAACGCTTCGAGTATCCTGCAGCCGACGAGGACCGTCTCAAGCGGGCTGCTTTGAAGACTATGGGCAATGCTTGGAAGAACTTCAAGAGCAGGCTGGTCACGGAGTTTGTCTTAAATCCGACGACCCCTGATCCAACAGAGCAATGGCCCTTCATCACGGCTGAAGCTTGGGAGCAATTCTACGAGAAGAAGTCGACCCCAGAATCCCGGGCCAAAAGCGAAGCTTTTCGAGCACTGCAGACCAGGAACGTGCACCCGCACCGGCTAGGCACCGCAAGATATGTCGGGAAGCTAGAGGAATGGCAAGAGGAGGATGAAGCGGCAGCAGCAGCGAACACACCGCTGGTGTTTGCCGATATCCCACACCCACGTGCAAGGAATTGGGCCCGGGCGAGGTACCAGAAGAATGAAGATGGGACAGTTTCGCTTCCAAATCCCCAAGATCAACAAGTGTACGATAATATAGTAAGTGCCTAATCTCAGTATTTGTTTGCACTGTTTCAGCCTGAACTTTTCATTGAATTCGATCTCAATTGAACTGCAGAAGGAGTTGGTTGCCTCCCAAGAAGCCTCGCAAGAGGTCAGCTCTCAAAGACGCGAGGACGACATCCTCAGTAAAGCGTTGGGCAAAAAGGAACACCGTGGACGGACAAGGGGACTTGGCGCAAACGTACCATGGAAATTTGGATTTCCAGACTACGCATGGCAGTACAAGAAGCGGACAGTCACGAAGGCGGAGAAAGATGCCCGCCTTGCCACCCAGATCCGGGAGCAGGTCAGAGCCGAATTGAGCTCTGAATTCGACGAAAAGCTTGAATCGATGAGGGCTCGTATCAGGCAAGAGATTCGAGAAGAGCAACATCTCCCGGTGGCTGCCGCTGCTGCTACGCAACAAGATTTAGCTAGTCCCACGCAGAGGCGCTGCAGTTGTGCATCAACTGAGGCGGGGGAAGATCCGCCATCGGTCCCCGCCGCCGTCGACCAAATAACGGTACGATAATATAGTACGCATGGAGTTCTTAACGATTCCATATGGTAAGTACTATTCTAACAATATTTATGAAACTATCGCAGGAACCAACTAGCTGCACCCTGACAGTAAGGGTGGTGCCGACCTTCTCTGTTCCTGCAGCTGAGGGCCTTGCTTTCAAGCCGACCCCGGAGACAAGAGTGCATGGGGCGCAACTTAGGGCTGATTATGCGAAAGTGCAAGTTGACTCAGTGAAGCCCGAATTCGATCATTTCCCCCTCCCTCTGGCACCGAACGACGAGGTCCTAACCCTTGGAAATGCTCGTGGAACCTTCATCCAATGGCCCAAGGACCTCATTGAGATAAGGGTGATCCCGAGGCCAAGCACTGCACCAAGCGGTCGTCTAATAGTACAAACTACCCCTGCTCCTTCAGCCCCTCCAGCTCTCGGTCGTCATGAAATTAGCGATGTCCAGTTGCAGTACGACACGGACTTTGGGGGCGAGCCTATGGAGGTCGACAGCACGGCGATCACCAAACCCCCACCCATGAAGAAGAGCAGGAAGGCGCATTCTTCCCCGCAGAGAAGAGTTATCGAAAAACCTGCTGCAGGGGTGCGAGGAAAAGGAAAGCTGCACCTCTCACGTCTTGCTCCAACAAGTTAGATCTCAGCAAGGGGCCCATCACACATAGGAAGCCCGTACCTCCATCGTCCTACCAACTAGGCATGCCATTGGTTGGAGACGACGTGCTAGCAACGATGGGCACCGCTTGCAAGGAGCTACACATGTACTACATGGAGAAATCTAACGTGAGGAGGAAGAATAGAGAAAATGATATAATAGGCGAACACGCCAGAGCGCCATTCCTTGGGCCATCAAATTATATCGTGATAGACTTCAAGGATCTGTTCGACCTCTACAGGCTCCGCTCGGTGGACACAACCCTCCTCAAGTGCTACTCCTTGTAAGTACTCTTGCTCACGAAAATTATTCATCTCAATCCGTGTAACATGCTTATAAGAGCGTTTGGCTTGCGTGTAGGTATAGTTGGAAGTGGTGTCTCAAGAATGCACCGGAAGTTGCCTTCCTTGATCCTCAGGTAGTCAATGTCACAAATCTTCAAGGGGACCGTAGTGGAATGGTAAACTACTTATTTGACACCTTCTGGGCCCGACAAGACAAGGAGTACATCATGTGCGCCTACAATCAATAGTAAGTGTGTTCCCTAAATACATTGTATTACACGTCTAGCTTTAGTATTAACCTTAACTAATTTAATGCCGCAGTGGACATTGGATCCTATTGGTAATAACGCCTAAGTGGAGTACATGCCACTACTTAAACTCCAAAATTGACAAGCAACTGTACGATTGGACCCCGATTCAACTCGCAATAGATGAAGCGTGGGGCCAATATGTGCAAAAAGGAGGCCTTCGAAAGACAAGACAAGACACTCTTATCCACAAGAAGGACTTCCCAGTCAAACAACAAATAGGCGACCAGTGCGGATTCCATGTCTGCCACAACATGCGCCTTCTGTGCAAAGAAAAGGTGAAGACTTTGGCTGAATTGGAGGTTTGTGGTCTCATTCCTGACATGTTGTAACTAAATTGAAGTATATATATATATATATATGTATATGTATGTAAAGATCGTTCGACTAATTTCGAATTATGTACATGTAGGACAAATTTTCAGAGGATCTGCATAGCAGCTTTGAGGACATTCGTGAGGAGATTGCCGACTTCATCCTCCGCGAAATTATTCACCCTAAAGGAATGTTTAGGGTTCAGGTGTAAGTGATGAACATTTTTTAACGTACTGTTTGAATTGTCAAACACATGTTATTATGTAATATTTATGTTTATTATATTTGTTATTTCTGTAAAATATATGTGAATGGCATATGTGAATGGGGATGCTGGGATGTATATATGTGAATGGCATATGTGAATGGGGATGTTGTGAATGGCATATGTGAATGGGGATGCTGGGATGTATATTATTTCTGTTTTGGTTATTTTGCAGCGGGCATGGCTAGCACAGGCCTGAGGCTAGCCAAAAAAACAATATTTATTTTTTTTGTGGTCATACTCATCAGTGACGGGCTATAAGTTAAAGCCCGATTGAGTTATATCAACCGTGACGGGCTATAGTTGGGGCCCGATTGAGATAGACAGACATCCGTGACGGGCACTAGTTGTAGCCCGATTGAGATAGGTCATCCGTAACGGGCTATAGTTTGACTGGTCGTCTGGGTCAAAGCTATCGGTGACGGGCATTAGTTGAGGCCCGATTGAGATAGCTTCATCCGTGACGGACTTATGCCCGTTTGAAATGATTCCTCACATCACTGACCTTTGCGCTGTGTCGGACGCCATACCCGACACAGATGTCGGTTGCAGCCCGACACAGATGAGGGTTACCGTTGTAGTGTCTAGACCCATTGCAGGAGGATCCGTAGCCGACTGCCATCGAAGACTCCAGCATCGAGAAGGTGGGTTGTAGGTCTCATGCCTCATCTACTCCAATACCAAGGAGGAGATCAGCTTCCCTAAAGTGGTGGCACTAAAGGCTCCTTCAAGATTCAGCTAGTTATTTTCACTGAATTATGTATTAAATCAAAGAATTAGGTGACAATGTTTAGGCTAAGCAGTTAGATCCTGAGTTTAGAAACTATCACTGATAGCAAAACATATTTTGCAAGGTAGCATCTATATAAAAGTGGCAATATACACAATCTGTTTTAATCTTCCAAATCAGCATATTAAGTTTCAAGATCCACCAACCAAGAGAAGCTAGATCAATGCGGCCTGATTTCTAATAACAGTATGCAAGCTCGCTTGCGTAACTATCACCTCCATCTTCATGTTGTGAGATCTGAAGGAAGAGAAGAACGGAAGACCCTGACCTTTGCATTAGCCGCCTGTAAGTAGAAAATTTTGAATACACTTCACTCATGAACTTAAATAATTGCAATATCATATTAGCTAGCTAGGAAAAATGCTTATATGCACCTCTTTATCCCAATTTGTGCATAGTGTTATTGCCATTAGTAGCAGGACTTGCACCAAGAGGCCGCAGATGATGCCTAGCCATAGGCCCTATAAGACATTCAGCATTGTTGAAACTCAGACCATCAGCCAAAAACAACTAAAAGAAATGAACTTGCTAAAAATTCAGGCAAACAGAATATCTTGAGGGTTCTAGGGTAACCACCATTCCGCCAACATGCAAGACAAAAGCTATGAGGTAAGCTGAAGGGATGCCAACGATGTAGTAGGCGCCAAGGTTTACACAAGCTCCAATTTTCTGCCATCCACAACCTCTAGCCACACCTACACAAATATGTAGATTTTCATAATACAAAATTCTTACTCCATCTGGTCACAAATATTTGATGTTTAGGACAAGAATATCAATCTTTTAAAACTTTGACGATCAATTTTATATTATAACTAGTTTTATGGTACTCCGGTGGTAGTACCTTTTGAGGCAAATCTATAGTTATACATTTCTTTAAACTAAGCACTTGAGAAATTAATGGTGATCAAAATTTTAAAAGTTTGATCAAATCATCTCTTAAACGTCAGATCTATACCTATACTAATATTGGGCACTTTCTATGAGCTCTCACGTTAACTAGAAAAATCTAACCGTCGATTCGAGAGATCTCACGTTAATCAAAAAGATCTAACCGTTGGCTCAATTGATCAACATATCATGATCGTACATTAATCTCCACGTACTGTATTTGGGCCTCCATCTAATATCTAGCCGTTCTGTATTTTGGGCAAACCATGTAACTGTATCGATCTGATCAGCAGATATATACGAGGACTCCACATGTAGGGCCTTCCTTCACCACATATTGATCTCCAAAGATTGTCAGGCTTCTGACTGCATGCGTGATATATATCCCTAGCGCTGAGCCGACGAGAGTCAAGACAACCTCACCGGGAAAGAAGCCTGTCCACACCACGATCTTGGCCGACAATATCGTGAACAGGATCTGTTACTCCCGGCTGCTGTCCAGCAGTACATAACTAGGTGAGGTGCGTGTATGTATTTACACGCATGTTGTACACGATGTGAAATTGTGAGATCAGTTGATGTTATGTTAGTTCTAAAAAAAAGGTGATGTTTGGTTTAAATAAAAATCAGTAGATCACAACCAAGGACGATCAAGGGTAGTGTGTTCGCTGATATTTAACTAAATAGATTGGCGGGGGCTCAGCTGAGATAATGGCACTTGCTATCCGGTGATCCAAATCGGTCACCAACGGGATAGCACACTCAGATTAGCATCAACCGCAACAAAGCATCCATGATCGATGACATAGGTATCTGTATCTATCGATTTATATAGTCAATTAATTTGTATTCACATTAAGATTAGTGTAGAACCCTTTTGGCTTCTTCGACTTAATACCTATGTATTCTACTATATCTGCTAATTTTTTTTGTTGATGGTGAGCATCAGTGGAGTATTGAAACTTCCTATTGGTCTTGCACTTATCATGATGCCATCTCATGTCATCCTATATTAATAATTTATGACATGCCTAATCTAAATTGAGTGTGCTCCCTTGCTCCAATTGACCTTCATCATGATCAGTGGCGATTTGGACTTGATCGATTGCCAACTCATGAGCGATACTACAACAGATGGGACTGAGCCATACTGGTCACACATCAATCTATCTTTACTTCGACATCAGGTAAAACAACTTAATTAATTAGTTGCTCAATAATCTCAGTACGTACTATTATACAGTATTCTTACCAAATAGGTTTCTAAGAAATTGACCACTCTATTTAGCCGATGGATGAATCCAATTTTTTCATTCAACACACGAATTGACCGTAGTTAATTATCCGAATGACTGGATCATATTATAGTAATAGACTAAGTATAGATAGAGAACTTTTATTTTTTTAGTCTAATTAATATATAAAAATTATTTTGGTTTGCCACTCATCACCTCTAATTTAGGATTATCTCTAGCCATACTAATCGTACTATGGAGATCTACACAATTAAGGCAATTAACCACCATGTCTAAGATTTTCAATTATCCCTACGAGATAAAACCAACATTAATATTATTACCTTATCTTTTGTGCTCTTTTATTAAGTGGGACGTGCACACCATACTCACACAAGCGTGAGTATGTTTTCTAATACTACTAAAAGCACGAAGGTGGTAAATCTTCAACCTCAACTTCCTACTGGATAGGTAGCACATGTTTGTGTGTATGTACCAATAATTCATAATAATTGCTATGGTTGAAATTAACCACGTACAGACTCTTTTGTCTTAGTTTCATAAGCATTGACGATTGAACATTCATAATTAGGAAGTTGAAATTAGCTTTAGTTTTAGTTTCAATATAAGTTCAACAGTTCAAAGCAACAATGTATGAAGTGTGTCGTTCTTGTGCTCTCGGTATAATCTTTTAAAAAGTAACCCTATTCAATCCCATGAATTGGGTATTTTTAGAAAGCTCACACTTTAATAGCTTAATTGGAAGATCTAACCGTCCGTCAAATAAGGCAATAGTTATATCACCATAAGTCTTATTAAGAGTTCATGTTAAAAAAAATATTTTTCAAGTGAAATTAATATCATGGACTCAATTTTCTAATTTCAAGGTTAATTCTGAAATTTGAAATTAATGATAGCAAGTTGTAACTAAGACTCCCCAAAAAAAAGTTGTAACTGAGACATGTGCTCTTCTTTTAATCTAAACCGCTATTATTAAAAAACCAACATATCCAAAATGTGGTTAAAAATTTAATATTTATAATATTAGTTGTAACAGCCCGTGCAACGCATAGGTTGACGGCTAGTATTTATAACAGGAGAGAGCATCTCTTCTGTTTGTAATAATGAAGGATCATCTTCTATCTATGTACTATCTAATGAAGGTCCATAAAACATCCTTTAAAGTGCTCCTAAGTTGACACTTGTCATCTCCAATGAATGAGGACAACCCCTAAAAATTCTGAAAAAAAAATATAAACATCTAACCATCAATTTTTTACTTAAACCGGCCGATCCACTATTTTAGACCATTCGATTTATCTTAAAAGAAAAGAAAAGACCCGTGATTCCACTCCCATTCCAGTTCGCATGCACCCCTCCCCTTCTCCCATCTTTCTCTTTATCTATACCGTAGTTAGTAAGATGTAAACGATAACCACATAACAAATTTTATAAAAACACAACTTTTAAATCATGTATTGAGTTTTCTATCCTACCACATCATTGCATTCATCATGATTAAATTAACAGTTTAAGACCAATATTAGCTTATTCTTTGACTTGTAAAAAAATGTGTTATTTTCGGTTAGATCTTGGCCCTTTGCATGTTACCCAACAATAATAAAATATTACGAAGAAAATTTACAATGCAGACTATATCATCATATATGACTTCAAAAAATATGCTTAATTCTATTTGATTTACAACAATGCAAAATAACAACTCAAATTGTCAGTAACATTTTCAAAAGAATATTCTCTCTGTTATTTTCGGACATTTGTTGACCTTTTGCATGCCATCCCAACAATAATAAAGAAATTGATAATCTAGATTATATCACTTCATTAATACAGTATCCAGCAGGAAGGAGAAATTAGGTTTACCTGAAAGAACACACTGTATTCCGTCGAAGAAGTTGGAGACTGAGATGACCAGCATCATCTTGGCTACGTATCTGACAACCTCCTCCTCGTCACTGTAAGCATGGCCCCAAATGTAGCGCACACAGACCAGCACTAACCCTACCACCAAGCCCTCCGAGACGGCCATGAACACGACGACCCGCACGGCAAGGCGGGCTGCGCGGGGCCGCCCCGCGCCAAGCTCGTTGGAGACACGAGTGCTGCATCACGATGATGATCTCATGATCGTGAACAATGCAGGCACAGATTCTCTCTCAGAAAAAGAAAAATGCAGGCACACATGATATTGTAAGGTAGCATTTTGAGCCATGAGGGAAATTACTACCTAATGGCAGAGCCAAGGCCGAAGGGGATCATCCACACGAAGGCAGCAGTGTTTAGGCTGTCAAATTTTGCAACAAAATGTGTTTGAGTTCAGTCTTGAGACAGAGAGAGGCATGGAATGTCTACCCTATATATATTCCTATGTTTTTCGTTAGAAATTATGGTGACTTGTGCGTATTGTTACCTGATTGATAGCACGGACGTCTCCAGCTTTGGATTGGGAAGAAGACCTGAAAGAAGCACAATGAGCTCAAACGACCACATCTCCAAGCTGCAATGCCAGAGCAGAGTGTCATCGCCATAAGAGTGTCTTTGAGTTGCACAAAACCAGAACAGATACAAAAAGGTTCCAAATTTTCAAAAAAAAAAAGGATTCAAACTTTCAGAAAAAATTCATATTTTCAACAGAGGAAGAGTGTGAATTGTGTCACTGACCAGACCATGAGAGCAGATGGGATGGCGAGCCGGAAGAAGCTGAGCGCGTCGCGGAAGGCCTCCGTGGAGAACCCCGTCCACGTCTTCTTGCACGAGCTCGACACCCTCACGTACACCGCCAGTATGCCCACGTTGATCCAGTACGACACGGCGTTGCTCAGCGCCGCGCCCTTGCTGCCCATCCCGGCGGCGTAGACGAGCACCCAGCACACGACCAGGTGGCACAGCGCCGCGCCGCCGGCGCTCGCCATGACCGGGAGCACGATGTTCTGCGTCTGCAGGAACCGGACGTGGCACTGTAGCGGGCCGTAGGCGAACAGCGCCGGGATCATCCACCGGGAGTAAGCGCCGGCCTCCGCCGCGATGTCGGCGTCCTGCCCGAACACGACGAGGATCTCGCCGGTGTAGAACCAGACGACGGCGAGCGGGACGCTGACGACGGTGAGCAGCAGCATGGCGCGCTGCTTGTAGACGCCGAGTAGATGGTACTGCCGGGCTCCGAACGCTTGGCCGCACAGGGTGTCCAGTGCGCTTGCCATTCCTAGCTGATCATGAAGCCCAGTGGAATTTAAATTTCAAAATGGTTAAGCTTGTTTTGAAACAATTTACTTGTTGTATTTTTGCTTTTGAGGGAATTGATGCCTGTATTCGTGGTATGTAGAAGGGGGAAAAATGTTCATTCGAAATATCATGATTTGAACTGGAAAGAGTCTTGGACAGAGAAAATATGTGAGACGGAGTGTTTGTTTAGTACTACTAGTGCGAATTGTTAAGGGAAAAAAAAGGAAAAATGGAACTCAAAATTGTGTTAAGGATTTGCATGTATAGCAACTATACCCATCTTTGAATTATAATTCTAGCGTATAAATTTATTCTAGAGTGAATTCATCACCATCCGAAATTCTTTATTGCCTCTAGGAGTTATGCCAGCGCAAAGATATGATATGCAATGCCTTGTGTAAGATAGTCACAAATTTATAGCAGTTTCGTTAAAGATATGGCGCCACCTTTTTTTACTTGATTTCACACAATTTTTTCCTATGTGATTGTGTAAGTATTTTTAATATCTCTCCGATCTCCTCTTTCAAGTAAATAAAAAAATACTTTTAATCCTAATTTTCTTATACAATACGTATTAGAAAAATTACAATATAATTATTAAAAATTATAGTATAAATGTAGGTAATTTACAATGTAAAACAATTTGGCTATTCTTTATAGAAGATATGGAATCATATATAGTGCCTTCTAGTAACCTAGGGGGGAAATGATCCCATCGTTTTGTAATATAATTTGTTTTGCGGTAAAAGGCAAAATGTTGTCATGAGCACTATATATCAGGATAAATATTTGTAAATTGTTGGCAAAGTTTCAACCTGCCGTGCTCTGCTTAATTTTCCTAAAATATATCAGCAGAGTGCAACAGATATAAAATTCCTTCGGTAAGACCATGCAACCTCAAACTTAATTGCCATATGCTTGATGTATTATTATTTTTAGATTTGGAACAAATATGGAGCCTACTGGTAATATGTTCAGAAAGGTTCTAATAGTTTATCATCAGGCAGGAAAACATGCAGATGACAACTGAATGATTAATATTGGACTACCATTGATCTTTCTCCTCTCTTTAGTGAAAAGTCCTCTCTACGGTCAATAAGAGCGAAAAATGTTGAACAAAAATATATAATATACTCAGAGGTGGGGCCCCTGACATCATAGCTAGACAGCACCACTTTCACAGAGAAATATTAATTAAATTTTCCCTTGGAAGAAGACTAGTTGTACACTGAAATTAAAGGTAGTTCTCCTGTCAATATTATAATTAGAGCAAACGATTTTATAGTGACACGTACTGATCAATGTAGAGTGGTTGATCACTTGATCTTCCCAATCATAGAACTGTAGGGAGAAATGTCGATCCTCTACCAGCAAAGAGGACGAACCAAAATACTATACTGGAGATATAAGTTCAGTCCGCTAAGGAGAAGTATCGCTACATCTTTTCCTCTTCAACTTATTAGTCGCAGTTAAAATTTAAATTTTAAATCATAATTTTATGATTGATTTTGATGTTTGTTTTTCGTTGTAGTTAACTTTGAAGTTACTAATAACCATCGTATATAATGTACCTATGAATTATTTTTTTTCATTAATAAAAATTATGTTTTATAATCTGTGGTAGGTTAAATGATGGACTAAAACAATATTCATGTCTATCATAATTTAGCTAAAACGATGTTCATATTATCATAATTTGTTACAGCAACATGTATAGATGAATTTGTTAGCTAGGTTCAAATTTGTCTTAAAATGTAATTATTTTTTCACCTACCTCTCATCATTTCAACCAATCACAACCAGCTCTTATTTAATTTATTTTCATATATTTATATTCTTAACCAATTAGAACTTTTCGTCATTCAATTTCACATACCTCCTTAATTCACGTGAAAGTCTAGAAATGTGTACGGAGGAAGTAGAGTACTAGTTTCTAGTAATTTTCTGAGCAAAATGATGGATGAACAAATAAACACGTACATACCAGGAGGCTGAGGCCGGTGACGGTGGCGAAGGAGTTGGCCATGGAGGCGCCGGCGAGGGGGAGCTCGCCGAGGTGGCCGACGTACATGACGGAGATCATCTGGATGACGTTCTGCAGCAGCGCGCCGGCGACGAGCGGCCCGGCCAGCCACAGCTGCTTCTTCACCTCCTCCCGCACCACCACTGCTGGCGCCAACTGATTCGACTCCAACCCCACCAGCTGATCACCGTCATCCCCTCCGACGATGAGGAGGGGCGCCTCCTCCGCCGCGCTCGCCTTCGCCGCCATGTCCATCGATCGATCGATCGCCGGCGACACGTACCTCTTCTCAGCTACTCCAGCTCGATCACTATAATAATTAAGCGTGTGTGTGTGTGTGTGTTTTGTGTGGAGAGAATCAGTTGTGATCAGTAGGCGGCGGCAGGGGTGGGGTTGGGGGGGTAGGTAGCGCTGCATGTAGTAGTGGTTCCAAAGAGATGTGGTTATTTTGGAGTTGTGCCTGTGGCGCTGCACGGCGTGGAATTTTGCGTACTCCGAGTCTCCGATCGTTGTTGCATCTCGGTCGTCATCCACCGATTGACCATGGAATTTTTTTTATTTTTAATTTTATTTATTAAAAGATTTATAAAAATAATTTTTTTTCAAAAATTTATAAAACTAGTCGTCTATCGCCTCTTGGGAGGACGTTTTTATAGGGCGATTTTTGTGACGTAGCAAACGGCCGTTGGCCGAGGGGCAACAACCGTCCAATAGGGAACGCAAAATTTACAGACGGCCCCCTTGCCGCCTTCTAGAAGGGCGTTTTTTCCCTATAGGGGGCCGCCTGCACAGGGCGGCGAGGGAGGGTGGTTTTTTTGCAGGCGGCCCCCTTGCCGCTCTCTGAAAGGGCGACTTTTACCTTTTGCAGCTAGGGCAGCCTCTTTGTCGTCTTCGGGAGAGCGATTTTTCATTAAACTTATTTAAAAAAATTAAGTAACCTTTTGAGTACGAACAAAATAGAAAGTACTTTTAAAAATGTAAACGATTGATTGATAACTCGGATCGGAGCGTAAGGTGGGGGTTTTTTCATCGAAATATTGACCTGTTTGTTAAAAAATTAGGTAAATCATCGTTCTGAGAAGGAACAAAACATGAAGAATTTTGTAAAATTGAAAGGATTTATTTTTCAGTCATATTGAAGTCCAAGGAAAAGGTTTTTTATATCAAAATATTGAACTCAACGTTCGAAAAATTTGGTAAATCATTGTATTGAACCGAACTAAATGGAAACATTTTTTAAAATTGCAACGATTTATTTTTCAATTCGGGTTGGAACCCGAGGAGGGGTTTTTTATAACGATGTATTGCTTTTGTCGTGTATGTTCAATTATGTAATCATGTACACAATAGAAGGTACAATTTAAGAAAATATAAGCACGTACTTGTAAATTGTAAGGATACAACGTATCGGAGCGTAAAAAGAACATTGCTAACCGAAACGATACAATCTCATTAATTTATATTACGTGACGTATAGAAGAAGACACCGTCATAATTAAACATTATTATGATAAGATAGTTAAGAAGTGTTATGGATACACGTTACAATTTTGTGGGTCCCCACGAATCGAGCCTGAGCTTATCTACCGATCCCTTCTACATCGTTCAATGTGTACTGTATTTTCGTGCTCCTTCAATCTCTGGTACTCTACTTGTGTTTCACACTCAGTTATCTTTTGGCCATGATATGTTGGATTGACATTGTCGATCCACAAAGTGAATCCGCACCTTCTTGGATTGGCCTAAGAAATAAACGTAGTTAGTAAGTTAGGGTAGTAATATTATGCAGATGGTAGCGAAATTGGAGAAATGTAAGACGTACAACGAAGTTGTTGTCTACGTTGGGGCAGACAAAATATCTCCTGCCAAATGTTTGTTCTGCAAAGGAGGTAGCCACCTGGCAGCGACATCTACAACCACACTTTGGACGTTCCGACCATTTAGGTAAACTTAATGGATTGTTCCTCCAGTCTAAGCTTGCAATTTGTACCCGACGTTCGTACTCCATCCATGCCTGAATGAATTGTGTGGTTGTCTCAGGTTGCGTTATCGTTTGATTGATGGAAGTAACTCTGACTGTATCGATTCACTGTAGGAATTGACATTTCCTTACATCCTCCTATTTGTACAATTTTGTAAGAATAAGTTAGTGCAGGAAAGTAGCGATTAGTGGTATCCAAAAAGATGATACTTACGACAAAATCATCATCGACAATGTTAGGACACACGAAGCATCTTTGTCCTTGAGTTCGTTGTCTCAAGGACCTTATTACCTGACAGCGGTCACCACAACGACACTCAGGCCGTTCTCGCCATGTAGGGAGTCCCAGGGGATTTATCTGCCATTCTAAAGCTTCTCTAGCAATTCGGTGTTCATGCTCATTCTTTCGCCTAAGGTACTCCGATCTTGTTTTACTACATGAATATCCACGTGTTCCATCGTTTTGTGGGTTTTCCGTATCGACCCACTCAATGAAATTGCACAACGTACGATATGTATGCGTAAGATGTTATGATAGTGCACAAAAGCGGTTTATGTATTGATTCTAGTTATTTCAACTTGGAACAAATGAATCATACATGATCAGTGTTTGGGCATTGGAAGAATCTTCTGCCTCGAGTTTGTACCATGAGGGATGATTAAAGTATGCATCGATCCCCACAAGTGCACAACGGACGGTCACACCATGGGGGAAACCAACCGGCGAGAGTATCGCTTCGCCAATCGAGACGCTCAACAAATGGAGCTTCCATTCTCTCAAGATTCGTGGGATTTTGAAAGATGATATGACGAGCTTGTATTCGGCTTGTCTATTTTATAGCGGAGCAACCAGTGCTAGACTGTCAAGCCCGAAAATTCACTACCAGAATTTCCAAAGCAAATTATGTATTAAAATCCCTGTCCAGGACCAGCCAGGGTACACAAATGACAAAGTTGCCATACAGATCCATGTCTTACAAAACAATAAAAATCTTACAGAAATGCAGCGGAAAAAATGAAAAGACAAACTAAACTAGAACGGGACTCTCGCAGCGGGCTGGCACCGTTCCACAGGCATCCTCGACGGCGGACGAAGCCTACTCCTCTGAGAAACCTCCATCAGACTCATACTCCTCTTCTGGTGTGGGGAAAAATTAAGCAAGACTGAGTACTACCCACGGTACTCAACAAGTCATGCCGAAAAAGGAGGCATGATGCAAGATATTCCAAAGGAAGGCAGGAGTTTATTTGCATAAAATAAGCATTTAAAAACAGTAGTTGAAAACAGTAATAAAACGATGAATTAATTGATCAATATTAACCATCACTGTCCAACGCTACACCACGTTGCGACAGGCCCAAACCATCCACCTGAACTAAACCAGTTCCAGTAATTCTAATTATTAAGAAAGTGAGACTAATCACAGTGAATCTGGTCGATCGCCCATAACCGCGGGCACTGCTATTCGAATAGTTCTACTCTAATCAGAGGTGTACATCTGTACCCACAAGACACAGCCCCACGACACGTTTCCACGTGCCGGTATACCACCACGGTACCCTGGAAAGGGACTGTGACAGGACCCTTCGCATAACCCCCTTTAACCAATCGTACCACCTCGGGTTTCGCCCCCACCCCTCAAAAGGCAGTGGGCAGCCCCCCCTCGTGCCTTGGTGAATCCGGAAGCCGCATAGACCGTCGCAGGGCCCATCCAAACTCCATCACGCTCACCCTAGCCAGTGTACGTCAGCTAGACGAAAGCTATACTACAAGTCCAGCCGTTGCCCACGCTGGCTTGTGGTACGCACGGTATTTCTTCCAGGGTTTCCCGCGAATCGGTCCTTAATTGCCATGGGTGCTTCCATCAAAACCATGCACCCACAGCCCACCATTAGCATATTTTAATTAAATATTATTACTATGGTGGCTCCAAAACCAAAGTGTCACCATAGAGACTACATTAATTAATTATTTAAGGTGATCCCCTTTAGTGAGCTAAATTAGCTAAGCATGGCTAAGCATTCCTAAACCAGCGAATAATTAATTAATTACCCCAGCTATCAAAGGTACATGATAATCAATCTAATTGGCTGAGTACAATAGGTAATAACCCACATGAAATGACATTGCGAAATAATGCAGTGTTTACGGAAAAATAAGACATTTGTAAATATAGGTACAATATGATCAATATGAAGCATGACTTGCCTTGCTCTTGAGCTGAAGCAACTTCTGCGACGATCTCGAAACAAACGGGAGCGTCGGAATTACCGGAATCTATGCGACAAACAAAGCAAACAACAATACATGCTATAAGTCTACTGAAACAAAGCACAAAAGTATTTTTAATAGATTCTCTGCATTTTTATGAATTTAATGAAATTTGAATGGACTTAAACGGAGCTCGGATGAATTAGTTATGAATTTTTGAAGTTATCTGTGTTTTTACTAAAACAGAAAAAAAGACTAAATGATTTATTGCGCAATTAATCCCAGGGCTGGCGTCATCAAGGGGCGGCGGCCGGTCCACCGTGGAATCGGTCCACGGGACCGTGGCGGCGGCGGTGCACCACGTGGCGCACGCGTGGCGCTGACGCGGCAGCCACGCGGCGGCCACGTGGGCGGCCACGCGGGACGGAGAGGAACGGCCGAGAACGGCCCGAGTGGCCGATCTAACGGTCCAGGGCGCGCGGGCGGCGGGCTGCCGGGGCGGCACAGCCCCGACCTCGGGCGGCTCAGCCATGGCGCGCGGCGGCCGAAGGCAGCAGCCGGCGGCGCGACCGGTGGCCGGAGGCGGCGGCGCAAGGGCGGCGGAGAGCGGCGCTCGCGGGCGCGGGCACGGGAAGGAGCGGCGCGGCCGGGAGAGGAAGAGGGAAGAGAGAGCGAAAAAGGGGGTACTCACCGAGCTCACCTGAGGCGGAGAAGAGAGGAGGGCGGTGGTGCTCTGGCGCGGAACCGGCGGCGCCAAGGCACGGCCGAGGAGCGGAGGCGGATGGCGAGCGCGGCGGCGGGGTCAGCGCGGCTCGGGGGCGGCGCAACCGGTGGGGAGCGGCAGCCGGAGATGGCGGAGGCGGCGGCGCACGGGGTCAGTAGTGGCGCGGGCACTATGAGGCACAGGAGCGGCGGCGGAAATGGGGAAAAAGGGAGAGGAGGACGCGGGGGTGGTTTTTATGGGCGCGGGGAGGAGAGATCGTGGCCGAGCGCCCGCGGATTTCTCGTCGGAGTGGGGAGAGCGGGGAAGGAGAGAGAGGCGGGATTCAAAAATTGAATCCCGGCCGTCTCGCGAGCGCGTGCGTGATAGGGGCGTGCGGGAGTGGGGCGGAAGGTGTGGGCGAGGGCGGCGGATGTGGAGGAGGTAGGGGAGTGGCGCGGGGTGCGTGGGCGGGCGGTTGCGCCGAGCGGTGGCGCCGGCCGGAGGTTGGGGACGACCCCGACAGGTGGGGCCCACCTGTCGGTGGCCCGGGCCGGGGAGGCCGAACGGGGAGGCGCTAGCAGGCCTTGGCCTGCGGCCGGCCCAAGAAAGGGAGGGGCGCGAGGAGGAAGGAGGCCGGGCGCCTGGACCGGCCCAGAGGGAGGGGAAAGGGGCGCGCGGCGCGCGGCCGGGCTGGGCCCACGGCCCAAGAAGGAAGAAGAGGAGGAAAAAGAAAAAGAAAAGAAAGGAAATTTCCTGGGATTAATTTAAATTCCGAATTTGATTTTAATTGGTTTAAAATTATTCCCAGGGCTCTGAAAATTGCACTAAAAATCCTGTTAATGTATTTTGACATGGGGAACTCAAGAAAAATTCCACCTTGCCATTTCCACTTCTTTCGTGCATTAATTAATTGGATTTTTCTTCAGATTAATTAAACAATTTCTCAGATAAATTATTAAACTTGATTTTTACGATTTAGGAAAACTTCAGGGCGTGACATAGACCAGGACTTAATGAGAGCCAATTTTCTTCACTGTATGTGACAACACGAGCACGCGTGAGTTGGAATTACTTTATCTTACAAAGCAGCGCCAAAAGTTGATCGTGACAAATCGAACTGACAGTGTGTCCGTGCACTGTGGTTTACTGTGCGAGCCAAAATAGTTGGCGTAGGTTCCTGCAGCGTTGCGATGACATGAGCACACACAAGCAGGAATTACTTTACGTAACAAAGTAGCGGGGAAAGTTCATATTGACAGCCTGAGCTGGCGTTGTGTCTGGTTACTGTGGTATACTGTGCGATGTAATGGACCCGACACCCAAGCGCCGAAAATTTGTTGTCGTATGCATAAGTAGTTCTAGCAGAGTACGGACGACAGTAGGCCTATGTACTAATGGGTAGAGACAATAAAACTGTAGCAGTAATGTAAAAGTAGTACTGGATCATAAAAATATAAACCAGAAGAACTGTATGTACAAACACTCAAGAGGTGGAGCACTACTGTCGAGGCCTCTTGCCCCTCTCCCTCCTACCCTGGGCCCTAACGTGTCCCTGGGAGTACGTTAGACGGTCCGGTGGTACGGCACGACCTGCCCGTCCCTCCGGTACTGGTGTGTCTGGAGGCTGCTCCTGGGTCTACGGTGGTGGAGCTCCGCCAAGCTGTGACGACCCAAGTATATCCTGCTGTGTCGCGTCCTCCAAGTCATCGTCGTAGAAATGGTCACTAGGACCAGCCCCGCCGACGTGTGAAGAGGAAGCTCCTGCACCAAAGATCCCCGCTTGAAACCCTGTGGGAGAAATGACATAAGATTCATCGAAGTAAAAAATTCTTGTATCAACAAGTACAACTAACGTGAGTAACGAATCACGCACGCTCACCTAGAGGGACACGCGGCTGCATGTCTGTACGAGGGATCGACGCTCTGTGGGACGAAGTGGAACCTCCGGCAAAGGTGTGGGAAGGCAGAGGGGGACCTGCGTGTGTGTTTATTTTGTTGTGACGTGGTCATGTTAGCAATAATAAATCAAATATTATGGAATTAATCTCTAGGCAGAGCAGTACTGTGGGAAGCCGCTGCTGTAGGTCGCACAACTCCGGCCCTAGGGGCGCGTGGATGTGGTGGTGCTGGACTAGCTGGAGGTACCGTGTCCACGGCGCTGCGACAAGAAAAGAAGCGCATGACAGCACTCATCTTCGACTGCATCCGGTCGAACGTCAGCCTCTGCTCAGCATCACTTAAGTGTAACCCAGCGTCCAACCTGACTAGCACCAAGTTAATATCGGCATTGACCGCTCGTGCAGTGTCGGCCTATTCACGACATATGAAAGCATGTCAGTATCAATCGGAGAAAAAATAAAAGAAGCGAGCAGAAGTTCGACGTACCCCCAAAAAGTACTCTCAGTCACGGTGCGTGGGGTACGCGTCCGTGACAGCGGCAACGTGTGGCTGTGGAGCGGCTGGAGTGTACGTCACACGGGCACGAGTGCGAGGTAAGTACCAGCGGAGGTAGTCACGGTAGTTGTCCTCTGTGTGTGGCCAGATCTCGTCGATCACCTCCTTCGGTGCTAACAGCCAGTCGTCCACGAACTGCTGTACGCGTGGTGCCCACAGAGTGCTGGCTAGCTGTCCCCGGCGGGTAAACCTGTGAAGAGCAGACACTTAGATAGCTCGAGGAATGTAGTAATATCATATTTGTAATATGGACACATTGTACTCATGAGTGGTCTCTAGGGAGGACGGTAGGCGCCATGTCTTCGGGGAAAACCTGCCGCAGGCCGAACTGCCGCATCACCCGCTGCGGGCAGTGAGGCTCGACGAAGATGTCGAACACCATCGGCAAAGTCGTGAGCCAGTACGCCGCGTTACGTGTGCAGAGGGACGAAAGTCCTAGCGATGCTCTCACTGCCACCGCCTGCTCTATGTACGGCTGCCAGACGACGTCCTTGGGCTGGAGACGGTCGAACTCGAACACGAAGTCTGGGTAACCCCATCTGACCTGCACGTGGGCGTAACGATGCTGCGACATACAAATATGGTACAAATATAATTGATTGTTATGGACAAACGTGAAAGAAAATGGATGGTGCAATGTACAAAGTTTGTACTCACCCCACGTCGACACCAGTACATCCCCATCGTGGGGCCGTCCTCTGGCCACTCTGCGCTGCGTCATGTCCCGTACGGTGCGTGGTCCACCATAGGCCGTCCTATGGCAAACCTTTCAGCTGCCCAAAGCTGAACCAACAGAGGGCAACCAGCGAAGATCGCTCCCGCATCGGTCTTCGTGCACGCCTCACAGAGGGCACGGTAGGTGGCCGCTAGCATTGCTGATCCCCAGCTCCACCTAGGCACGTTGCCTAGCTCAGTATCCGCGATGCCCCGTGTGTAGTGGATCAAACCCTTGTCGACAGCGTGGCCTGTAGTGCTAGTGAACATCACCCATCCGAACAGCCACAGCAGGTACGCCTCTAGGGCGCGTCGAACTGAGTACTCATCGGCGTCCGGGTGGAGCTGGTCAGCCTGTAGCAATTAACCAAATATTAGTACAAATGAATATATTTGTTCAAAAAACCATAAACCCATTCAAACTTTGAACTTACAGTGAATTGAAGCAACCAAGCCTTGCTCGGCCCGGCGGTAGTGTACGGGTGTAGGCCAGTGGGCAGAGGTACACCGGGAAGGCGCATCCCGTGCGCGAAACGCTCCGTGACATCCTTCTTCCATCCACCAGCACCGTCTACAGGCCCAACTGTGTCTCCTTCGAGAGGTAGACCGAGGAGGTACGACACGTCCTGTAGTGTCGGAGCCATCTCCCCACAGGGAAGATGAAACGTGTGCGTCTCGGGCTTCCAACAGTCTACCAGAGCGGCAAGCTGTGACCGGTCTACATCCCAGTGCTTTGCTGGGTCTCTCTCATCTGCCCCAGCCTCAACAAGCCTACACAGTGGTAGGAGCCCTGCCTCACGCAACCTGCGTAATGTAAACCTCACACATTAGTACCAATAAAGTATTACTGCAGTCAAATGTGATGATTTAAAATTTGAACGAGGTGTACCAGGGAACATGTCGTGGGTCAACAGCAACAACTGGCGTGAAGTACGTGGGCGGAGGGTGCCGAGCTGCGCACCCTGCACTGCTGACAAGTACGAGCGGTGGTTCTTGTCGAGGCCACGGCTGAAGAGCTCAGGTGTGTCGTCCGCCATACCTGCATGCCAAATTATGATTAGAAAAACAGTAAATATTACTTAAACATAGTTAGGAACAATACAAACAAATATTACTTTAGGACAATGATACAGAGTTTACGACAACATTACAGTGTTACATCAAATTGTTTGCAACTCTAGTATACAGTACCGACAAATTCGCAATATAATACCGGTGTATAATACCAAGTTCTATAAGGTTCACGAACAGCATATTTACAACAAAATTCATTGAAATTACATGATACGAATACTTAGTGCGATGGCTCTTTACGATACATTATTGGTCTACATCAAGGTTTCCAAACAATATTACACCATCGCATCCCCTGCCGCACGAGGACGCCTGGGACGTGCTCGCCTGTTTGTTGTTCCTTCCCCAGGTGGTCGGCTTCCATCACCTGCCTCTCCAGATGGACCGACATCTGAGACGCTCGGACCCTCCGCAGTCTTCGGGCATTTCTTGTAAGTGTGGTCGCGCTGATCACACTTGCTACAACGTATAGTCCTATCACCAGCTTCGGCCTCGTCCATGTCATTTCTGATGCGTCTTGTCTGACGTCGGCCCTTTTTCACCCTTAGCTTGGATGCATCCGAAATGTAAAAAACTTGGGGCCTCAGAGTTGTGTAAGATCCTGAGATCCCAAACCCATATATCTCCTCACTCCATGTATGAAAGATTGCTTCTTTCCTGAAATAATGTGACACGTACACATCAGGAAGTATGCCACAATCACCGGCTGTGGCAAGTACGTGAGAGCAAGGAAGGTGTCGAAGCTTTGGCTTCATACAGCTGCAACTACATCCCCCATCGGCCTTAAGGACACATTCCTGCACGGCTTGCTTGCGGTAGATACCACGCCTGCTCCTATCAATACATATTATTTCATCCCGATGTACTTTTGTGCCTTGAGGAACAACTCTATGCCTCTGTGCCTTGGCTATTTTATCTTTCATGTACTTAGTAACTACACTGCCAAATATTATCTTGTTATCTGCCATTGAGGGAAAAATTTTCTTGTATCGATCCCTGAAGTAGGCCTGTGTGCCGTGAAGGATAAATTCGACAATACCAACCAATGGGAGTTCTCGCACTCCTCGCATTCCCCAGTTGTAAACCTCGGCCAGATTAGTTGTCATTTATGCCATATCAAGAACCATCGGTGTCGTACAGCAGAGACCACTTCTCCTTTGGTTCGTTCTCAATCCAATGAGTGAAATTTCGGATAGATGGTCCCGACCTCCTTCTCATTGTGGGTGGATCGTCATGCAGTGCACCAAGAGATACGGGAGGCTCGTCAACTTCAACTTGTGGCCGACAAGATTGCTCGTCTGTTTGCTTAGTTGTCAACTCATCCAACCTTCTCCACAACTCATTAAATTTCTTCTCTTGATTCTATGCACAGAGTCTCTTGAAAAGATCCGTCAGATGCTTGTTCTTGAATTGCTTGTAGAAATTAACACCCATATGACACATGCACCACCTACTACGAAGATCGGGTCACCTTGCTGGAATTCCCTTCTCATCCCAACCGTTCTTCAGGTATTCAATAGCCTGCAACATGCCCGCATGGCGATCATGTATAAGGCAAACATTGGGTCTCATATGCACAACTGCGATGTGCACTCTTTTCAGGAACCAGTACCAGCTTTCAGTGTTCTCGCTCTCTACAAATGCAAAAGCCATAGGTAACACCTGATTGTTCCCATCAGCTCCGATCGGTGTCAATATCTGACCTCTGTATTTATCGGTCAGAAATGTTCCATCTATGCATAGTACAGGATGACAATGCACAAAAGCGTTGATGCAAGCACCCAATGAGAAAAATGCTCTCTGTAGCACACTCTTGGTAGGATCATGAACCGATTGAAATGTATGCATGTCATAGTATTACTATTCCTCTGGGCAATGCTAGCTAACAGACGAGGCAAATTATCGTAGGATGCTTCAAATGTGCCATACCTCATCTCTATAATCTTTTGTTTGGCTCTCCAGGCCTTGGCATAACTTATGATGTACTTGAATTTGTTTTCAATGTGGCTAATAATTGATCTTGATTCAAAGCCATTGTTGGAGACAACACTGCTATACATCTCACTTGCAACAAAAGTTGTAGTGATATTGCGGTGATACTTCTCCACCCCTTGTAAGTGGCACTGATGCTCGGTCACTATGCTAACTTTCCAATAATCAAACCATTTACCCTTATATGCATGAACACGCCATGGACAATCTTCCCTCACGCACCTTACTTCGTACACATAGTTGGTTGACTTGACCACCCTAAACTCTCTCTGCAATGAGACCGCCCAATGCTTCACCGCCTCCTTCATATCCTCCTTATGAGCATACCTAGCACCTTGAATTACCTCGTTCTCCTTGTATTCCCAGGGTATATGATGCCCATCTGAGATAACAAGTCCTGAGAAGTCCTCTTTTGTCCAATCAGTGAGCATTACATCATCTTCCTCATCGGATGATAAGTCGCCCTCCGCTTACTCGTTATCCGAATCTTCCCTCTCCATTCCATCGACGATTGTACTGACTATCTCCCCCTCATCCGCCACGCCCATGGCCTACACGACGCTTGTTTGATTTTCCTCATTGTTTGATGGTCCAACACAATCATCCATATGGCTAGGACCCTCAACATCTTCGGTTTCTATTCCAAGATTTCTATCCTTTTCATGCACCGAAACAAAAATAACAAGGGGCCATGACTGTTCAAAAGCCATCTCCACATACCGTCTCCAAGCATAAGTGCTATCCATGGGCATTAGTTCCCAAAAATAACGTTCTGTTGCACGACTCACTACAACAGATACTGACATTATGTTCACGTCTGGGTCTACTCTAAATCCTCGCAGCAACCAACTATAAATTGTCTGAAATGTTCTCTCGCCAGGCCTATCGATGCCCTTCGATGTCATTCTAAAATCTAACAGATCAACACCATCTGGACCAAATCTAAGGTTGCCTTGACCGTGTACTAACTGAAACATGACCTTACTTGACATTCTGCCTAATGAAACAAAAAAATAGGTTAACTAAGTTTGAAACATAACCACCGGATCTAATGTCGAATTCATTAATATGTACTACGCCATAAGTTAAAGTTTCTGAAAATGTATTATCTGTCCTAGGTCTCAAATTCTACAAATTGGATACGTGCTCCAGATGTATCATATAACTCAAATATATTGTACAATGTGCACTATGTCCTAAGTCTCAATTTCTATAAATATGTCGTATGCCTTTGTTCTTAAATTATACAAACATACAGTGTGCTCCAGATCTACTAAAATATACGATAATAGAACTAAAATGCAACAAAAATTTCAAAGACAATATGGTATTTACCTGCTATGGAGTCAGAAAATGGACAGGGTTTCGCCGCTTTCCTTCAGCTCTTCCTCACCCCTCTCTCTTTTTTTCTTTTTTCCTGGATTTTGAGTGAATATAATGAAAATTTGGAGAGGGGAAGGGTTTATATATACGGGGGACGAAAAATCGTCCTCCCAGAGGGCGTTAAGGGGGCCGCCTACAAAAATGTCAGGCTGTCCTCGGTTTTGCAGGCGGCCTGCAGGAGGCAAAAATCGCCTTTCCAGAGGGTGTCGAGGGAGCCGCCTGCAAATAAGCCACCCTCTCTCGCCGCCCTGTGCAAGCGGCCCCTCACAGTGAAAAAAACGCCCTCCTAAAGGGCGGCAAGGAGGCCGCCTGCAAATTTCGCGTCCCCGGTTGGACGGCCGTTCTCCCTCAGCCAACGGACGTCTGCCACGTCACATAAATCGTCTTCTGGGAGAGCGATTTTTACAAAAACGCCCTCCCAGAGACGATGGACGACTAGTTTTGTAAATTTTCAAAACAGAAAATTATTTTTGTAAATCTTTTAATAAAAAAAATTCTTGACCGTGTGCATTGGCTGTGGACCTGGTGTGTACTCGTCCAAGTGCCAAAATTGATGTATAGGTACAGCCCAATGGTAACTGCGGACTGCATAGCAGCCCAAAAAGAGAAAGGCCGAGTCCTCAAGCGGCTGTGTCAGGCCCGCATAGCGAAAGCAAAAAGTCCACATTGATTCCTCTAAGAGCATCTTCAAGAGATTAGCTAAAAAGATTAGTCAAATTACTAATTTAGCTACTCTCAAAAATAGATTTAACTAACAAATAACAGAGTAATCCAACAGATTCTGTAAAGATGACCAGTGAGGTAGGCTAGCTAAAAATAGCTAGCAAATGAGATGGAATGGAGAGCCACTAAATTTGGAGGGTTATTTACAGAGTCTATTGGAAACATTTTTTCTCTAACAATAGCTAAATTTAACTTTAGAAAATGATTTAGCTTGTCTCTTGGAGATGCTCTAAGTAGTGGCTATCTGATTTTATCTCCTCAATCATAAAACCGGATATAACGACTCTCCCAAATATTAAAACTATCTAAAATGACACTCTCTCAGTAATTACAATTTCAGAACGAAATTTCACAAATTTTGCCCCACACCGGCAAGCACATATATTGGCCGAAATTTTCCTTTTTTTAAAATTTTTGTGAGTTTGGTCAAAGTTTATTCAAATTCATTCAAAATTTGTCAAAATTTTAAATAATTTTGGCCAAAATATTATCAAAATTTTGGTGATTTCGGTTCTTTTGATCCCCTCTAGCACCCCCCCATTTCAAAAATACCAACCCTGCTCCTTCCACTACTACATAAAACAGACAAAAGAAACAACACTTTAGATGTCAAAAATGTTACAACCGACATCTATAAACCCTTTTCCACCTTCATATGATGGAAATAATATAAAACCGGCACCTTTAAACAATTATAGAGGTCGATTCTAGAGAAAAACCGACACCAATACTATAGGTGCCGGTTTTTTAAAAAAACAAAACCTTTAATACATTATAGGTGTCGGGTTAATTAACAAATGACACCTGTAATATATTATAAGTGCCGGTTTTTTAAAAAACCAGCACCCATAAAACTGAACCGGGAACTCGGGATCTCCCCTTTTTAGCGCAAAGGGAGAGGGATTTTATCCTTTTCACCCCCCTCCTCCGCGCTCTCGCCGTCTCTCTCTCTCCCTCCTTCACCTCCCTCTCTCTTCGCTCCAGCCTCCTCTTCGGCGATGCCCCTCCGGCTCCGACGCTCCCTCTCCTTCCCTCCTCCTCCGATAGAGCAGCAGCCCCTCCTCCTCTCCTCTCCACCGGCTGCGACGACGACGATGGCGGGCGAAGCCGGATCTAGCGTCGGCGACGGCGGCTTCTTCCGTGGACGGGGCGGCACAGGTGGCACCTCCCGTGGTGGATCTGGCGGCAACGACTTCTCCTGTAGGCGAGTCAACGACAGCGGCGACTCCCGTGGGGGATCTGGGTTTGGGCTATGTGCTTTAGGGATGTTTTTGGATCGATTTGTGTTATGTGAAATTATGTTTTATGATTGATGTGATTTGTGCTATGTTACTGGATTGATCGATGATGGTCTGTGTTGTGTGCTTTGGGGATATTTTTGGATCGATGGTGGTGTGAGTGTAATGGGGAGCGACTTGATGCATCGTATGCCGATGTATTGAACCAGCTTTTTTTTCTTTGCATTCGTGGAACATCAAAGGTGCTGGTTCTTGAATCGAGACCTTTGATTCCTCCTCATCAGTGCCGTCTCTGTGGTGTCTATTGGAAAATCCGACACTTAAAAAAAATTTTCAACCAACACCGGTTAAGGTTTTTGTAGTAGCGCTTGATGTTTTGATAATGATTTTCGTTGACGTGGCGTCCATATGACAGTTCAGT
Organism: Oryza officinalis; assembly: GCA_008326285.1. Classification (NCBI taxonomy): domain Eukaryota; kingdom Viridiplantae; phylum Streptophyta; class Magnoliopsida; order Poales; family Poaceae; genus Oryza; species Oryza officinalis. Next base: position 27,767,617 of record BDMV01000006.1, on the reverse strand, counting down.
CTCAAATAAATTAAAAAAATGAAACAAGACCCACATGTCGAATCATTTCTCTCTGTACTAACCTTCTCTCCCCGTCAGACACGGCGAGGGTGGCGTCGTCCGAGATGGCACCGATGTCGCCGCGCGCGCCCACGGCTACGGGCATGAGCACGGGATTCAAAGTGGACTTATTCCATAGCGAAACGCCCGTGAGGATGGGAAATGGGCTTGGGCCTTGGGCGGTGCGTCCCTGCCCCTTCTTTTCCGGGAACGGACACTTTGACAATGCACAAGTGCAAAACCCAAATTAAGGGTTTGTTCGCTTCATTGAAAAAATATATATTTACTTAAACTTTGGTAACGCCATATTTCAACATTATTAAATTTTAGATAGTGTTAGTTTGAAGCCTTATCAAACTTTAGTATATAAGTTTTGATTTTCAACATTACAAAATGCCATAAATAAATAAATGGGCTCAAATATTTGAGCTCCGGCCCTGCTAAATTGAAGTAAATAGAGACGTAACTTTCTTTTTTCTGCAAATTACCAAACTTATGTGGTGTGCTACCTTATTTTGTGCCTAAAAACATATGTTTATATTGTTATGTGGAATGACTGCCGTTTCGTTCGTTGATTTGTATCGTCGTTGGTGTATTGGTTTGTCTCGACGGTATGGTCCCCTATACGCAGATCTTGGCTTCGCCACTGCGTCAGACCCGTTTGGTAGAGCTTCACTTCCTAAACTTAACCATAAGAGCTAGGTCTGGAGTGAAATTTTGGATTAGTCTAAACCCCACTTCACATCTTTAATTTATTTTATGAGAATATTCTAACCCGCTCCATTTCTGTTTTAGATAAAATTTAAATTATTTGATTTGATTTTAGCTTCAAAAAGTATAAAACTAGAGCTGCAGCAATACCAAGTACCAAATAGACCCTTAATTCTATCCCTCCAACCGTCTACTACTACTGCTCAGCGACCATGGTCACCTCCTGCACTGTAATGTCTGCGCTCTTTCCATGAAACATGCCTGCATGACCATCGGATTGTGCAGTCCTCCTGGGCACGACCGACAACACCCACGTGGCTCCCGTCTGCAGCTCGCCCAATTCCGACCCTCCAGTTGATAAGTGTACTTTATTTAATTAGAGCATTTTCACGATTCGCTTTGGCTTCGCTAGCTGGAGGATTTGATTTGATTTGATTTGTCACTGAGCTGGGAGGTGTAAACAAAAAGTGGCCGTTGCAGGCAAGGCATGCATGAGATTATGAACAGTAATTAACGTCACAGTTTAGTGCATCATCAGTGCGGCCTAATAGCTCGTGCCTCCCAGTAATCCACCTATACCCACTAACCCACCATGTCTTCGATCTCAATAATTAAGACCACCCTGACTGCGAATCGTAAACAATTCATCCTCATCGACTCGTGATCACTCCCTGCAAGCTCATCCTGCTCAGGAAATAGAACGCAAAAGCAAGACGATCTTAGACTGCTGCTAACTGCCAAACGATTTCCAAAGGGAAAAAAGAGATTCTGTTTTTATTAAAAAAAACTCATGCATTTTATTGAATATAGATAACTAGGAACATATCATATCACATGAGTTATCCTCTGTGAAAAGATAAATACAAACATTTTTACAAGCAGACCCCTTGCAGATGGCCAAATTAACAAAAACTCCTGATATTTACCAGTAGGAAGGACTTCAAAGAAAATAAAAAAAGCAATCAAGTTCTTCGCTTCTTCACCAGGTTGCAAGCTGGATCCAAGGCGATGACAGTGAAGCATACCCAAAAGGGGCCTCCGCTTGGAGGTTACAGCTTCTATGGCAAAACAATGAAAATCCAGCTTCTCCCTAAAGATCCACCATCGGTAAGGAGGCTTGCATCCTTGTGGTTGCCTTGCCAGAGATGAACAAGATAGTCGTCGTAACTTTGTGTGAAGCAAACCCATCTTACTTTTAGTTGGGGGGTGTCCATGGCAAACCCAAGGACCATTCCATGTATGGATTTGGCCGGAATCCAAAGAAAGCCACAGGACGAGAGAAATGTGATGCCGGTGAACTCTTACACTACATAGAAACACCAAAAGAAAAGAGGAAACAAAGAGGAAAACCCTACTACTGGAAGAACCTGACTATCTGGACCCTCTTCCCCCGTCGCCAGCGACTGGAGCCATCGGAATCAATGGAGGAAAGGGGCCGGACAAAGAGGAAGAAGGAGTCGCCTTTCTTCCACCTGGGGAGGAGTCACCAATAGAGAGAGAAAGTGCCCATGACCGTGCATTCAAAAAAAGAGATTCTCATTATGGCATTTACAACACAGTGTTGCATCGAGTGGCGTCGTAAGTCATGTAGACACGGATAGCCAACATGCTTGAAAGAAGTAGTCTCCGTAGGGTGTTGGCGTGTCCTATGAAGAAGACACGAGTGGCTTGAGAGAAAAAGTATGGTACATTCAAACAAATCTAAGTAGAGAAAGGGGAGGAAGAAAATGTGTACCTCAGAGAAAGGGGAGGAAGAAAATGTGTACCTCACTTGATATATAGTGCGGTGTCGGCGGTGAGCCCACAAGCAAAGGAGGAAGGGAAGTAAAGGGCAATAACTTGATAGCAGCGACCGGGAATATGATGATGACAACTCCGGTGACCAGGAAGATCTACCCAAATTTGACGAGCTCACAGCCAACGCGACAATCTTGTGCCATATTCGACAACGACTTGGTTGAGAAGGGGTTGTCGTGGCCAGAGACTAGAGGATATCGTGGCAGGAGAAGGAAGGAGCTCGTTATCCCGAGCTGCCTTCAATCTGCCCCGCATGGAGCCTTGTGACCTCTTAGAAGATGTGGAGAACATCGCCGCTGCTAGATTGATGATTAGCTTGAGACAAACTCCAGCGATTTCAGGCAGAGGTAGGTAAGGATGACGAGGGAAGCGGTGATGATGCGAGTGCGAGCACAAGAGGAGAAATCGAGAGATTGCTAAGCTACTTTGGAGAAGAAAAAAGAGTACGAGATGCACTGACTAGTAGGATACATGTGATCTTAAATGAAATTTTAGAAGGTTCCAAATGCTATATAAGTTAGCTAGAATGCAATTAGAGGACAGATGTAGAACGATAGGAGTTGAATTGTATATTGTGCTTGTGGGTTTAGTGAGACCACCCTCTATTGAATAAGCAGTAGCCTCGAACAATCCAAGCCTATGTCAAATGAAGTTTGTTGATGCTTCTATGGTCCACGGGGCGTTGTAAATGTCCTTGCCATCCACCCCCGAATATCATACTTTTAACAACTACTGATGTGTTTTTTCTAGCAATTGTAGTCTAATCACTTTAGGTTGTGTGCATGATTAATGAAGTATTAACTGAAAAAAATAAAAAAAAGATTAATATGATTTTTAAAGCAACTTGTTGAATTTTTTTAAAAAAAAGTATCGTTTATCCATTCGAAAAGCGTATACGTAGAAAACGAGGAAGTAGAAGTTGAGAACATATGGTTTCAAACACATAAGTATATTAATTCGTAATTTTTTCATGAACATGTGGTTTTCAAATCTCGCAAGATTTCGTCCATAGTACTTCGTAATGTGAACATACATTGATTGATCTACCGACACAGATTTCGCAAGATTGTTTTAACTCTCTGTATATCCTTCCTTGATTTGAATGAAGGAGAACATGAGAATTGGAGGAACCATGCATGCATGCAACAGCACGTAAACCGAATATCTTGAAAATTGTAAGATTTCAACGATAGTAATAGTAGGAAAATCGATAAATTAGCACGTTTAGGGCTTATTTGGAGCATAGGATCTTCAAAACACGAGAACAGAAAAAAACATAGAATTAGAATGTCATGTATTGTGAATTCCTACAGAAAATAAAAGCACATAATTCTTACAAAACAGTCGTTTAGGTGACGTATAGGAAAAACAAATTAAGGAATTGAAGACACATAATAAGAGAAATCCATGAGGTAAAACCACATATTAGTTTTTCTCCAAAAATCCCTATGAAATATGCTCCATTCCATAGGACTAATTTTTCAAAGGAATTTTGAGAGTGCAATCCTTCATTCCAAATGACCCCACAGGAATTTTATCTGTAGGAATTCCAATCCTTTGAAAATCATTTGCTTCTTCTTTGTTACAAAAGAGCCCATTTGCCTGTCGTAATTAGCACCTTTGGCTCGACCGAAATAACCATGCACAATTGAACGGACGACCGGAGAGGCGGTAGGCTGTGTCGTCGAGCCGTCGACATGTGCAGCGGCGTCAAAGTGTGGATGGGTCTGACCGACTCTCTTTGGTACTAGCTAGTAGCACTCGTGTCCAGGCATTTGGGGCGCCGCCGCCGTGTCAGCCATGCCGGCCAGCCGCTAATTAAGTTGGATGCATTCATGTAGCCTCTTCTTCCTTCCTCGCCGCTCGTTCGCTGGCGGTGAAGTCAAAATGGAACGGCCGGCGCGCGTAGTAATCATCCCATTTACCGGCCACCCGCGCGACAATTGATCGACCGCGACGCGTAACTGCAAGACCACCGCGCGCTCTCCGGCTGCCATGCGTGCACCTTTTTCTTCTGTAGTAATATTTTCGTGTTTCGTAAACAGAGCAGACCCATATAATTAAAAATTAATCAAGTGTATGGATTAAATATAAAGCACGAACTAGATCTATATATTTAAAGATTTGCTGGATGAGTGGATTGAGAATAAAATATTAAGATGGTTACACACACATAACCAAGCAGACAGCCTTCAATGCATGGTGAAAATAAAGAGATAAAAGAAGGATGATCGCAATTTAAAATAGTACAGATAACGAAACGGAAAAAAAGTTTTTAACCTAGTTGATAAATACTTCATTATTTTCCTCTTGTATGGATACCTGCCTTGCAATCTTTTAAAGGGTATGTTTTTAAAGCAACTTTTCAACTTAGCGGCACTTATCGATTCTTCACTTGTACTTTTGAATATTGTCCCAGAATAAAATAATCCTATAAGTACCCATTTGTGACATAATGATACTCTATTTAATCCTATAAATACCCATTTATGACATAATAATACTCTATTTAGGCTCGTTTGGGTCCTAGGATTTTTATAGGGAAAATGGAGGATTGCAGTCCCTAGAAAATTTTCCTACAACATTCCATTTGAAGCAATGGATTTAAACTCACCAAATTCCTATGAATTGAGTTCCTATACACCAATTCCATATAAAATTAAACAATGAGCTCAAACCTTTTTCTTTTTTTTCTCCTATAAGAAATCCAATGCAACTTGTCTCTTTGTCTCTCTATTCTATCACTAAAATCCACCAAATTCCTATGTAAGTTTTCCTTCGAACCATCCAAGCAAGGCATATTTTATATTTCTTTGTTTTAGGTCCCTGTGGGATCGGGTAGCACGTGACATCCTAATCATATGGTTTTCTATTTTTTTTATTTTAGAATCATGCGTTCTAAACGAGTTCTTCACAAGAACCACAAGTTATTAATTAATTACAACTTACAAATCGATTGATATATTAGTACTCCAAAATTGCATGCGCATCCAAAATCATTATCACATCGCTTGGATTCGTTGTAAAGAAAATCCTTCGCTGACTTCTCTACCACCTCCTAATTGTCTAACCCATTTGCTGTACCCATTAGCACCTCTAGTTCAGCGTGGCGCAGTATATCCTTCAGGTCAAAATCAGCCTGGAAATCATCAGTACCAGTAGAACCATCTTCGTCCATCGTATCATGGGCCATGTCCTCAATTGTAAAGTTTTCTGTCACATCCAACGAAAAACAAATCTCTTCACATTCCGCATTACCGTCACCTTCAGGAACGATGATTTTTTCGTGATAGGTCCAAACCTTGTAATCTTTCATAAATCCACGCTCCATTAAGTGTCTCAATATTCTACTGAAATCTCTTCGTAATTTTCGATTCTTGAAATCAACGCATGAATAAAAAAGTTCCTCATATTCTTCCTCAAAGCATGTGCCTTAGCCTAGTCAATAAATTTAGATGCTTTCATCATGTACGCCGGATGAGTTCTTCGTGTCTCGTATATCCATGGATGATCCATCTATAAATAATCACAGTACGAATAAAATTAGAGTACAGTTGTTTCCACCAAAACATGAAAATACATGTATCTCCTCAAAATTAATGTAACATTACATTAAAGTAGCATGAACTAGTGCTTACAATAACAATTTGCTCATCTAAACATTCTATTTTAGCTAAAATTTGCCAAAATAGATCATAAAAGTTGCCTTCTAAACCTGCAAAATTTGTCGCATTGCACTGATAATTTTTTTAAAAAAAATGACGACAAATAAAGAAGGTAAGTAAGTATGTAACCTTCTGTATCAATTTCAAGCAAAGATTTAAAGTTGAAAACCTCCCCCCTCTCATATTTCTTGCTTCGTTTTGGAAAGAGAAACATTAGGTTCAAATAGCTGTAACTCGGGCTGAGGGAGGATATATGAGCTATCGTCGTATGCGGGCCTTTTAAGGGGCCGCATGCAATAATGCATTATCGCATGCGGCACCTTAACATCCCCTAGGGGAGTGATTTTTGCAAGCGAGAACACCTATGGTTCACCTGCAACCTACTGGGGTTTTCGTCTCTTCTAGAAAAATCAAATCCGTAGATACGTTGGATTCTTATGAGTATATGACGACCGTTGTACACGAGTACTTAGGGTTCTATTCGAATGAGTTTTTTTGGCTCAGCTAATTGGCAGCACGTGAAACAGAATGACTCATTAGCACATACTCCCTCCATACTGGTAAAGATTGTCGTTTTAGAGGTTCGAAGAGTTTGCGCAAAGAAAGTCGTTTAAGCGACATGCACCATCCGCTGGACTCTTTTGCCCTTGGCTCTTCGATTCCTACGCCCGGCTTTACTCTACATCTGCATGCACCACTCGTCCGCTCGCTTCGCCCGCTCATCCGCTCGCCGCTCGCCTGATGGCCTTCCGTTCGTCGCCGCTCGCCCGCTCGCTGGAGCACGCGCTCGTTGTTGACGCCGTCGAACGTGAGGCGGAGGGGCACGTCCTGGAGGTCGACGGCGGTGCCGCGGGCATCCGCGTCAGCCAACACAAGGAGCAGGCGGCGGCGCATGAGCTCGACGAGCGAGCTGGCCGTAAGCGCGTGGAACTCGACAAAGTGAAAGTCGAGGCTGGCCGCCTTGCGCTGGCGCTGCCACACCTCGTCATCGCCGTCGAAGATGCCGTCGCCGAGGAGGTCCCGCACCATGTCACGGAAGTAGTGGCGCAGGTCTCGTCGGAGATGCTGCTGCCGCCGGACTCGGAGACGCCCGACTTTGTGCCGGACTCCTTGCTGCCGGACTCGGAGATGGTGCCGGACTCGGAGATGGTGCCGGACTCCTTGCAGTCGGAGTCCCAACCGTCTCTGTGCGTTCGCTGCGGCACGACCCACGCCGGCAATGAGTACTCCAAAGCATGCCGCGCCGCTCGCCGCGAGGCTAGAACGTGTGCCCGTTGTGGGTTGATTCACAGCGAATACAACCTTGGATCAAGAATGATTTATGATGTCGACAAGTTTGATTGTGAGCTCTTTATACCTGAAGTCGACAAGCTTCAAATGGATGGTAACACCATACTTTGGGAAAGGAAATTCACATGAATGCGAAAGGAAATTCATGCATATGCATATATATGTGCATGCACACAAGTACAGGATCTGTGCATGCATTTGGAGTACGTAATGAAAACAAGAGTAAAAGGAAGATGGTTGGCATTACCATTTGCGTTGTCATCCTCCAGTACAGGATCGTTCAGCTCGAATGCAGCATTGCCGTTGTCATCGTCTTCCACTACAGGATAGTTGAGATCAATGAAACCAATGCCGTCGTCAACTTCCGCAGGATCGTTCAGATCCAAGCCACCAAGCAAATCGGCCATTGGTTGAACTAGGGAATGGGAAGGAGCGTTGGAATTGTGCTTCTGTACGAGTGCTGCAGGGCCAGTTAAATAGACGAGCGCAAGAGAGCGACACTGAAAAAACAAGCGCGAACGGCAGAGGAAAACTGGCGCGAGCGGCAGCAAAACGGGAGCGCGCGACTGAAACGAGAGACATGCAAAAATCAGATTTCCAAACCGCGCGCGACATGCAAAACGATGAGCGTGGCACGCAGGAAACCGAATGAACTCAGGCCTCCTCGCGCGGCATGCAGGCAACCCAACGAACACAATGCCATGCAAATACCTCCATGCAAAAAGAACTGCAAAAAACAACACCCAGGGCAGAATTGAACCCAAGACCTCAAGCTCTTGCCCTCTAGCCCCGCTTTCGCTAGCCAGTTAGCCCGTCGAATATTCTTGTTGGAAAGGTACCCACCATCCTATTTAATAAGGGCAAAGAAGAAAAACTTACATTAATTAATCACTTCTTGATATGCTAAATGCTGTTCTAAACGACAATCTTTAACAGTATGGAGGGAGTAATAATTACTATTACAAATTTAGTAAATATATTTATTTGTTTTTTAAAAAACTTCTTATATAGAAAAAAAATTAAACTATTTAGCAGTTTGAAATCATGCTAACCGAAAAGTTACTGTTCAATGTTGCAGTTCGGAAATCAAAACGTTGAGAGATATTGTGAGTCTATTTTGGCTACAGGAACCGTCTATTGATCAGATCACGTCCAAATTAATGCTACCACACGCTAAACCAGCTAGCCTGCACATAGCTACTTTTGTGTCTACTCCATACTACTACTCTATACTGGCTGCTGTGGGCCTATATAGCTTCTTCATTAATGATAGTTGACCTAGCTAGCTACATCCAGCTCGGATTAATTAAAGCAAACGACGACCATTATTAAGACACATGTCGTCATTGATCATGGATCCATGCATTGACTTTCTTCCATTCCAGCAGCAACATAGTAAGACCCAGCTACGAAATTAGTAGTACGAATTAAATGGTCGTTAATGATCTGAGATCTGAAATCTAGATCATGCATCCTTAATTACAATTTGATCAGCTCAAAACTGTCACTGATCACTGAAGTAACCTTGCTCATCACGTACTTACAATTTGAAGTTGCCCGTTTTCTCGACCTTAATTAAAGAAATTAAGTACGTGATGAGCAAGGTTACTTGTGTGGCCATGCTTCTAAACTTTCAAACCTTAAAGACTCTTTAAGCTAGCTAGATCTTATAGCCGTCTCTTCCTTTTCAAAGATGCAACTAGTCCTACGTACGTACTCGATGCTAATTGCCTTTCCGAGAAGATAATTGAGGATGCAAACTGACTTGCAATGACTCTTTGAAAACGAACTAATTAAATTGGTCAGCACTGGCAATGCATCAGCAATAGGTCAAGCAATTGAATATTTTTACTACTACAAACTCTGGGTAGTGTTGGTATGAATGGGTTACTATGAGCATGAATATATGTGTGCTCCACCCACGGATCAGATCATTGTTAAGCGAATTTTCCTTTGGTCAGAAACATGATGTAAATTATTCTACTATGGTAGTTCCAATCTAATCACTTTTGATACTTCTAGAACCTAGCTAGCATATATCTTCTTGTGCAATCTCATTTTTTCTATACTAGGATTAATACTACCTTCCACATATACTGTTTCAGTAATCCTACTTTACAGTTGCAGGTTAATATTATAGCTTGGAGAAGAAAATGGCATGGCGAGAATTTGTAGTATACTATGTTTATTTTAATTCTCATAAGAAATATATACGCATACAAATTATTCTGTACCTTTGGTTCAAAATATAATTTTTATTAGAACATGAATGAGGATATGAAGTTGATGGTTGGGGCGGAGACAAAGGGAGACCAGAAGGGGCAATTGGCCTCTTCTATGGTTTGAAAATCTGCAGTGCATTTACTGTTGCTCTAGCAAAATCTAAAGAAGTTAACACTACTTACCCCTTCAACATAATATTTGTGCTTCTGGCTCCGCCGCTATTCAACGATGGTTCATGTTTTTTGGAACTATCATTCTGAAAATTTTCCTTGTAAATATTGAAGGTTTGCAACTCTCTTTCAGTTATATAATTTTTTTTTACTGTCTGGCATTGCCTAACAGTAGTTCTCCTTTAAAAAAATGCTAGTACACTAATTTTAAGCAAAGAATTGAAGGCACACCAAACCTCAGATCTAACCAAAGACCAAAACTTTGTCCAACCAGATACTCATCCAGTACAATAATATGAAACAACCAACCCAGGTAGAAGAAGTTGTCTGGAGTGTCTAGCTTTGTAATTACCAAGTAAGCACCAACAATTGACAAAGTCACAAAGTATAAGTGGACACTCATCGCCTTTTGAAACACTGGCTCCAAAAAGCCAACCAAAAGGATGCATGTTGGAATTTGCAGCAACAGCAACAGATTTTATAATTTTTCACACGCATTCCTACCTGGCCACCACCACTCAACCGAGTAGTAGACCTATAGCCAACGTAGGAAGATCCAAATGAGAGAGTTGCCATGTGCCTAACTAAAATAATAGATTAATCACGAGATTTGTTTGTGTTGCTTAGCTTAATTGGATGTCACTAATCTAGAACAGAAGTGGTGGGGTGTGTACTGATGTGTTGAAATATTAATTCAGATCTATCTACCTTTCATGTAGTGGTAATTAACAATGTTTAGTACCTAGGATGATGGTGAAGCGGTGCCCAATAGCTGGGGGGTGATGGGAGTACAAAGGTATAATATTGTTTCTATTTGTTTTCCCTGTGGATAGAGAGAGGAGGCTGTTTCTAGGGAGGGGTGCTTTCTTTGGGAAGAAATGGTTAATTAATTTGGCAATAATACATGTAGTATCACCTAGGAGTGTGAACATGTCTTCTAGCATGAAGAACCTTCAACATTTGAAGCCACGCCATGAAAAATGACCTACTCTTTTCGTCCCAAAATAAACTATCTAAGAGAGAGAATAGCTAGCATTTGTACTTCATGATAAGTAGAATAATGGTTCTGTATAGATCGGTTCCTTTTGCTTTTGAAAAATTATCACTATTACAAAAACTCTCATAGGGATCGGTCTTATAGATGCCGGTTCATTTAAAACCGGCACCTATGAGCTTTTTCTCACCTCCACACGATAAAAAAAATATAAAACCGACACCTTTAAACAATATAGGTGTCGGTTCAAAAGAAAAATCGATACAAATACTATAGGTGTCGGTTTTTTAATAGAACCGGCACCTATACTTATATTATAGGTGTCGGTTCTGTTAAAAAATCGGTACCTATTAAAAAAACTAGGCCGGTCGGTAGCATAGTGCCGCGCGCCTCGACTCCTCCGGCCTTATCCATTCATCTCTCTCTCTGAGCTCAGATATCTCTCTCACGACATCTCTCTATCTCTCTCGCGACATCTCTCTCTCGCGCCCCTCCTCGATCTCTCTGGTGGAGCGGCGGCGACTGACGGAGGAGCGGCGGCCGGCCCGTCTGGGCGTGGATCGAGGCCGGGCGAGGTGGCGGCGGCGACGGCGGTGGTGTGGAGGCGGAGCTGGCCCCCTCTCTTTCCCGACGGCCCTGGACGGCGAGAAGGAGCACGACGCGAAGTGGCACTACCATCTCCGTCGCTCACTAAGGCGGACTTGGTGGCGGTGGCGGCGGCGGCGGCGGAGGAGGAGGAGGCTCGCCGGCCCCCTCTCTCTCCCGACCGTCTCTTTCCAGATCTGGGGAGTCCAGCGGCGGTGGCGGCAGCGGCGACGGAGGTGGCTCTGCGCCGGAGGAAGCGGCGGACCTGGTGGCGGTGGTGGAGAAGGCCGGCGCAGAGGCGGACCGGGCGAGGTGGCAGTGGCGGCGAACCGGGTGAGGTGACCGGATTCTTTTTTCTTTTTTTTTGATTCGTTCAAAACAATAGGTGCCGGTTCCAGATCCGGCACCTATGCCTCCCGGGTATAGGTGTCGACCAATTGGTACCGGGACCAAAACCGGTACCTATAAGGCCTTTGGAATCGGCACCAATGAGCATTTATGTGGTAGTGTATTGTGACTCTTTAAGTTTGACTTCCGTTGATTTTCTGCCCCACATGGAGAGAAAATATATTGTTTGTTAACTCGTGGGGAACATATATAGCTAGAGTTAGTGTATGGTAGGAGTACAATTCTCAAAATCAATTTGAGGTAGACATATACATCCCGTACCACAAAACCTGGTTTTTGTGGTTCATCTATACACAGTACTTAAGTAGCGGGAGTGAGGAGCGGGTAAGGGTAAGGGCAGGAAAGAAAAAGAGTAAATTCCCTATATACCTTTGAAAACTCACTCAATCTCTTCTATATCCATAGAATTTACCTGATCCCTTCTATACCTTAAAATTTTAACATGATCCCTTTCATGCCCCTGCCATTACATTTTCCTTCATTTCAATGTTAAGTTTGATGGCAAATGTCTTTAATGCCCTTGATGATTTAGGTTTGAATATAAGCTTGAAAAATGATTGAAAATTTTGTTTGAGTGTACAGTATATGCATTTTAGTAACTAATGAGACTAAATACTTAGTGCGGAAAATTTTGACATAAATTTTGAAAATAAAACAAATGTAATAAATTAAAATTTTTATTTGAAATTTAATAGGACAATAAATTTTTTTGATCGGGAGCATTCATAAAAAAATATCGTGAGCATTAGTCCTATCTTTGTATGAATGCTTATCATTTTTATGACTTTTAAAAAATAAAATAAATACATATTTTTTATTTCATTATCTAAAATTAATTTTTTCATAAATAATGTATCGCACAGTAAACTCATAACTATAATAGTCTCATACGACAAACTTTTATATTTTTAATAATATAATTCATAAATTTTTATGTTCATCCAAAGGGTAAAATGATCATTTTTATAGAAAATAGATAGTCAACTAAAGATCAACTGATGGGAGAGGCATGAAACGGATCAAAATCAAATTTTGGGGTATACAAGGAAGTAAGCAAAATTCAAAGATATAGAAGAGATTAGCTAAAATTTTAACGGTATACAATAGATTTTCTCAAAGAAAAATGGCTTCCTGTGCAATGAATAATGGATGGGGGTTGTGGCCTAGAGCCCTTGGAACAGGGGATGTGAGGGTCCAATGCGGTAAATAAAAGAATAGTTTGAGATGCTCCATCTATCTATCTATATCTATATTAATTGAGCATTTTCTACGAACTCTCACATTAATTAAAAAAATCTGATCGTTAATTAATTAAGTTGATTGCATTATCATAACCGTAAATCACAAAATCTAATATATGTTTAATATGTGGGCCACTTTAAAGTTCATATAAATACGTGACTGTGATAGATTGAGAATGAGCGTTTATAATTTTAGATTGACATACGTTCGTGTTTGTTTCTATCCAGGAGTTTGTTGCCTTGCGTTACGTGTTTAACTCCAACTTTGTGAATTATCTCTTTGATTTAAGATAAATCGTAAAGAACCTGAGTTCTACTCGATTAACATCATATATAACCACCACATATCCACATATATAGCTCCACGTGACCATGCCGGTCCTTGGACATGTCAATTAATTGCCAAATGCTACATCATGGTCAGCGATGGATCTTAAAACATTTTATATAGCCCGGCCAAACTTAATAACTAGCTATAGTTTGCATTTGTTAAAAAAAATTAAATCTATATCGGTTTTTCTAATTACATAGAATTGAATTTTATTGGATCATATGCGCGTCCCATTGGATCCACGAGCGATCTTGCCATTAGATTATGTTTAGAATTTATATTAAGTAAAACATGCTATACAATGTACCATGAACCAATTAAATTTAGTTTCTCTAAATTTAAATACTTCAATTGAACTCTCAATTCACTTTATCAATGTAACTCTGAAATTGGAATTAATGATTAGAAATTTGTAACCAACGTGGACTCTTCATTCCATCTAACTACAAGGGATTTGACCCCACTTTTGTTACAAACCAGCTAAAATTCACCTCTAATTTACATTTTATTTCAAACCTCATCTAACCTTATATTGATTGGGTAACCTGAGTAGGATGCCACATTAGTACGATCTGGCTATCCATTGATTACGTGGAACTATATTATTAAGGATACAAATCAAATAAAACATGCCACTAAAAATACCATGAACTCCTTAGGATTTTGCATTGCTTTCACTCCAAATTGTCTAAAACATGCTTTTAAAAATATAATTGACTCTTTATTTTTAGTTCATCAAAGTTTAATAATTCTAAGAACCCAAAATTAAATTTGTACTTTATTAATGTAATTCTGATTTTTAAAATAATAATTAGAATAATTGAGTTGAACTCTTCTTTTAATCGAAGTCATCATAATTTGAAAAATGAAACAAATATAATCAACACAAGAAAAAAATTAAATGTTTATTATATCAATAGCAATAATCCTGTGCAACACACGGGTTGATAGCTAGTGAATGTAAGTATGTACTCTCTAAAAGTAGTAGATACATTCCCATGTTTATAAATGAGTTTTCACGATTGTAAATTTATTCCCTTAAAGTAGTAAATCTTTCCCCAAGTAATTGTAAACAGGCGGGAGATTGGCAGAACCTTGGGTGCTAGATAATAGATCTATTCTATGGCCTTGTTTAGTTCCCTTCAAACTTCAAACTTCAAACTTCAAACCAATCACATCGAATGTTTGGACACATGCATGAAGTATTAAATGTGGACGAAAAAAAACCAATTACACAGTTTACTTGTAAATTGCGAGACGAATCTTTTGAGCCTAATTGCACCATGATTTGACAATGTGGTGCTACAGTAAACATTTGCTAATGACGGATTAATTAGGCTCAAAAGATTCGTCTCGCAATTTACAAGCGAAATCTGTAATTTATTTTGTTATTAGACTATGTTTAATACTTCAAATGTGTGTCCGTATATCTGATGTGACCTGATGTGACGTTTTTTTTCAAAATTATTTTGAATCTAAACACGGGCTATGTATTTGAAAGATAAAATATAGAATAGACAAAATTAAATATAAAAAAAATTTACACATCATACTTCAAATAACGTAGAAATAATATAAAAATCAACAGCCATTTGCTCTTTCCATTGATATTCATAAGGAATGTTTTGATTTCAAAACATCGAACATCAAAAATTGATCAACGATTAAACAAACTGTAGGTACATTTAGTGTATAAAATTTATATATATCAACAAGCATGTTTCAAGGTATTTGCAAATAGTAATGGTTTAATAGATATAGTTAATATATTTTAGGAGAAATTAATAGTCAAAGTTTAATCTTGAAGCTTTTTTCAAACTAAAATATGTATCTTAGAAAGTAACAAAGGTTGTACTATAATTATACACGCAATATATATAGACAGATATAAAAGATTTGGTTTAAGAGGTTTTGCGTAGGTTTGGATGGAGCCATACGGATACATCCAACTTGAATTGCTTGAGGACCTGTTCTTTTCTTATTATGAATTTTAGATTTTCTATGTACGTTTCCCAAACTGTGTTTCGTGCAAAAACAAAATTCTATATAAAATTTTCTTGTTATTCTTTTGTAAATAGCTATCACAAAATTCTGATAATCCATCAATTTTAGCTATCTTAAACAGGTTCTCATGCATGTACAATATAAAAGTCATCAATGTGCTATCTTCAAACATCACATTTGATAATGCTCGTGTGCTCCTTGAGATCGAAGAAATTTCATTAGATTTCTGGAGGATTCAAATCCTTGGGAAAATTTTCGTAGGAATGCCCAAATTCCTATGGTCCTTTGCCCCAATTCATGAGAAAATAAACATGAGCTCAAATTTTATGTTTTTATTTCATTTGAGAAGTCCAATACGCTCTCTCTATTTATATCTCTCTCGTCTCTATTGCAAGCAATTTCTTTTAAAATTTTCGTGTTTACTTCTTGTGAACCATGCAAAGAAATTTCTTATAAAATTCCTGTGTCTTAGAATCATATAAAATTCCACATCCTATTCCTTCATATTTTTTTCTATTAATTCACGTTTTTTTTCTAAATCCTGTATTTCAAACTAGCCCTAAGTCTTTTTCAAATAAAACAATCTTATGCCAGCAGGTAGCCTGAAAGAATAGAGAAGAAAAGAAAAAGAAAAAACGGTGAAAGCTGCAGATAAAAACAGTTTAATTGAGAGCAATGATGCAAAGTGACGTGGATATGGTAAAGACGCCGAGAGGGACCGATCGAAGGCGACGTCAAGAGCAAGCTTCAAACATGGGCTAAAATGAAAAGGAAAGGAAGCAAACAAAGATGTGCGTCGCTGTCCATGATTGGGCTGCAGGTGCAGTCCATCTGGAAAAAACGGGTCCTCATCTGACGTCGTCAGCGTGCCAAAAAACCGCTCTCTCTCCAGGCAAATCCCAGAGGCCAAAACAAGCAGCATATTTTCTCCGTCGTCACATGTTAAGTTTATTTTTAACTCTTTTAAATTATTTTAAAATAAGTTTATAAAAATAAAAAATAATTATATTAAAAATAGATAAAATAAAAAATAATTATATTAAAATTAGATAAAATAAGAACTTTTTTTTTATGTTTGTATTGTTATGCGTGGGATGAATAAAAATAGTATGCAGCTGCTGGTCGGCCACAACCAGCCAGTTCTGATTTCTGAACAGCTAACGAATTTATTGCAACATGTATTTATTGTACATTAGACTCTTTTTTTTAATCTTTTTTAACTTCATCTCTCAAACCAGAAGGACCCTAACACGAGGGATCGGTGCAGTCGTTATGACGAGAAAGCAAGGATCCAGATCGTCCTATCACCGTAGCACCATTTTACTATAGCAAAAAATATTATTTTATATATCTTGTAGCAATGAATGTGGAGCGTTATATTAAAATATGGATGGCTCAGATTACTTAGATTGTTCCCAACAGCATAGCCATTATGGCACCTAAACCCAAATATGCCTGCTTCTCAAATTTTTAGGTGGTGAAAATACGGTCCAACAGACTAGGCAAACTAAGTACCCATTTTGGGTCAGAAGCGAGTAGAAACCCAAAAAAGCGTCCTCTCTCTCCGTCTCTCTCCTCACCAAAATATCTGCGGCACAACCGTTTCACGGGAAGAGGAAAGAGGAAAGGGCACCCGGCGACAGGGAAAGCTTCGTCATCAGCGAGATCTGTGCCGAGCTTGGCTTCACAGGTATGGATCTCGATCCAACCCCACCCTCCTCTCCGGTCCCGTCTCTCCTCTCTCCATGTGGATTTGGCCGCGGCCCTCGCATGCTGCACCTAGGCTTCGGCCGCCGGCAGATTTGGTCCGGGCTACTCGCATGGCAAAAAATTTTCTTGGTCGCGTGCTGGCATGCTGCCCGTAGCTTCAACGAATTTGGCCCCAGCAGTTCGCATGACAATGCTTATTCTTGGCCACTCTCGCATAGCCAAAGCTGCGTCAGCCGCTGCGCTTAGCTCCAGCCACCACTCAATTTTATTTTGACAAGAAGCCACCGCTCAATTTGTTGCCCGCATCCTCCCTGGCTGTGCATGCATGTGTGCCTATGTGCTGAGTTCTTATGCCATGTTTAATTGAATCTCTTTTGTATTAGGAGGATGGATAAAAATATTAGTGGAACAAGGGGTCTCCCTGGTGAATCTGAAGTTATCTTTGGAGTAGATCAGTGGGCTTTTGGTTATTCTGTCGCTTTGCAATCATCTTTGGACGTTCCTCTGAACTCACAGGTTTATTGCAGCCATGCATCTGATGGTTTATTTCATTTTCATATGAATACATCGATGATTATCAATTCTTTCCATCACTAGTTCAACATGCATGGCTCCTCCCAGATGTCTTGTCCACCTATACATGGGCAACCTAGCCAGGGGTTCTCCATTGACAACAACCATGTCTCTGAGGACCCTCTATCATTGAAATCACAGAAGGTCGCAAAGAAGAAAAATGTGTCTAGGAGAGGAACTGCATTCACCAAAGACGAGGACTTGGTGGTGTGTTCAGCATTTCTGAATATTAGCAAAGACCCTATTACCGGTAATAGCTTGCAACATCTTTTAAAAAATATTTGACCCTTTGATGCCCAAATAAAATGGTGGCATAACATGCAGGTGTGAATCAGACTTCAGGTGGTTATTACAAGAGGATGCATGATTATTTCAATGAGCACAAGCCTCAAGGGTCCAACCGTAGCCAGATTGCTATTCAGCATAGGTGGGCACTGATTCAGAAAGCTATGAACAAGTTCTGTGGGCACAAAGCAGCTATCGACATGCTGAATGAGAGCGGAAAAAATGAGCAGGATCGGGTATACTTTCACTCATATTGTCCTCCATGTATGTATTTTTCATATTTTATTTTCTAATCGATTTAATATATTTATATCTGTAGATAGATAATGCTGTAGAAATGTATGAGAAGACGAAACCTTTTACCATCATGCATTGCTGGAAAAAGCTTCGCAATGAGGCCAAATGGAGCAATAGGTTTCTGGAGCTAAACAACTCTACACCTGATGGAATGTCATCTCCAACTCAAGGCCATAATGTGGCCAGCCAAGCAGAATCTGGGAATGAGAATGTAGGCACAACACGGCCTGAGGGTAGGGATAGTGCTAAGAGGAGTAGATCAAAGAGCTTCGCAGAGACATCGTCATCTAGTACGGCTATTGAAGTCCTGTAACGATTGCAGGAAAAATCAGAGAAGACCGAACTAAAGCAAGATGAGCAAATGGCTGAAATCCTTAGTAGGAAGGATGAAAAACTTGAAATTCAAAGGGATCTTTTCAACCTTCAGAAGAAACATATGAAGATGAGTATGCAGCAGCAAAAGAAGGAAAATAAGATTAGGGAGAAGCAAACAGAGGCTCAATTGATTTCAGCTGAGTCTAGTATTATGTCAATTAACATTGAGAAGGTCCTCCCTTATCTGAAAAACTATTATCTGGGCATGCAGATGCAAATCATGGAGCGTCGAGGGTTCACCAGCCCCCCGAACAACGAAGACTAATTAAGGAGTGCGTATGTGTGTTCAATATATGTTCAAAGAAGTTCACTTGAGTTGAACTTTTGTATTATGTGCAACTATTCCTGTTATCTGTGAACTATTGTATTATGTGCAACTTTGGTTCACTTGAGTTGAACTTCAAGTAGTGTTGTGAACTGCTATTATATTAAATCATAAATTTTTCTATTTTCAACTTTGGGCCACGTCGTGAACTATTCTCTGCTTGTCATTTTGTTCTTCTCGTTTTTGCTCCCCTGGCAATACCATTGAAGATGACTTTATTCTTGAAGAAAAAACTGAAATACAAACTACCATGTTCTGAAGATTTCTTATCATCAGGCAACAAAATACAAACTTCATGCCACTATAGTTCCGACAGCTACAGACTTAAGTTCATAGAACTACAGACTTAAGTTCCTACAGCTACAGACTTTACTTCTTGTGATTAGGAGCATCAGACAACTAAAAGCTTCATGCCATTATAGTTCATATGAGCTGCCAACAAAATACATCAGGCAACTAAAAGCTTCATGCCATTACAGTTCACATGAGCTGCCAACAAAATACATCAGACAACTGAACCTACAACTGTAGAATTTAGTTCCTATGATTAGGAGCAAAAGGACCAGAGCATTGGCCGTATAGCTTCCACATGTGTTCCATCAGGTCATTCTGAAGCAATGCTGTTGTCTCTCTATCCTGAATGAAGTTTTGTGCATCAACAAGTTTCTCAATTTCCAAGATTTCTCTATCCTGGTAAATAGGTGGGTCAACCACTCCAGGCCATTCTAATGGATGGACAGTCGGTAGCTGAACCCCGCGCTCATCTTCAACTACCATATTGTGAAGTATGACACAAGCACGCATGATGGAATTAAGTACTTTTGGATTCCATAAATGAGCTGGCCTATGCAAGATTTTCCACTTAGCCTGCAGAACACCAAAAGTTCTCTCCACATCCTTTCTACATGACTCTTGTTGTTCTGAAAAAACCTTTTGCTTGTTGCTAACTGGCATTGGAATGTTTTTCACTAGTGTAGCCCAATCGGGATAGATGCTATCTGCTAGGTAGTATTCAAGGGAATATATGTTGTCGTTGACATGGAACTCAATAGAGGGTGCCCTCCCATTAGCCAAATCATCAAAAACATTGAAACGATGCAAAACATTAATGTCATTGTGAGATCCTGGTAAACCAAAGTAAGCATGCCAAATCCTAAGATCCTCTGTCGCCACTGCCTCAAGTATTAGAGTTGGCTTGCCTTTGTGCCCTCTGTATATGCCTTGCCAATCAGTTGGGCAGCTAGACCATTCCCAGTGCATGCAATCGATGCTACCTATCATTTCTAGGAAACCTCTAGCCAAATTGATGCTTAATATGCGCTCTATCTCCTCACTTCTAGGAGGACGAAGAAATTCTTTGCCAAACACCTCGATCACAGTCATAACAAATTCTTTCAGGGTCTGCAGGACAATACTCTCTCCCATTTTCAAATGATCATCCAACTCATCAGCTGGGCCTCCATATGCTAGCATCTTCAGAGCCACCGTGCACTTGTGAAGAGCAGAGAATCCTAACTGCCCAGCAGCATTGCTTTTCTGTTGGAAGAACCTATTTTTAGCTGTGACCTCATCCACTATCCGAAGGAACAATTCCCGTCTCATGCGAAACCTACAGCAAAAAATTACAGTTTGTTATCAAATTAATTCAATGCATCATGGAAATGAAAACTGGACCAAAGATTGTACCTCCTTCAAAAATGCTCTTCATTGTAAAGTGGGCGTTCAATGAAGTAATCTTGATTCAGCTGCCAGTCTGCTGCAAGTCGATCATGCTAGTAAGTCCTGTGGCCTGGGACTGAACCTCCCCAAGGGTGTTTTTGCGGCGTCTGGGTGAGGACGGCCACCGCGGCTATGATCTCATCGTCATTGGAGTAAGCTGCGGCTGTTCCGGACATTGACATTTTGACGTAACTCCAAGCCATGGCCAAAATAACTGCAATCGAGGTCTAAAGCCAAGCCGATTTAGGGTCAAATTAGCCACAAATCATGAGCTTGAGAGGGATTCGAGGGGAATTTGATCCCTTTAAGTCAAAATATCTCTCAATCCCCTTTGATCCTCTCCAATCCACTTGGATTTAGGGCAAAACACACAAGTAGTAAAAGCAAATGCGACAACGAACAAGCAAATTGGGAGAAAATCAGATTACCTGTGTTCTGATTGACTCTGTTGCGCCAACGCTGGACTTGTGCGGATGGTTGATCGAGCGAGGCAGCACCAACGCCGGCTACCTCGCTGCTAGCTCGAGTCCCTTCACGGAGGAGGGGCGGCAAAATAATTCCGCCATCGGCCAATCCGAAGTACCGCACCCAGCTCGCACCACCGTTTCCCGCGAAAAATTTCACCATGCGCCCGGGAAAGAAACTGTCCTCTCGGGGGCTCTTTATTTGCGTGACCTGTTGGAGAAAAGAATATTTGGGTGTGTGACCCTTTTACTGTGTGCTACCTAAACCATGGAATGAGTCTTATTTTTGGGTTAGTGCTGTTGGAGATAGTCTTACAGTTCTTATCGTGCGGTTGCAGTGCACCTGATCTCAATCCCTAACACGAGAGCCTGTACTTTCTGATACTGTTTTGTTTTTAACTTAATTTTATCTAACAGATAATGCTAGTCTAACTACTATAAAATGCAATTGGAGTTTACTATAACTGTTCTGTCCATTCGTCACAGAGTTTACAAAATGCAATTGGAGTATTGGACCCATACTGTTTTCCATTTATTTAGTTTTAATTAGAAACACATGATAAATGTACAGTTTTACAGAAGTCTTTTGATGCAAACATACACAAATAATGTTAATGATCTGAATATTTGCATAGATTTTGGTACTCAAAGTTTTGAAATTTTTGACTAGGTGCGTATCCGGAACAAACGTACGGCGTGTTTTCGTGATCAGTCTTTTAGTACCGTCTATTTGTGCTAAGTGCAAAATATTTTGTAATTGATTATCAGTGAGAAGATAATGAATTGGCACTAATTTTATAAGTTCTGATCCTTTCGTTATGTTTATTTGGGATTTTTGAATCCATGTAATGAAAAAGTCTAAACTTCAAACTGGCATGTTTAAAAGTATCCAAGTAGGATTTAAAAATTACATGTGCATGTTTCGTTGCTAAAATAATTTCTACTTCCAATGTACAAAATACATGTGCATGTTTCGTTGCTAAAATAATTTCTACTTCCAATGTACAAAATTCAGCCAAATAAAATTTAAATAATAGATTTTATGATCAAAGAACATGGAAGGCAATAAAAGCCAATAATATAAACAAAAAAAATAACTTATATAGTAAATGCGCTACCATTAATTAAATCTAAGATAAAATAAAAAATGTACGTAAGACCATACCTTATTAAATAGATGATTATTCCTTATCCGGCTCCCTCCTTCAAAAACAAATTCTCTTTAGAGACATCAAAACTTTACAATTAAATCTTTTGCTGTTGTTCCTTAATAGATCAAATAAGTATAAACCCGTAAAACCTATACATAGAAGTGAATTTTACTAGATCTATATATAGACATGAAAAAGAAAAGAGATAAATTTTAGGTGAAGTAACAGAAATAGTATCATGTTATTATTCACCCAAAATTTATCTTTTCTCTTACTCTCAAATAAAGTTAAGATTGAATTTGAGATTTAGTGACAATGTATTTCATGTATACAGCTCTAATAATGTTTTTATGAATTCACTAGGCTAGAGCCTGTGCGTTGCAACAGAAAACAAATTATGTTTCTACCTTATTAAATCAATAAACAAGCACTTATTTAGTTCAAACACTACTATGATTTTTCTTATTGAACAAATAGGTGATTTTGCAAGGGAGAGCCGATAGTGAAGCAGGGAGAACTCTTAAAGATGATGTAATAGTATAGATCGTAAGGCCTACATGTCAGTGGTAGGGGTGGTGTGGAATGGACATCACCACAACTTAAGTAGTATAGATAAAATTTTTAGATCCGGTTTTCACTTATTCGATAGTTTTCACCAGATACGTCCCCCTTTAATATTCATATCTTGTTAATTGATCGGTAGATTTTCGTCAAAAATACTATTATGCCCTTATAGAAACTAAATACTTTTGGGATTTCTAAGAATCAAGAAAATTGACTCATAAGAGCAAGTACAATGCAGGTTATACGTTAGCTACAAGAACATGTGAAAAAGAGAGGAGATGAGAGAAAAAAAACGGACTACAGATTTATAGCCAGCTACATCACGAGCTTCAAGATATTATGTGTGTATGAGAGATGAGCAAAGTATTAATGATGCAATATATATTTATATAAAATTATTGTATGGATAGGCTATTAAAGTAACTATAAATGATGTATCAATTTTTAGAGCTAGCAGTTGATTATACTATTAAACTTACTCTAATGTATAAATATTTTTCTAATTATAACAAGACACACGCGCGCACACCGTTACGGGCTAGTAGTGAATTCTTGATCTTATTAATCAGTTGTGTTAAAAATATGCCGTCACTATTTCAGTCATTTTTTCCGTATACAATTCCTCTCAAATATGCCTCTATCTCTTCAATCTCATTTCCACGTAGGTAATCAATTACTTTTAATATTAATTCTTTATATAGTTTGTATTAAAAAATACAATGTAACTATTTATTGTGTAATCACGATGTAAGTTTTAAAATTTACAGCGAAATTATAATATAAATATAAGTAATTTATAGTGTAAAAATAATTTGACGAATCTTTTAAGAAAACATGATGTCACAGATATAGCCAGTCTTCTTATTAAATTCATGTTAAATACGTAGTCACGTATGTGTGGATATTTATGTTTGCCCGAACTCAATTGCTTATCGGTAGAGTGATAATCACACGACTGTACACCACAGCACTCAATTGCTTCCCTGGTTTGAAGTTTTAAAAATAACATGAAAACCCTTTATTATAAGAAAAAAAAGCTGAAAGATTCCTATTAATTAATGGGCACATCGGAAGAAAAAAATTTACATGGGCAAAATCACCGCCGTAAAAAAGGTCTTACGATTATACCCATCATTTCTTAAAAGATACTCCTGTTGCGAGTATCTCATGGAGTACATGCGGAGTTTGCGTACGTCTTCCTGTTGCGAGAAGTTCCAATCGACGACGATTAAAATTGAAAAAGAGTCGCGGTACATAAAATGGGTTTAATTAGCTAGCATGGGATCTGGAGGAGGCCTACAAAAATTAATTAATGCATGAACACATCACGAACACTCTGTGCTCTAAACTATTCGCAGCATCAACATAGACGTAGCGTGGCCGTATCCATTTTTTAACGCCTATATAAATTTCTCCATCTCTTGCGATCTCTCTGTTGCTCACAGTGTGGCCGTACACGCTAAACAAATACTCCTACTTATTCCTCTCTTCATCTCAAAATATAACAACTTTTATACTTTAAAATTTATTTCAAAATTATATTCTTTTCTCAATTAATCACAACATTTCACCATTTAATTTTAACAATTTTTTTAAATACTGATATTTATTTATAAATTTTTTTATATTTTAGAATGGATGTAGTAGTATAATAGTAGCAATAAGTAAACTATTCTCCTTTTTAAATAAAATATAGGACGCAGTTTGATAATGTAAAGCGCGTATGCATACAGTTAACAAGTACATCTCTGCTAAATTCGTTTTTAAATTGTACACCCTCGAGATCTCTAGTCTGTATTGTATTTCTTAATATAATGTAAACAGTAAGGTAATAATAATTTTATTTATTTATTTTTACGCGTCTTGTAGTTAAGTATATTTTTAGGTAGAGGGACGAATAATCTCCTTGGTTAAGAGATAGAGAGAGAAGGATGGTACCCATTGAAAAATGAAGAATTCCAATACCACTTGCATTGCAGGTTGGTTGTTGCTCGTTTTAATTCCTACTGCCTCTTGCTGCTCACCAACTGCTACGCTCTCCTCTCCCACCATTTCGTCACCTCGCCTATCTCCTGCCTCTGCCTCTGCTCGTCTAGTCTAGTGTACTAATATATCTTCTCCTCTCTTCTCCTACCCAAATCCATCCACCCAAGATCTTTTTCTCAGCCGTCGCCTCCATCGCCCTCGTCGCGTCGCGTCGCGTCTTCCCTTTCCAGGTGAGCCTCCCGATTACATCGCTCGTTCTAGCTAGCTATAGCTCCTGTGTTCTTGCCGTTTCTTTGTTTCTTTGCGTTTTTTAATTTTCTTTTCTTGGATCTCTTCTTGCTCAAGGTAGCTCGTTTTAATCTGTGTGGTTCTTGGGCTTGCACCTTCTGTTATCTGTATTTGTGTGTTTTGTGGGCAAAAGGGTGGGCTTTCTTGGTTCTTGTTCCGGGCGATTGTTGTTCTTGTTCTGGAGAATCGGATTGTGAGTCTGCTTTTGCAGTGGAGTTTTGTAATGTTAGGCGGCCGCAATTGAGCAAGAAAAAGATGAGGTTCTTGGTTAAATTCTAGCTTATCCAGCTCGGGTTGGGTTGGCTGGTCTGGAGCTCTGAATTCCCTTTGTAATACAAAATGTAGAAGCTTCTGCCATGACTATGTTTTATCTTTACATATGTTATGAATTCTCTTCTAAGGGAGCCTAAACACGGCACTTCAGTTTAGATTAATTATGGGTCTGGGTTTGAAGAAAAGAATAAAAGGAGTAAAATAAAGAAACAAACAGGTTTGAATTTGTGACCCTGTGAGCTGAAAGTGCAACTGAAAAGGGGAACAGAAAGGAAGAATTGACCATCGATGGATGTTAGGTGTTACTGCATATGAGCAAGCAAAGATTGTTCTTTTGGCAGTGGATAATGCTCTGATGGTCTCTGGCCATGACCATCAAGTGGTAATTTTTTTCTCTGCAGGCTGTGGTTTCACCTTTTGCTGTTAGTCAAAAGGAACTTGTGCCATCACTTTCTAGTTTATTTGTTTTGACACTTGGTGGTGGCAATTCGGTTGCTCACGGGCTGATCAATTCCTTTTGCAGATTTATTTTTGAGAGAAATCCCTTTTTCTTTTTTTTTTATATATATGCCTTTTTATCTTGCAACTCATTCATTTCTCATGTTTCTGAAGGTAGCCTGGATAAGACGGTGGAGGAGCTGTCAAATGTTTCAAGAGGAGCTCAAGAAACCAATAGAAAGCTCTATCAGGAACTGTTCCCAATTCAGGTAGTATACTGGTTTCCGTTTTCCAATTGTTTCTTGCTATCGATCGATATCATCAATCATCACATCTTTTTGTAGCCTCTTGTAGGTTCAAACATCCTTCTAAATCTGAACTGAGACATCATCCTGTTCAGAACTGTTGTTAGTCCAGCAGCCCACCTGCATGTTGACATGTAGTCTGACACCACCAATTTGAACCTATTGTTACTGTCATGCCTTAAAAGTACCAGGCATCTCTGAATATCCTATATTTGCAGCTATCATGAACAATATGTTTGAGACCCCTCATAAGATTTTGCATGCTTGCTAGTGCATTTAAATGCAAGTTACTTAACAAAATTGCCTGAATAAATTTTGTAGTATGCTTCTCAGCTATATTTATTCTGCCAATGGTCTGATATTTCTCTCCAAACTGAGCTTCTAACAATCATCATTCTGTGCACTGCAGATTATGCAAATGTGTGGATGGTTACTGAAGGTTGTTCGTTGGGAAAACTTAAATTGTGTGCACATGGAAGCTCGTGGCAATCGTCACAGTAGTCCAACATGCCTTGTTATGCTGTGGATGATTTCGATAGCCAGCCTATTGATAACATGTTGCGGCAGTATCCAGAAACAAGTTCTCTTGCCAGGGTTCACTGCCGCGCAAATGGATTACATTGATAACGATGGGATATTTCTGCTTTCTAATGGCTCTGTCTTTGGCTTTGGTTTTGTCACGAGCAATGTCTCAGACAACACGTTCTACCTTCTTGCGGTGGTTCACCTGGCCACTACTACCACCATCTGGTCTGCCAATTCTAACTCTCCTGTCACCCATTCAGACGACTTTGTTTTTGGCAAGGATGGAAATGCCTTCCTGCAGTCAGGAGGCTCCGATGTATGGGCTGCCAATATCTCTGGAAAAGGGACTGCCACCTCTATGCAGCTACTGGACTCTGGCAACCTTGTAGTGCTTGGGGAAGATGCCTCTTCTCCTCTTTGGCAAAGTTTCAGCCATCCGACAGACACACTTCTGTCTGGTCAGAATTTCATCGAAGGGATGACGCTGATGAGCAAGTCCAACACAGTACAGAACATGACCTATACACTTCAGATCAAATCTGGGAACATAATGTTATACGCCGGCTTCGAGACACCTCAACCTTACTGGTCTGCACAGCAGGATAGCAGGATAATTGTCAACAAGAACGGTGACAACATCTACTCTGCAAACCTCAGTTCAGCTTCTTGGTCCTTCTATGATCAATCAGGGTCCCTTCTATCACAACTTGTTATCGCGCAAGGAAATGCCAACGCCACATTGTCTGCTGTCCTTGGCAATGATGGATTGATTGCCTTCTATATGCTGCAGGGTGGGAATGGCAAGAGTACTTTCCCAATTACAGTTCCTGCAGACTCTTGTGACATGCCAGCCCGCTGCAGTCCATACACCATTTGCAGTAGCGGGACAGGTTGCCAATGCCCGTCAACCCTTGGCTCGTTTGCAAACTGCAACCCTGGTGTCACGTCAGCATGCAAATCAAACGAGGAGTTTCAGCTGGTTCAACTGGATAGCGGAGTTGGGTATGTCGGCACTAACTTCTTCCCACCTGTGGCTAAGACAAATCTTACGGGTTGTAAGAATGCCTGTACGGGCAACTGCTCCTGTGTTGCTGTGTTCTTTGACCAATCTTCAGGCAATTGCTACCTTTTCAACCAGATCGGAAGCTTGCAGCAGAAAGGTGGAAACACGACTCGTTTCGCATCTTTTGTGAAGGTATCAAGCAGAGGAAAAGGTGGGAGTGATAATGGCAGTGGGAAGCGCAATATCATTATTGTTGTCATTATACTCGGAACTTTGGCAATCATAGGTGTCCTTATTTATATTGGTTTCTGGATCTACAAGAGGAAGAGGCTTCCTCCACCCTCACAAGACGATGCTGGTTCGTCGGAAGATGATGGATTTCTGCAAACAATATCCGGCGCACCAGTGCGGTTCACTTACAGGGAGCTCCAGGATGCGACAAGCAACTTCTGTAACAAGCTTGGTCAGGGAGGGTTTGGTTCTGTGTATCTTGGTACACTCCCAGACGGCAGTCGCATTGCTGTGAAGAAGCTGGAGGGCATAGGCCAAGGAAAGAAAGAGTTCCGCTCTGAGGTAACGATCATTGGTAGTATCCACCACATCCATCTTGTCAAACTCCGAGGCTTTTGTACTGAGGGACCACACAGGCTTCTTGCCTACGAGTACATGGCGAATGGGTCGCTGGATAAGTGGATTTTCCATTCTAAAGAAGATGACCACCTTCTCGACTGGGATACAAGGTTTAACATTGCGCTTGGAACGGCAAAGGGATTGGCATACCTCCATCAGGACTGCGATTCGAAGATCGTACACTGTGACATTAAGCCTGAGAATGTCCTACTTGACGACAACTTCATCGCAAAGGTATCTGATTTTGGCCTCGCCAAGTTGATGACCAGGGAGCAGAGCCATGTTTTCACCACGCTCAGAGGCACGCGTGGGTACCTTGCACCTGAGTGGCTCACCAACTATGCCATCTCGGAGAAGAGCGATGTGTACAGCTACGGCATGGTTTTGCTTGAGATAATCGGCGGGAGGAAGAGCTACGACCCCTCGGAGATCTCCGAGAAGGCTCACTTCCCTTCCTTTGCATTCAAGAAGCTGGAGGAAGGAGATCTTCAGGACATCTTCGACGCCAAGCTGAAGTACAATGACAAGGATGGGCGGGTCGAGACGGCGATCAAGGTCGCGCTCTGGTGCATCCAGGATGATTTCTACCAGAGACCGTCCATGTCGAAGGTTGTGCAGATGCTCGAAGGCGTCTGCGAGGTGCCCCAGCCACCGGTGTCGTCGCAGATCGGGTACAGGCTCTACGCAAACGCCTTCAAATCGAGCAGCGAGGAGGGGACTTCATCAGGGATGTCAGACTACAACAGTGATGCTCTGCTTTCAGCTGTGAGGCTCTCTGGTCCCAGATGATGTGAAGAATCCCATGTACAGCGCCGTGTTTAGTTAGGTTGCAAGCGTGCAAATTTTGCTGTAGTGTCCGGTGTTTTGGCTATCATTTTGCTCACACTATTGTACATATCTTCTTGATTATTTCTGCTGGCAGTTTATCTGTGCCAATTCGTTTCTGATTGCCCTTTTGGATATACATATACAGGTCTCCAATACATTTGACAATTACCTTCTGTAGTTATGTCTTAGTAAAGAGAGTAGGAAATGCAATGATGCAAAAGCCTTTCTCATCAGACCTTGCAGTATCATTTTCAACGGAAAGTCTCATAACCTTTTGTGTATTGAAGCGGTCAGTGTTTCTGAAATTTGGCACTATATATAAGATGGCATGCCAAACAAATGACACACTGATCTGTAACTAGATCGGTCAACTCATGCAAGCGTAGCAGCACGTTCTGAACTTAATCTGGACTAGGCAGCCTGGTCGATTTTAATCTGAACTTAATCTGAATGGTCTTTCCAGATTTTTCATCAACCTGCCATTGTTATTGCAAATCAAAATTAGGCCATTTTATCATATCTTTAGCTCTTTATCAGAGAAACTTTGGCATTATAAAGCACGCAAGCATCCCAATCCACTTCATTCAAACTGCTCAGCTCGGACTGCTGCTTTGACCTAAAACCTATTTGAAGCCCTATATGTGTGACCTAAACTTAAACTGATGATAGACGCTTACTAGTGTAGTCCTATATGTATGACCTAAACCTACTACACTAGATGACCAGAATGCTTCAGCAGTTAGCGTGCCAATGATTGCTAGCTCTACTCGTACGAGTATGCCCTAATCCTGTTTTGGATAAAGCACATACTCGTACAACCCTACTTGCATTTTCGTCCTGGCTTCCTATATAGAAAGGCTATCCTATGGAATTGAATGAACTAATAAGATGGGTCTGCACTCTGCACCCATACTGATCCAGTTCATCCTTCTTGGGCCTTATCTCATCATTCTTGGACTTTATCATTTGCTAAACAATTCATCTCATTTCCTGAATAGTGATTTTTTTTTCAGTAAGTCAAAACAATACTGTTTTACCACGTATTGGCGCTCTTCCAAGCTAAGAGGCTACTTCCTTGCATCAGTACACGGAGATATCTCCAATATAAACAGCGAGACATCGCCATGAAGACGCTTTGGCTTTAACAGAGATATCACATGACATTGCCTGCTTGATCTTTTCAGCTTGCAACTGGCTGTTGAAGAAGGAAGCACTTTAGGAGAATGCTTAGGATAAGGAGGGGCATTAGGAAGAAGAGCAGCCAGACTGAGCTGTGGCTATAAACTGTGCTTGGGGTAGGAAGGGGTCTGAACTTCGCTAGCTCTTCCAGAAGATCATCATGATCCCGGAAAAGAAGTGAAAGCTGCACTCGAAATAGAATAGATCAAAGTAATTACTATGATTTATAATGAGTTGTTAAGAAGCTACAGATTTATGATGAAATTTCTCATGAGAGTAACGGTGGATTTTTAGTTTTCGTACCTCACTATAAGCTTCCAGAGGGATCTGCTCATTTCGACTGAGCACATCAAGCAGCGACAAGTACAACACATAATCACGAGCCTGCATAAACAACACGATTCAATAACAAGAAATCACTGCAATATTCATTTCAGCAGAGACGTGAGCAAACATTGTATCCCTTTAGTGAGTCAATAGCTTAATATAATATATAAAAGAAGTTTACTACAGGTTAATATGCTCAATATGATGCAGGAGCACAGTATACATGTGTAAGTCATTATATATGATGTCATGATATAAAACCTAATGGATACATATTGTGAATGTTTCCAGTTCTCCAGGTTGAATAATTAAAACATTCTAAATACTTTAGCTTAAGTTTTTTTTTATTACTGTACATGGCTGCTATTAAATTTTGCTGCAGTAAGCTAATGGATACATATAAGAGGTACTGAGGAGATTCAATATTTATGTCTTGAAAAAGTAAAGAAATTTCTTAAATTTTCATGCCTTAAATTTTTGAGTAGTTTAGATATTTTGTTTCCCAACTTAAAACACAGATGTTCCAATCTGTTGTAATAACTATATTTGCCTTGGATTTTCTGTACTCCTTCCAGGAAAAGCATGGATCAGTAGCCTGGCCTAGATCATGCCGATAGCTTACCACGTGCAAAATGTTACAACCTAAAATGTGCATACAGCTTAGTGCGTGCAAAACATTACAACCTAAAAAACAGATAATGATAGTAAAGAACTATCAGGACTAATGATACCACCATCACTACAGATAAGAAGATATATATCACAAAAGTTAAATCAAATGAAGGAATATATAGCACATGGCCTATCATGCTAAAGGCAAGATAAAATATATAATTTTCCAAATTAATACTAGTTGTAAGGAAGGAGATGAAACGACGAAACAAATAATGATTCTTTTGTCACAGGGGTAGGCTCAATCAGTTTCATCAAATATTTGTATTTGCTTCAGATCCAAACCATCGAATGATTGCTGTCAACTTTTTCTTTTAAGAAACGGAAGCATCTTCGGTTTCAATTGATTGCTGACAACTAGCCAAGATAAACAGTTCACCTAATGATTGAAAATGAGTGAAAGGAAATTTCTTGCTATGCACTCCAGATGATGAACTGTCCATCACACTGAAGAGATTTTGGCTGATGTGTTGATTATGAAACAGGTGTTTCTCCACCCATCTAAGGATTGCTGTAACTGTTATGACTTGCAAAAGAAATACTACGTGAAAACTAACAGAAATGAGTGATAACTGGGAGAGAAATCTTGGAAAATTTTCTCACCTTAACTTTCTTAACAAAGCAAAGAGATTCCTCAAATGTGACTGGTTCCCACTTAGACATGGAGCCCAGACAGCTCAACACCAGACCCTGGATTCCCTTTATAGAGACATAATTTCCCTGCTTCCTGCAGGGAATAGTTTGTTAAAGTGAAGTTTACAATCTGATACTGAAAGTGGACAATTTTAAAAACTATTACAGCTCCACAAAAAGCAAGTCATTTTTTTATCGAAGATAAGAATTATTCATTTTAGAAAATATCATCCATAAGACTTCATCTCACAGAATTAAGATGGAATTTTATGAGATCGTAGCTTCTAATAATGGGAATAGTCAGAAAATAATATGCCCAATAAGGATTGATAACCGAAAAAGAAAAGGAAACTATAGATTTTAGAAGGAATTAGCACTAGCGAAATGACTAATTCTCCCAAAAATATCACAGCTAACAAGGGACAAGAGAGCGTAGTTCCTCAACAAGTACACAATGGCAGAGGGACAAAAACTATGAAGGAGTGTTCTGAATAGTCAAAACAAACAAACTTTGCTTTATGGAAGGACAAGACTGTTTCCTAACAAAAGGGGGGACTCAATAGCCCAAGGGTGGGAAATCTCATAAATATTTTGAAATTAAAATGCCTACGAATACAAACTTATCCTGAATTTTACCAAGCAATTGAAAATGGCATCTGAATCAGCATGACCCGGATTTGCTATATGAATTAAATGCTTTGAAATGGTTCAGACAGCTCAATTTTCCAACAGAGGTTGCATCGTTAAAGTCAAGAACATGTAGTAGGTGGAGAAGGAGCAATTCAATCTTTTCTGTAGCAATTAAAAATCCACTAGAACAGTTAAACTAAGCAATAGGTGCAGAAGGAGCACTTCAAATTAAGGGGTCACGAAATTGAGCGTCAAAACACTACTAAACTTAAGAAATGCCCAAACGAGTTTGAGCCTTGAGGGGGGTAATTCCACGAAACAAAGCTAGCTAACTACAAATTACTACTCCACTACAAACAAGCACCAGAAGAAGAAAAAAAAAAGGGTTTGGCAATCGCGGGAACATCTCCGGCCAACCCCATCATCACACCCCCAACAAAAAGTACCAGTTTTTGCAGCTTCTACGGCAAGCGAAAAATAGATAGTACAGACCAAGAGCGATACCTCTAAACCGGCTTACAATACCGCATCCCTCGACAAGACAGACGCATTCCTTCAGGACTAGTAGTAAGCAGTAACCAAGAACACAGAGCTACTCCTACATGGGTTCTTGATAAAAAGAAAAGAAAAAGAGGGGTTTTTTCCTCACCAGGAGAAAGACGAGCTGTGCAACGGAAGCGAGCAGCTTTCCTTCCCCCGTCAAGAACCTATCTTTCAGGCAGGCGGGGAAAGGGAAGAGGAAGATTGGGCGGAGGAGGCAGGAGAGGAGAGTAGGGAGGTTGGAAGAGGGGAAGGAAGCGGAGTGGGGGCGGAAAGAAGGATGGAGACGTGCAGCCGGGAAAAACGCCGGAGGGGTGGACAATGTTCACAGGGAAGAAAATGATGGGTGACCGTCTTTTGCATTTATTTTTAAAAAATAACTAAAGAACGATAGACATGTATGTCTGTCGTATGGTCAAACAAATTAATGATGTAACTTTAAATTTTTTTCTTTACACCATATGGTTAGCAGAACTCTCCAAAAAAAACATTCTTATGGGAGGAGATATATATAAAATCTTATGTTTTTTTTGTGTGATGTAAATATTATAAGACAAGTAAAATTTGCTATTACCTTCATCCTATATTAAATTTATTTTTTATTGCATCAAAGTTTGGGCAAGTATAGAGTAGTTGCATAGTAGATAAAATAGGGGTATTTGTTGCATTGATATGTGTGGGATGGATGAAAAATAAATTTATTTAGAGGGAGTAGTTAACATTCCGATTTATTCATACACCACATAAGTTTATACTATTTGAGTAGAGATATTATCAAAGCGTGGTTATTTGTTGTTGGACAACATGCTTGTTATTTTATTATTTTTGAGCTAAGAAGGAGAGAGAAATGAAAAGGTCTAAAATGCCCATGGAACTTTCTGGGTTAAATTGAATTGTGTTGACCTTGGCGTGCTACCCCATAATGATATTTTTATTTTTTACTGGAGAAACCGTCATATGTACTTGAAAGAAATATTCCTAAAAAGTTTACAATTGGGCAGGGCGATGTACGACAAATCATAAAAATTAAATTGTTGCCCACTCACAAATGAAAAAACACAAGAGAAATGACAATATGTATTTTTTTCAACGACGTCATCTATTAAACCAGATTAAACCAGATACTAGAGGTGTTATCTATTAAAAAACAGAGAGAGTATTTTTTTTTATTGTTTTCAAAACTAATATTGATATAGTTTTAAACTTAAACTTTTGGCCATGATGTGGTTGAACATAGGAGTTACACACTATGATTTGGCATATCACTATTGTTACTTTATAAAGCAAAGGGAATATAACACTATACTAGCTAGTAGTAGCTCGGCACATTATTGATGGTCAATTGGTCATAGCATGGCTAGAAGTTTATTTTAAGAAACAACTTATATGGGAGTTTATATTTTATAAAGTTAAATAACTGTGGTAAAAAAAATGTTTAGCAAATGCCACGGTATTTCTGATAAAACCTCTGATAGATTTATTTAAAAAATAAAACAAGTTGCATGAACAACTTAGAAGGCTGTGTTCGGCAGCCGGACTTCCCAACGCGCACATTACTTTCCCCCGCGCACGCTTTTCAAACTACTAAACGGTGTATTTTTTGCAAAAAATTTCTATACAAAAGTTGCTTTAAAAAATCAAATTAATCCATTTTTTTTAAAAAATTAGCTAATACTTAATTAATCATGTGCTAATGGATCGCTCTGTTTTCCGTGTTCACTGTGTACGCTGGGAAGTCACGGTAACGAACACAGCCTAAGTGTACAACACAACCTAAACAATGGTGCTACTAGTAGTAGCTATTAGGTGGTGTCAAGTTTAAGGGAGTAGGTTATAGACTTAGGCCCTTTTTGATAGGGCTCTAAACTCCAACTCCAGTGAAAGTTGGCTTCATAGGAGCTGAAGTGGGTATGAAAGTGTTTCGCTAGATTGGTTAGCTCCACGCCACCACGTCCCTTGTTGACATTTTGTTGAACACCTGATAGCGTCACCCTACCGCCGCCGCCACCGCTGCTCAGCCCGCGTGCCGCTCCTGCCGCCGCTGTGACGCCGACCCTGCGCCACCGCCCGCGCGCCGCCTCCTATGCATCGCCTCCCACACGCCACCTGCCGACACCGCCGCAGTCGCCCGTGGCCCTCGCACGCCGCACCACCCACCCGCTCCCACCGACGCCCGCCATCACCGCCCGCCAACGCCGCCGCCGTTGTCAAGGGAGGAAGATGGGAAGGAGAGAGAATGGGAGGAGAGAGGGTAGGAAGGGGTAGTTCGGTGGTATTTTGGTATAAATACACTAAAAAATTAAAGGGTAGTGAGTCTTTTGGGGTGGAGTGGAGCTGTGGAGCAGCAAAAACCCAGTTCCACCCCGTAGTACAAATTTGTGCAGCAGCTCTGTTAACTTCGCTCCAAAAAATAGAGAATCTATACCGATTGACACAGCTCCAGCTCTAGGTAAGTTGGAATTGGGAGCTAGAGTTGTGCCAAACGGGACCTTAGGTTGTATTCTTTGTGAGGGGTTAGAAACCCTTCCCCTTTATTACACAACTGAGCGACATATTGCATGATTAATTAATATTAGCTTAAAAAAAATAAAAAATAGGTTAATATGATTTTTTAAAACAATTTTTCTAAAAAATTTTTTTTATAAAAAATATACCATTTAGCAGTTTGGTAAGCGTGCGTATAAAAAATGATGAAGTAGAAGTTGGAAAGAGAGTAAAGAACACACCTTTAGGCCTGGTTCATTCTGGAGGTTTGATCAACCTGGTTCTGTGCAAAAGTTTTATATACGGAAGTTTCTCAAAATACAAATTAAATAAGTTTATTTCTCAAGTTTGTAATAATTAATACCTAGTTAATCATACTAATAGTCTTATTTCGCGTGCTATCAAAAATCCTAGCCAGATAGCTGGTTCAAACTCAGCCTTATATCATAGATTCATAGGTATTAGCTTCGATTCTGAGTATGGGTTGTGACACAAAGCTTCGATTCTGAGTATGGGTTGTGACACAAAGTCGTGGTGCATGTTGACATGGCAATACCTAGTACTCCCTCCAGACAAATTTATGTGATGTTGGAGAACACAGTATAATTCGTCCAATGTCAAATATTTTTTATTACAGAGAGTACAAAGCATCCATTTAGAAATGATATATATGTTGAGTTAATTAGACGACAAAGACGAGAAGGAGAGAAAAATGAAGAGAAAAGATACCCCAATATTTCAACATTGGCCCAAGGAGGAGGGTAAAGGGATGAACTAGATTTATAATAATGTGGGTTTGGGAGATAAAATGTCAAGCAAAATTGGGTTTGACACAAACTAAAATTTTGAAATAGAATTATTACACAAGCCTATGGACATGTTTGGTAGTGGTAGGAGGAGTTTTTTTTAGAAATAATATTTTTTTAATAGATAATTGCAAAAATAGAGGTTGATTGACTGAAATTGCAAGTTTAGCACCCTATCGAACAACCAAAGTTCGACATGGGACATATCAAACAACCGCAGTTCGACAGGCCCCCGTCGAGGACTTGTCGAACTGCGGCTATTCGACAGGGGATAAAAGTTTTTTTTAAAAAAAGAAAAATATTGTTCATGTGGGACCTGTCGAACCCTGGAAGTTCGATAGGAATAACTGTTTTGCACTGTTTGGTACTGTTTATGTGGGACCTGTCGAACCCTAGAAGTTCATAGGAATCACTGTGCGACACTGTTTGGTACTGTTCATGTACTATTTTATTTTTTTGGGGGCTCAACAATCCTGTCGAATTGCGGTTGTTTGATATGTCCCCCGTCGAATATTGGTTGTTCGATTGGATGCTAAACTTGTAATTTCAGTCAATCAACCTCTATTTTTACAATTATCTATTAAAAAGGTATTATTTCTAAAAAAATTCGTGGTAGGAGAGGCTGCAGCTGCAGCCAGACAAGGCACAAACCGTTGTTGCCAACTTGCAGCCAGACAAGGCACAAACTGCTGTTGCCAACTTGTAGCTGCAGCCATGTAGCTACAGCAAAAGGGCGGCCGAACATGCCCATATAATCTCAAACACCTAAAAGAACTCCAAATGCTCGGACCAAAATCTAAAAAAAGAACACAACTCAAGCAAAATAAGACCGACAATGTTATTCTTTGTATTTTATTCAACTAAGTTCATTTAGTTTGAAATATGATTATTACACAAGACAACAATCTGAAACAACAACCAAAGAAATTAAGAAACTTTGAAAGCTTGGATCAAATTGTAGACAACCTAAGCCCAACAATGTTATTCTAGATTTTACTTTATTAAACTTACTTTCATTTGGTTTCTTAAACTATCAAATTAAATTATTTGTGTTTGTTGTGGGACTTAAACTCCTAGATTCGTGTCTGGAGAACAAAAAAAAAAGCCATCCTAAACGTCAGAAAACAAAATTATAAAAAAATCAAAGCCTCAATGGCTCCTCTCCACCCATAGTCACCGATTTTGCTGATTCGCGCATATGCGCTAAACGGTCAGCTCACATAAATACATAAGGCTACGAGTGCATGATCAACCCACGTAAGGCCCACATGGTGCAAACCTTGATGTCAGCATTACGAGCCCGTTTGGCACAGCTCTAGCTCTCATCTCCAACTTACCCAGAGCTAGAGCTAAGTCAAATGGTACAGATTCTTCATTTTTTGTAGCGGAGTTGGTAGAGTTACTTCACAAAATTGTAATATGAGGGTGGAGCTGGGTTTTTGCCACTCTACCACTCCACTCCATTCCAAAAGACTCACTACACTTTAATTTTTTCATGTATTTACGGGATATGCCACTGAACTACCCTTTTACAACCCCTATCCTCCCGTTCTTCCTCCCGACCAGGCTGGGCGGTGACCGTTCGCAAGGACCGACGACAGCGGTGACGGTTGGGTGGCGTGGCTACGGACAGCTTGGCGGTGCACGAGGGTAGTAGGGTGGTAGGGGGAACGGGATGAGCAACAATGGCGGTAGGGCGGCGCGCGGGCTGGGTAACGGTAGGGCAGGGTGCGGGATGAGCGACGACAGCGTCAACATTGGCAGGGGGGCGACAGGGTGGGGTGCAAGGTCAACGACGGTGGCGTCAGCAGCAGCAGAGTGGCCCGTGGGCTGGGCAGCGACAGGGCAGGGCGCAGGATGAGCGACGACGGTGGCAGCACCGGCAGGGTGACATGTGAGCGGCGTGGTGTGGGACGAGCGACGACGACGGCAGGGGCGACGCACGGTCTGGGCGGTAGCGGCGTCGGCAGGACCATGGGTCGCCAACCAAGTGTGTGAATGGTGACACAGGACGTGGTGGCTTGAAGCTGACCAATCTAGCCAAACACTTTCACACTTACCTCCATCTCCTATAGAAGCTAGCTCCCACTGGAGTTAGAGTTTAGAGTTGGATGCTGGAGTTTGAAGTCATACCAAACAGGACCTACACATGCATGCATATGCACCCATGTTCTTTTTTTTTGATCTTATATGCACCCATGTTGGTTCCACCCTGCATGCTCTCTTCTTTTTCTTTTTCTTTCTTTTTTACTTTTTTATGCTAATTGATTTGGTAGATTTGGGATAGATTGGAAGTTATTAAAATTTCTATTGAAGATATTTTTGATAAAATTCGAATTTTTTATATAATTCAAATATAAAACTTTTAACTGAAAATTTAAAACATTCAACTCAAACTTAAAACTTTCAATTCAACTTCTAGAATATTCAACTTACAATTTGAAACTTTCAACCCAAAATTTCAAAAGTTTTATTCCAAAATTTTGAAACTTTCAATTTAAACTAAAAAAATTTCAACTCAAAATTTAAAAACTTCTAACTTAAATTATGAATACTTTTAATTCATATTTCAAATTTGAACTCCAAAATTTAAACTTTCAACTTAAATTTAAATACTTTCAAATTAAAATTTAAAAACCTCCAACTTAAATTATGAATACTTTAACTCATATTTAAAATTTTGAACCCTAAAATTTCACCTTAAAATTTTTAACTCAATTATTTATTATTGTATTAAAAAATAATTGGCGCTAAGCGCGTTACGAGATAGGCGTGCCGTAGGAAAGGTCCGGCCTAACCCATGGGCTGGCCTACTGGTCTGGCCCATTTACGGCCCACACATACCACCCCTTCTCACGCAGGCCCTCACTCGAAGCAGGCCTAACCTAAATGGCCTAGACGCCGCCGAGCCATGCCTCTTCTTCCCAACCTCCGGTGGTGGCTGGGCGGCGCACCGGGGGCGGCCGCCTGAACCCGCCGCATTGCCCGGCCGGAGTCGCGCTAGGTATCCTACCGAACACGGGGCCTCGACGGGCTTGAGCCGAGGGCGCGCGCGGAGTACGTGCCGCCGATGCCAGGCACCCACGATGCACGACCACCTCGCCGCCCTCCTCCTCCGCGGCAGCGGTGGGCACCACCACCCGCACCCGCGCGCCGTCCACGGCGCCGCCGTCAAGCTCGGCTGCCTCGCCTCCACCTACCTCTGCAACAACCTCCTCCTCTCGTACCAGGCCCGCGGCCACCTCGCGGACGCGCGGGGCGTGTTCGACGAAATGCCCCGCCGCAACGTCGTCTCCTGGTCCGTCCTCATCTCGGCCTCCTCCCGCCTCGGCGTCCTCGGGGATGCGCTCTCGCTGTTCGCCGGCATGCTTCGCTGCTGGGAACGCGACCGACCCAATTCGTTCACGGTCGGCGCGCTGGTGGCCGGGTGTGCCCGCGCCAAGGAGGCTGTCGCAGGCGAGCAAGTGCATGCTTCCGCAGTCAAGCTTGGCGTCGACGGGGACGAGAGTGTTGCGGGGGCGCTGGTCGACATGTACGCCAAGTGTGGTCGCGTGGGCTCGTCGTGGCGGACGTTTGTGCTCACGCCGCAGAGGAGCGTTATGAGCTGGACAAGCATGATAGCTTGCCTTGTCAACCATGGGGATTCAGGGTACCGTGACACAGCTATTGTCCTATTCAAGAAGATGCTGGTTTTGAAGGTTTGGCCAACAAACGCTACGTTTTCTTGCATCCTGAAGGTGTTTGATGTGCCTGAGTTGCTCCCCAGCGGAAAGCAGGTTCACGGCTGCTTGGTGAAGATGGGGACTGAGGTAGATCCTGCGTTAGGAACTGCTCTTTTGGCAATGTATGGTAGATGTGGTGGAATGGATGAGATAACTAGGTTGGCTTGCCGGATAAGGCATGATGCGTTCTCCAGGACTTCGCTGCTTGTAGCCTATGCACGTAACGGCTGCAATATGGAGGCGGTTCGAGTTTTCCGGGACATGTTGATGGGTCATATGCCTATTGACCAGTCAGCTATAACTAGCCTGCTGCAGGTTTGTTCATCACTAGGACAACTGAGAGTGGTCAAGGAGGTTCATTGCTATGCTCTAAAGAATTTTTTTAGGTTGGATACATTACTTCTGAATGCTATTATCACTGTTTATGGCAGATGTGGTGATATAACAAGTGCAGAGATTGTATTTAATACATTGGAAAACAAGGACACAATATCCTGGACAGCTTTATTAACTTGCTATGTGCAGAATGATCTTTCTCAGGAGGCACTATTCTTCTTTAGGGAAATGGTTCGAAAAGGGCTAGAATCATCAATATTTTGCATCACAAGTGCGTTACGGGCCTGCTCTGCCACTGCTAGTCTTTCTTGTGGATGGCAAATTCACTCAAGGGTGCTTAAGTTAGGGGTTGATGACGACACCTCTGTGGAGAATGCCCTTGTAACAATGTATGCAAAGTGTGGAGTTGTTCAGGTCGCATTGAAGATTTTTAATTCAATGAGGAATAGGGGTATTATCTCTTGGAATGCGTTAATCACAAGTTTTTCTCAGCATGGCAATGAGGTGGCAGCCATTCAGCTATTTGATATGATGCAAGAAGAAATGATGTGTCCAGATGATTACAGTTTTGTCGGACTATTGTCGTCTTGTAGCCGAATGGGCCTAGTTGCAGAGGGTTGTGAATACTTCAAACAGATGAAGACCAAGTACAATCTGGAGCCCAAGATGGAACATTACACATGCATGGTTGATCTATTTGCCCGTGCTGGAAGATTTTCTGATGCGATGAAGTTCATTGATGCCATGCCTTGTCAACCAGACCAACTGGTGTGGGAAGCTTTGCTAGCTTCATGTAGGGTTCATGGTAATTTGGATTTAGGAAGAATGGCAGCAAAGAAGATTCTGGAAATTAGACCAGAGGATCCTTCACCATATATTATATTATCTAGCATTCATGCTTCGATTGATATGTGGGATGAAAAAGCACAGAATCGAACTTTATTAGACTTCCAGCAAGTGAGGAAGGACGTGGGAAGTAGTCTGCTTGATTCACAAGGATTTTCAGATGATATATTTAACGCATTACAAGTTGGAGTAACATAAGACTGATGATGTGCTGATGCTTCCTTTTCTGCGGTGAGGGAACTAAGATGCATCGCCAAATTTTATGGGTAATATTGATCTCCAAGCCAGAATCATGAACTCTACACAATCTGAAAGTGACCATAGAGTTGAGGTTGGTATTTAGGCTTTTACCGTCTATCTGGCAATAGTTTCTTACACAATATGTGATGTCTTTTTACTTCATTTTTTCTTGCGAAAATAAACTGTTTGCACCCAGCTTACATGCCTTTGATCTTTTGCCATCGAGTAGATTGTCATTATAATGCCACCGAGTTTAGTTGTCAATTGACAACTGCTTCACCCCATCTTCCTATTCATCTTCTCTTTGTTTGCTCCGGCAGCCATTTTAGCCCACATTGGGGCAGGGCAGAAGAGGAGTCTCAATTGAGCTTGCATGCTCGTCATGGGCAAACTCATGGCAGCAGCAGAGCAGGACTGAAGAGGTTGCGCTGGAATGAGCTCCAAGCCCTTGTCCAATCTGCCACCACCACGAGATCTGTTGGCCTGCTTGCCACTGCTGCTGCTGCCAGGAGCACACTCATCCTGCATACCACTTGCTGCTAGCTAGCCTGTCCCATGCAATGCCGCCGCCACTGTGGGAGCTCGTCGTGCACCAGGCATGCAGTAGCCGTCAAGGCTTGTCCAGGTTGGATGCCATTAACGGGGAGAGAGAAAGTAAGAGGAAGAAAAAAGCTGATAAGGAAGAAAACCAATGAGGGAGAAGACAATGGAAAAGTTGGCCGTGGTGACATTATGCCAATTGAGCACTAAACTTGGTGGCATTCTACTCTATAGAAAAAGAGCAATACATTGGGTGGTAAATAGTCAATTTTCCCTTATTTCTCAGGACTTGGATTCCGTCTGCTATTTCTTTGTTTGTGAAATTCTTTCTTAGAGCAAGTTTGACGGTAGAGTTGATGGTTACCTCCAATTTTGTCCACGTCATGTACTCACCAATTTAAAGTTAACATACACAATACACTAGCTCTAGTACACTAGCCCCAATACACTTACTCCCAATCATCTACTTGCTTTCTCTCCCTTTTCTTAAAGTTTTTGTAGAGGTTGCCTCTTGCATGAGGGGTGGCTCCTCTTTCCTCTCTTCTCTCCTCCACATCATTATCTAAGCCATTCCTTGGGGCTAGTGTTTAGAGGTTTATCAGCTCTTATAGTTGCTTCCATTTGGCATTTCTTATATTGTGATGATCTTTGTTGATTCATAATT
The DNA here is from genome assembly GCA_008326285.1 of Oryza officinalis. Lineage (NCBI taxonomy): Eukaryota > Viridiplantae > Streptophyta > Magnoliopsida > Poales > Poaceae > Oryza > Oryza officinalis. Next base: position 27,724,801 of record BDMV01000006.1, on the reverse strand, counting down.
ATACGTTGATGCGGATCATCAGCTTGACTACCTTTTTTCTCTGAAAGCAGGACAGATAGAGATAATTCTTGCTGTTGACAGTCTGTACATTCATGCACTGAAGGAATGCCTGAAGCCTTGTGACTATGTTCCAATTTGCAAATGCAGCAAGTTACTACCAGAAAATGCCCGTGAAATTTCATGATCTGAACATAGACTAGAGAATGCTTGGGGATTGGGTAATTAATAATTTCTTCTTCCAGTTAAAGCTTGAATTATCTTGGTTTCCATTGGTCTTCTAATTTGTTTACATTACATGTTTACCAACATAAATCAGTCTTCAAAATGAAGTGTGTGTGAATTCAAAGGCCTACCCTTTTGGGTATGGACTAATTAGTTATTTAGTTGAGTAAATTCTGCAAAACCCCAGGTTTTGTCCATGGGTATCACAAAACCACAGATCTTGAAGTTTATTTCACAAAACACCATGTTTTGGGGTAATGTGAAAGCTTGCATGCACGAACTGAAAATCGTTTGTTTATTTATTGAAGAGCAACATGTATCAATCCTTGGGTCCTATTATGACCATGAGTCTTTTACCGCTGCTTAAGGTTAAAATATTTGTTAAGAATTTCCATGATCAACCATGATTACTGATGGGTTTGCATATCATTCTTGAAATGAAGTTTCACATTGTTATGTAACCAGCTTTCAGAAAAAAAGGAAAAATTTACTCTAATCGGTTGCATTTTGTTGCGTGTTTTCTTATTAGCATGTTATATGCAAGAAGATCCAAACCTTGTCTGAAATGATCGACCTCTTCGGCTGCATAGAATGTGGGAATTGAGTTATCCTCCACTCCATGTTACCTAGGTAAGTTGAACCTTCCTGTTTCTGTTACTTGAATAATTGGGCACCACTCATGCATGCATTCTTAATTCTTTTTTGGTGCGTGCTTGTGTATTTGTTAATAAACCTGAACCTGCATATGTTTTAAACATGGTTTTTGTGGTTATTTCTTTGAAGCATGTTTTTTCTCGGTCTTTCCCTGATTGTGATTGTTAGGTGTTGTCCATGATGAGGACAAATCTTCTGTTATCACCATGCAAAGGATTGGGGAAATGAAACAAGAATATGAGAAGGGAGAACTTCCAGAGAAACGCAAACTATTCCCTCAGGGCATCATCATTCATCAGATTTGAGAGAGCAGCATGATAGAGGTCCTCCTGGTGCTGATCATTATTCACCAATATACTGTTCTTATGACTATGGGCTTATTCAGGTAAAGGATGGAGAAGCTCCTAGCCCTAGGCTGTGAATATTGACCAACTGATGAGGTGATAATGGTGCTTGGACCTCTCAAGCAGGTAGTACTCAAGCCAGTTTAACACGAGCTCATCGTGTCATTCTAGAGACAGGCATGGTAGATGGTACGAACTACTTCCACTGGAGGTGAATAAAACATATCACTGATTTATATACTATATAAATCAATTGCTGAAAAATCTGATATCTGCCAACTTGGAGTTGACATAACCATCACTTTGCAGCTTTTTTTTTTGACGGGAATTGCTTTGCAGCTTCAGATGATTATAAATCTCTTTTGCTTCCTTGGTGTTGTATAACTTCCTACTGGAGATGCTGTAGAGTGCAAATCTTTTCACTTTTATGAGTGGTAGAATGCATATCATGGAACTTTTTCTACGAGGGAAAGAAGATTTATTAGTTCATTTGTGCATACCTACAAATATGAAATTATTATTTGAAAGAACTACAAGAGTAGGATTATACCTCACTCTTGTACAATTATGCAAGTTTGTGTTCAGATGATGTATATTTGATACATAGCAATCGAGCTGGAATAATGTATGACTGATAATGTACTGCTGATGCTTTTCTTTTCTGCTCACCAGGAAAATCAGCCTTCATAGTTTTAGCTAGACATAGTGGAATTAATTGAGTGAACTCTACCTATTACATGAACGAGTTCATGCTGCTGAACATGCTATATGAGATACTTGGAAATAATTTGGTGAAAAGAACTGGACTGTTATCTGCATGGTGACAGGACATGTTTGCAATGTTTTTCTTGCTTGAAGGCGAGACAATATATATAATATGGTGCTGACATTGTAGTAAACTACATACAGAGTGCTCACTACTGTTTTCAGTATAGTCATTCTCCCTTTTGCAGAGTTTGCAGACTTTTTCATGACTTGAAATATATAAATTTTTGGTCATCCGTTAAAGCTAATGCAATATCAAGTCTTCCGCAATTTCTGCTTCCACAAACAATGGAGGTCAGTACTAGATTGTCCAGCTGGTCTTGCACATGATTTTTCCCTAAATTAATTTGCAATATTTTCGTTTTTTTGAAGACATAATGGGTAAATGGGTCATAGCACTAAGTGAGGGTTGGTTTTCAGCATCAATATGGCTTTCTGACTGGAACTCATAATTTCTGTACCATTGTCAATTCATAGTACCAGGATTTGTTTTCAGAATATGTGATAATACTGGGATGGTGTGTTGCAGTTTTTTCTTGTAAGTAACTGGTAAGTGGTAAATGAACCACAAATTCTCAAGTCAGAAAACCTTCCACTATTAATCTCTTTTGAGGTAATTTTATGGATGATCAAACATCCAACCATTAACTAGATACAATTACATTTCCAGCAAACCAAATTACAAAATGGATGTAGTGGCCGAAAGAACAATTTTGATTGATTGGATTTTTCCACAAGTGAATTCGCTTCAACTGCCATGAGATTAGTATTCAATCTTGGTAAACTAATTGGAAGCCCTGTGTTCTACATCTATATAGTGTTTGCCTTTTGCTTGTAACTTCTCCAAACTGAACATGTTAAATGCCCATTATTCCTCACACCAAAAAAATTAATTGAATCATAATAGGGTAGTGCAGGCTTTCTAACATTAGTTGGTGTTACATCTGAACTGCTTGGAGTTCTGAATCCCTAGAATCTGCTGCAATGATGATGACGATGCCCTATTTTGTTAGTCCTCTTCGACTTCATGAAAAGGAAGTGGAACAACCTTCACAGCTCTGAATTTCCCTGCATTGTTTAGGTGCTCGTTTTCCAACCTGACATGTAAGTTTCTTAGTATCAATCTAGGTTTAAATTCACTTTTGTAGCTTGATTAGGTATGGTTTTTTACCTGTAGAAGTTCCAGTGGCCTCGTCGAATCACCTCAAGAGCTGCCAAGATGAACAAAGTTACTCTGGAATCCAGGCTTCCGATGTTAGGGTGGATGACGGTCTGAAGCCATGCCAGCCTCAAGATAAGGTTCAAACCCTGAAAAAAAATGGATTCTAATGTAAGTATCCTGAAATCTATCTTTGTTCTAAAAGTACTGATGCAGGACCTTAGTTTTTTAAGAGAACATACCATGGCTAGGAAATAGATGTACTTTTGTTTGAGTATCAGATCATTACGGAGCCAAGGGTTCTTGGAGTTAAACTGCAGAAGACCCCAATCCTTGACAAAGTCCCAGTATAGTTGGTAGATAGTGGCGAGACTCGACACAATGACAACAAGTGACAGCCATCCAGCACTGCTATCATTCTCGTATGCCACTTTTGTTCCAGCGGCAAGCATTGCTGACACATACTTCCCAAGGTTGACAATGTGATTTATGTCCCCCTCGTCAAACCATCTCCTTGCGCACTGCCCAACCATTACAAAACGAAAGATATGAAATCTTCATACTGTCTGAAGAAGGGACATTGCAGTGTATGATTTTTAATTATATACCTGCATGGCCCTCCAGTAGTATGGCAGGAAGGATACTGCATAAGCCAAATCTCTAAAGTGCTTCACTCTTGTGCAGTAGCCATAGTCTTGTGTCTTGTAGCTGCTGGTTATGTAATAGCATGCCAGATACTCCAGGCTCCTAAGCAGTGGTACCTAGTTGGCAGGAGTCATTGTTTTATTAGTCTTTTTTCTGTACAAAATCATCACTCAAACAGACACTTATGGTGACAAAACCACTTTCATCATGCTGAAAATGTGCTCTGCTGAGCAAGTAAAGGCCTAGGTGTGGCTTCTGTTAAGTAATTACCTGGCTGCAAAGCTGATCAGCCATGAAGAAATCAACCATGACAACCTACAGCAGTACAAAAATTTAGCAATTTGTTTTGGATTTGGAATTTGATAGGACATCATCGATAAGCTACTTCTCTTCAACTATAATAAAAATACCTTGTAGAAGGGGGTTAGAATGATGTTTCTGATCACTGTTAGGAAGTGGTAACGACATGATCGGTAGAGTATGTTGAAAGGGCAGACCAATATTAGCAAGAAAACCTGAATAGATGGGCACCAACCTCATAAATGTTTAATATCTTTCAAATGTAAGCATATAATTTTACATTTGGAATGTTCAACACTGCATACCAGAAGTAGAGCTCCTGGTATTGCTTGGACTGCACATGACGAATGCCCTTTGACAATGAGTGTCAGGTGTGCAAACATAATACCAATGACAATTGTCATGGAAGTAGTGCAAATCAGGAACACATCACGATACTTGAGCTCTTTGGTAGGCGTGAATTCAAATATGAATGTGTAGTTTATGCGTGTCTTTCTCCACATGAAGATGTTGCATCCGTAGAGGAAGAGATGCAGAAAGAAGAGGCTGAACATGCTGCAGTTTGAGATCATTTAATGTCAGAATTAGAGCAATTTTTTGTTTTTTTTTTCAAGAGGTGTGTAGTAGCAGTTGAGTTGCATTTTTGAGCTGACCTCAGGACAGGATATGATGTTGCCATGTAGACCTTGTTTGACTGCTGGGTGTACATCCCAGCAATGTGTGCCATGATACAATAACCAATGAATAATGCTGCAAAGCCACCAGTGAATAGCCCTGGAAATTGACAAGCGTGCATAAGTAATCTTAAATTTGGGCTGATGAGTTAATGCAAAGATTATTAAGAACTACTACCTATGAAAAATGTTGTGGTGTGTGATTCTTCCCTCTGATTTGGCTTCAGATACTTCATTGCTTTCCGTTTGTCACCTTCGGCAAAATGCCTCACAAACAGCTCATCCACATCGTCCATTAGTCTAATTACCTGTTCAAATGAAGAATTTTAAATCATGATCTTTGCTGTGTTAATAGAATTAACTGATTCAGAGTTTCTTTATGTTTCTGCATGATTGGAAAATACCTTGTCAGAGACATTGAAGTAGGAGCTCTCCACTACTTTCAGGTATATTGACTGCGCTTCCTTTGCTGTAACCTGAAATGAGAAGATATTCATTATGTTCTTTCAGAAATTCTAATACGTGATAAATTTCAGGCCATGGAATCAGAAGGAAGAGGAATTGGCAGGAACCTTGTCAAATTTCTTCAAAATCTTCACAAATGCCATCATGTTTAAGCTCCTGCAGCAAGATCGTCTTGTCAGTACGCGCACAAAACCAAACCAAACATTACATGTTAGTTACACTTACCGGTATGTCTTGAGATACCCCAATCCCTTGTACAGCTCAACCAGGGCACCCCTGATCATCTTCTCTGCCTGATGCACCTTCCTCTTGTTGATGCTCAACTTGTCGCCACATTTGCTACCGTTGGTGCTGCCGCTCCTCCTCGACTGGCTCAGCATGTCATCGAACAGAAGCTCACGGATCGCGGTGACGGTCCTCGTCGGCGTGGTCACCGGGATGTTGATCCTGACGCTTCTGCCTTGGCAGGTGACAGCCCTGCCTCCTGGGAGCGTCGTCCTCGGCTTGGTGCTGGCGGCTTCTTCTCTTGGCCTGCCAAGCCTCCCTGAATCGCCCAGTTCTTGAGGGATGGTGAGCTGATCATCGTCTCCTTCGTCAGGACTCCTTGCAATGACGTCCTTGGTGAGCTTTTCCTGGCCTTCCTGTTCTTGCTCAGAAGTGCCTCTGAGGGACTGATCTCCTGTGATTTTTAGAGCGCGTGTCATGAATTTGAATATGGGTACTGAGGTCTACTTCAATTTCTATTTTGTTACTAAATTCAGAGGGATGGTTTAGACTAGAAAACACATCCGACATAAGCAATTGCCAATGTTATACCCTGTTTCATACTAAGATTGTCCCTTTCACTTTTGGTGGGGCGTTAAGTACAAATCCTAGTAAACCCAAGTTTATGCACATACAATACAAAAGAGCGTTTCTTCAGGAAATTTGTTGAAGTTCGTTCATTGATTATTTCTGATTGATGCGTATGTTATTATTGTATTCAGAGAGAAAGAGGATGGTACGGTGGTCCCTTGCAGGATTCTTTCTGCTGTAGGTGTATATATGTAGCATGCTGTGTTGGGTATACGTATATGTCAGCCTGCCTAATCAAAATCTATTCTCAGCTGGCTTGAATGGCAACAACAATATCAACGTACTAATCGAAATGCTACACCACCAAACTTATATCTTATCTGTCCCAAAAAATTACCCTCTTTTCAATCATTTTCATTTTCATCAAAAACTAATTAATGTTCACTTTGACTATTCTAATGTGACGTATTTGATGACAGTACGTGCACGTGTCAGCAGAAGGGATGGAGACTGGAGAGTATGTACGTACGTACCGTGGAGGATGGAGCACGAGACGGAGGGATCCTCCGTGTCCGGCGGCAAGGAGTCGCCGCCGATGCCGCATCGGCGGCGGCCGTCGCGCTGCTGTTCGGCGACGACGGCGGCTCTGAGCTCGGCGAGGATCTGCAGCTGGCGGCGGAGCGACTCGCCGCGCTCCACGAACTCGGCCTCCTTCCGCTCGTAGAAGCTGTTCACCTTGTTGAGCTGCTCGTCCAGCCTCGCGAAGAAGGCCCTCGCCGCCTCGCCGTCCGCGAACCCGGCGCCGCCGTCCACAAGCTCCGTCTCGTACACCTCTCCGGCCACCGCTCCGCCGCTCGCCAGCTTCCTATGCACCTGCATTGCATTGCACGTGCCAACAACACAACACAACAGATACAGTTAATACTTTTACGTACACCCGTAACCATGAAAATGACTGAATTTCTCCCATGATGTTTAGGATAGGATTTAGTCAAGCTTTTAAAACTTTAATGACAATAATCTCTCAAATTCTTAGTTTAAAAATTAAAAAAAAATATGTAGATTTGTCTAAAAAGTATGATAACAATATCATAGCTTATTAGATTTCATAAACTTATTATAATATAAAACAATAGTCAAGTTTCTATAATAGTTTGGTCAAATCTTGGACCAAATGTTAAATAGTTTTCTTTTACTGAATGGAGTAATTTGCAAAAAATGATAAAAAAGGGCAGTGGTTGCATGCCTGGATGGCACCATGCTCCTTGTGGTGGTGTCCATGGGGGTGCAAGAACGGCAGCCTCATGACCCAGTGAGCCGCCGCCACCGGCGCCTGGCACTGTGACGGCGGAGAAGACACCGCCGTCGCCGCTACCCCAGCCGCCGCCGCCTCCGCCTCCGCCTCGGCAGCCTGCAGCCTCTTGATGTCCTTCTTGAGCTGCCAGTAGTCCAGGAAAGCCTCCTTCCATTCGGGCACAAGCTGGCCCTCGAACTGCTTGGAGAACTTCACCATTGGCCTCCTCTCACCTTGGTCTTCCTCCACCTTCCTCCTAGTAGACTGATGGAGGGAGTAGCAGTGGTAGTGTGTCTCAATGGTGGCCATGGGGAGAGGTGTACTTATACGTGCATGCGAGCAGCATATGGTTGTTGCAGTGGTGGTGTCCATTGGAGATTGGAGTACTGGAGATGGATGGAATTTTGGAATAGCTGCTGGGAATAATCTAGCTAGATCAGTGATGAAGCTAGTAGCACATTATATTCCTCAGGTTCTTGTCAACAAGATGGGGGAAGGAATTGAATTGAAGGGATTCTGGGCTTGTTGGCTAAGCTCTCAGCTCCTCCTGTCAACTCTCATCTGATCACCAAATTCACCACTTGGAAAATGTAAAGTTGGTGCATGGATTCCCCTAGCCCTCTCCCAAGAGGAGATGGGGAAGGGGAGGGCTGTCTCTTATAGGATGATGGATGGGTTGTGTATGGTCGGTGCTGTCAGGGGCTATACAGATTAATTAAGGGATTAACATAAAAATGAATTAATTTTATATGACTTAGTTATACATAATGGGATTAACATAATCCTGTGTGAGGCTGTGACAATTATGGAAACTAGGAGGTATATAACCACTGTTTCTTAAATAGCATGTGTATAGTTTCAGATGTGCCTGCCAATATTCCAATATTCAGTTACAGAATCATGGCACAGAAAAATAAAAAGGTTGCAATAAATTGTACCATATTTTTTTCTTTTCCTCAAAGTAAAATGCTGAATATGGTCCCTTCAAGCAGTGGTGGATCCACCGCCTATCAGCCCCAGATGGTCGCCTAGGTTCGTCGGCAAAAGCACAATTAATTACTGAAATTTTAAAAATACTCAATTATTTAGATTTGCCCAGCGTCTACAATTTTTCTGGGTCTGCTACTACTTTTGAGTGGACATATATACATAAAGGTATATTTATTGTACCCATAATTGAAGTATAGCAAATTCCTTCTTTGGTACAAGACCTAGGCTAGGATCACTACTATAAAAACCCTAATAAGAGACACCCTCATAGATGCCGGTCCATAAAAAAATGACACATATAAGGCTTTTCTTGTCGGTCCAACATCTATGGGTCTACAAATAAAAACCGGTACCTATAACATCTCATAAGTACTGGTTTACTTTAAAACTGATACCAATAATATATGTGCCGGTTTTTTTTTAAAATGGTACTTATGAAAGGGTTATATGACCCTGAGGTAGTCGAGCCAAGGACCGATCGAGCCGGCCCGGTCTTTTATGGAAAACTAGTTTGCCCACCTTTCTCGCTCACTCCTCACTCTCTCAGCCTCTCCGCCTTCCTCTCTCTTAGCCTCTCCGCCACCGCCCCTCCTTCTTTCCACCGGCTCTGCTGCCACTCATTTCAATCGCAGCGATCACCCCTCCTCTCCACCGGGTCCGCCACTCGTCATGAGCTTGGGGGCGACCATTTCCGTCGCCGTGAGCTCAGGTACGGCCGAATCCACCGCCATGTGCACGGGGATGGCCGGATCCGCCGCCACGAGCACAGGAGTGGCCGGATGCGTTACTGCGAACATGGGGGTGGCGGATCTGCCGCCGCAAGCATGAGGGTGGCCCACTCGACAATGGACTTCACTCATGACGAGTAGCGGCGGCGGTGGCCTCCTCTATGTGTGTTCTCCTCTCTATGTTCTTGGATTTTATTGTTGATATGTGGATGTTGATTTTGTTTTTGAATGCTGATTATGTGATTGTGTTTTTTCTCTAATTCGTGGAACCTCATCTTTGGTTTCTCTTTATCAGTGCCGTCTGCAAGGTGCTGATTGAGAAATCCGGTACCTATGTGAGGTTTTCAACTAGTATCTTTTAGGGTTTTTTAGTAGTTGATGCCGTTCGATCTAGCATCCTAGCTCACGCTACCACGAGGCGATTTGGACATCCGTGCACTCTGAATTAGTATCATAATCATGTTACACATGACTAAAATGATTGTAAAACAAAAGGAGGAAATCACTGTACTATCCAGAAAATGAGAGAAAAATTAACAATGATATTGCTGTATAGCTAAACACAACTGAAATTAGTAAAATTAAATAATTCGCTTAGCATGAACAGTGATATGATGTCAGCGTTTAGGAGGAGGTGTCACGCATGATTTTTGATATGGTGAAGGAGAGAGAAGATTGCCATCTATTAACAAAAGTTTTAATAGATACTAGCTTCTATTTGGAAAGTACCCGGATGAATCTTCTAAGGTAGATCTTTGATTAGTTAAAAGCTTCTATTTCGCAAATGAACATTTTCCCTCGGGGACAGAGCTAGCCTTGTTCATTGGGATCAGCTGACCCCAACGATATTCCAAAATTCTCTAGTAAATCATTGTTTGGATATAAGGTATCGTGTCATACAGTGGAGCTGACCCCAATGACAATCTCGGCTGGCTCCCCTCTCATCCCCACTATAATTGAAGTGTTCCTTATAAAATTCATGTATTTAAAACAAATCTCTATTAATCTTGGAAATTGAAAATTGGTATAAATTAAGTTATTCTATGACAACCTTTGTTGGTACAAAAAGTAAACCAATACTACCCATGTTTTAATAGGGCACATTTCTTTTACACCACATACTTACTGTTGCTATAGATTTTCGATGGGTTCCCATTAGTGGAACTATTGACGCAACACTTTTTAACCCCTAATACAGCTAGGGGAAAAACATGTGATTTCAATGTAGTTTAGTTTATGTACTTTTGTGTAGTTCATTCGCAGATGTAAAACATGTTAGTGCAAGCACAATTGCAGAAAACAGACAAATATGCAAACCATTAACACGTGTATATTTTAGAAATTCGGTAAAAAGATACATGCATATAATGGATTAGTTTTTTATCTTTACTTAATTGAGCTATAACCCTAAAAAAAGAGAGAAAAGATGCTCTAGAGCCGACTTAAAACAGGTCAAACGGTCAATGCATACATTAGCTATAGTAGACAATAACTGTGTAACCACGTAGTTCTTAAAGCTAGCTTCTTGATCATTTAATTGATCGCACAAATTAAAGTGCTAATTACTACTACCTTTTATTGAAAATGATGCGATCGAAGGAATTTATTGGCTATGGAATTTAAAAGTTTACACTGAAAGAGGATGATCACTTTGCTTTGCAACTTTTTAAATGATATCCTTCTAACTTGAAAAACGCAAGTAGGATGGTCTTCAAAGGGTTGTCACAAAAAAAATTGCTAGTCTTTTGAGCTAAGCAACAACGGCTTCTAATTTCTCAAACAAAAAGATTGCGCTTTTGCGCTCTCTGAATTTTGGTAATGTTGCTCTCTTTACATGTCTTTATCTTGCTCATGATCATTTTTCTTTCCAGCAAGAATGATCTGTTGCTAGGAGAAGTTGCAAACAAATGTTAGGCACATATTATACCATAAGTTTCTCGCCATGGCTCAATTTGTCCATTATTCAGAAATGTCAATACGGTTTTACAAAACAACAAAAGTTAACACATAACCAGTACTATACTTATCCTTTTAGGCAAGGCTGATGTTAAACTTTAAAAATCTTTAACTATGAATGTCGACCCGCGATAACCGCCTATGGTATTTGTAAAGTATGAGAATCGTTGGTATCAGAGTATACGCGAGATTGAAGTAAAAGAGACTAGAGATAGAGATTTTTATACAGGTTTGGACCCCTAACTAACGGGTAATAAGCCTACTCCTGTTGACCGAAACAGGTGTTGCCTTTATATATCAATATCTCACGAGTACAATATTTAGGATGATCTAATTTAGTCTTTATCGACTTAGCGGCATGAAGCTCTCATATATGGTCGACGGCTAGTGTAGTCAGCTTCCTCGAATATGAAATCGATGAGATTGGACATATCTTTAGATCCCTTATGTCGGCCTCTGTGGCTCCTATATTGGGTTTATCTAGATCTGTATTGGCTTGTATTCCGTGTTGGTCTTCTCCCTTTCCTCTTGAGGGTTTTGTATTAATATCATCAGGTGTCCCCCTGTTAACGACGGATTTTGGTAATCGCCTTGGAAAGAAAAGGGAAACCGAAATAGAGAAGAAGGGTTGAGTTGGAGTCGGACCAGGCTTCGTATCGGACTCGATAACTGTATCGGACTAGAGAGGTGTTGCTATAAGAGTGTATTGGCCGATACGGATTTGGTGATGACGTGGGCCGATACGGGTTGTGAGTTGACTGTATCAGCGTGGGTTTGGTCTGGGCCCGAAATAAGCTTCAAGGAAGTTGCCAAATAGAGATAAAGCTCGGTTTTAGGCAATTGTATCTTGTAAATTAAGTAGTTTAGATCTAATTTGTGGCTTAAGTTTGCCGCAAGGACTTGTTTGTTAGTTGTAGATAAGATCGTGCCCAACAAGGGTTCTGTTGTAACCTCGGGTATAAATATCCCGATAGTTTGTACATAGAAGGAATCGAATTCTCAACAAAAACTACACAATCAATCTACTTTCGGTGCATCGCCAACCCTCATAAGAGGTCTTCATTGACGAGTTCTTGCTTCCTCAAGCAGAGGTAATAACTCGTTCCCGACGATCTGCATCGTCGGGGTTAACGTGTCGCTTTAGACACGTTAAGCCCCGATGATGTGATCGTTGATTATCATGTCTTGGATAATTCTGACAGGCATCTTAATTAAGTTTTGCCAGCAGTTTACTCGTTTTAGGGTTTATTGCTGACGATGGTTTAATTTTTATGTTTGGCTAGATTGTTCAATGCATCTACCATCCCCAAAGGCAATCAACGACTTGATTTTCTTCGCGTTAAGTCTCAATTCACACTTCGAGTTGCTATCGACCCTAGTCCTGTTTTGAGATCTAACACGAAGCCTGTTTTTGATTGTAACTAAGGATAGTACCGGGGTTTTAGCCGGTTTTATCTAACGCATGTGGTTGCTTTATGCTTCTTACATGTGTTTGCCACTTATATATGCAGATCGATAAGTATAAATATGTCAATTGTGAAGTAATCTTAAGATTTCTCTATGGTTGATGTGCTTATATTGGCCGATTGGCTCGTATAAGTTTGCACTAGAGTACTAGCTAGTGTAGTTACTTTCGTTGTTCTTATCGGCCGATGCTGTTAGTTGACACATATACGTCCGTAAAGGCCGATAAGATCGGATCCATGCATTAATTATCCTTTTATTACAAGTGAGCCGATATAGCTTTGCCCTATCGGCTGGGCTATGACAATGTGTCATCGGTCTACTGGCCGATCGGCCATTGTTTTCTGACTTGGTTTATTTGTTTTTCTTGTTGATTGTAGATCAAATCAACTAGCACGCTCTGCTCACGACTAGGCAAGCCATTTGGACCTGCACTGGAGTTAAGCAGATTTCCCAGGCCGCCGTGGTAACGCGGAACCTGTTTGGTTGCTGGACGGGTCGAAATTCTACGCCAACACCCCCTTGTCCAAGTAGAACTAGGGAACCATACGATCCGAGTAGTTCTTGTCGTATCCAAGTAGGACCTAGTTCTTCTTTCTTATCTGGAACACCTTTCATATATAAGGCATGATTAGACTTGGTATATGGTAGGCCCCGTCGAGCCTAATATAAATATATTAGATATATCTTATCTATAGTACTGACAGTAGCCCTTGACCTCAATGCAAATGATCGGGCTAGTGTTCTTGACCATGTAGCCCGAAGACCCAGCCTTGTCGGAATCATGTAGCCATTCTCAGATGATCGAGTAGGCATGTAATACTCTACAAATCCTCTTTCTTGGCCATGACAAAGAGCGTGACCATTGTTTGAAGTTGGATTGAGGTAAGAAAATATCATCTCAACGGGTACACCATCGCTTTGTTTAATCTTTCTTTCTCCTTATGTAGGTTTTCAGTTCCATACAAGATATATGACCATGCTACAGAGTTTGTCGTTCTGAGTTTCTTGTAGTCGACACAAAGTGCAATCACCAGACAACTCTTTGACTCTGCTCTGTCATGGACCTCTTCTTATATACTAATACTAGAAGTCACTAATCTGGCATCCATCTAGTCGGAATAAATTCTCAACTACTATACGCCTTGAGACCAGTATATATCTTTTGCTCTGTTATCTGACCTTCCTGAAATTAGTTACTCAGAATAAATTATTAGATAGAAAATGCCCAAGCGAATGCTCGAAAGTAACATGATATGAATTAAAAATATTAAAAATAAATTATATCTATGTGTGACAAGAAACGAGTACTATCGCCAGAGCTGCCCTAAGCTGAACGGAATTAGGTACTCTCCCTAGTCCTTAGCTGAATTTGTGGAAAGTTTTCCTCAAAAGCAACTTGAATCTCATAAGAAACTACGGTGAAGAAGCGAATTTCTAGCCCCCGGCCGTGAAGTTGAAAAAACCAATTCTCGATTACATGGCTAGTTAATCGTTACATGAGTACTCTGACACGACCAACCTGACATGGACTTTTGACCATCTTGTGTCTGACTAATCCAATAGTACCAGGAGTCCCTAGCCAAGGTTTTGAGAACCAATGATTATTCAGGCTTAACGTAATAAGACGATAAAAAATGACTTCAACCAGAAGCGATATGAGAAAAGTGGATGAACGAACAAATATTGCACACTTGATATGTATAAAAAATTACAGCGATAATGAATGGGGATGGTAGGATCGCTACACACACTGGTTGAGCGAAGACCAGGTGTAGTCGTATCCACGCTGATCGAGGACCAAGTGTTTAGTCATACCTCAACCACTCATAAAAGTGGTGGGAGGATTGCTACCACGTTGGTCGAGGACCATGTGTGTAGTCGTACCTCGTCCACTCGTAGAGGTGGTGAGAGAATCGATACCACGCTGGTAGAGGACCAGGTGTAGTCGTACCTTGACCACTTGTAGAGGTGGTGGGAGGATCGCTACCACACTGGTTGAGGATCAGGTGTAGTCGTACCTTGACCACTTGTAGAGGTGGTGGGAGGATCGCTACAATCGCTGGCCGAGAGCCAGGTGTAGTCATACCTCGACCACTCATAGGGGCACTTGAATGTGCTTTTCATGTGGCCAGCATGATTTCACATACCTTTTTTTAACCAACATACAAGCATATTGGACATTCGTTCGCACTCATGTCGAGTGATCAAGCCGACAACATTCACGAGAAAATTGTTAGTAGCAACCTTTTCACAAATATATTGGGCATGAGTGGTATTTGATGTGAGACGAGCCGCTAATCTTTGTTGGTAGGTTTGGTCTGACAACTCCTCGTTTGTTTAAGAATGTTCTCAACAATGGCGCGTACTCAACCTTCGTCTGCTAGGGTGCTCGATTGTTCTTGAAAAATATTTTCTAGAAGGCATTATATATAACAAAGAATACCGAGTAATTGCTCGAAAAACTGTATAAATTTTATAGTATTGTCATAATATAATGAGCAGATTTGGATCAAATATTGGGTATTATGTTTACCGTAAACGATCATGATTTATACAGAAAAAATAGGATAAACCCTCAATATTAGACCGTAGTCGTCCTAATATAGGAAACACTCACACGACAGATATTATATAAAAACATGCTTTAGATAAACATAATAAATTATTAGATTGTAAATAGGTACGTTAAATTATATATAAAATATTATGTATATTTGTAAATACATATCGGATGTATCTACAAAATTAATAGATTAATTTAAATTACTAAATACCTTTATATTACTAAATACATGCTTGGTGGACAGATGCTGGTAGATCTCTAACATGGCCACGTACGCATATACCTCACCTATATGTTCCTGATTGCTTGATGGCACTGTGTTCGTCCGAGTTGACAGCGTCTCATCGATGCTTGGCACGGATCCGTTTTCTGGGCGGTCGTCTTGTAACACGTGGTCGTGACGGCGTCGGGGATTGTGTACTTAGCTTGTATGTTGTGGCGGCGCGACAACGATTAGAGTCGATAAATGATAAGAGTTTTTGGCGGGGATGTCAATTCGGAAGCAGTCGGTTCGAGACGAGACCTCACGAACGATAACTTGAACTCATGTAATCTGTGGAGACGACCTTTATCGATCTAATAGATTGAGTTGTTGGCGATGAGGGTTTCGATCTAGAGGAGAGTAACGTACTCTGATCAGGTCATACCTTTCAAAACTAAAGTCGTCAAGATATCCCTTGTTGAAAAATCCATAATACCCATGTCTTGATGAAGATCGCGACAATAACGATTCTGATATAAAATGAAGTTATCTCTTAGCGTCAAAGTCGTCGAAGAATGCCTCATCGAAAAATCCATAGTGACAAAGTCTTGATAAATATTGAGATGACGAGGGTTTCGATCTGGAGGGAAATGTACTTTGCTTAGGTCTTATCTCCCAGGTCCGAAGTCGTCGAAGGCTTTTTCGTCGGAAGATTCGTCTCTTGAACACATCTCGTCAAAATCTTAAAACATCAAGTTTCCTTACCAGACGCGTCACTATTGATAGGCGATACCCGTCTATGGTATTTGTAGAGTATGAAGATCGTTGGTACCAGGGTATACGCGAGATTGAGTAAAAGAGATGGGAGACATGGACTTTTATATAGGTTTAGGCCCCCTAACTGATGGGTAATAGCCTACTCTTGTTGACCAAAGCCGATGTTGCCGTTATATATAAATATCTTACGAGTACATTATTTGGGATGATCTAATCTAGTCTATGTCGGCTTAGCGGTATGGAGCTCTCATATGTGGTCGACGGCTAGCGTAGTCATTTTTTCTCGAATATGAACTTGACGAGATTAGAGATGACTCTAGATCCTTCATGTCGGCCTCTGTGGCTCCTATATTGAATTTGTCTAAATTTGTATTGGCTTGCCTTTCGTGTTGGTCTTCTCCCTCTCCTCTTGGAGGTCTTGTATTTATATCATCGGATGTTCTCTTGTCCAAGTAGAGGACTCTGTTTCTCCTTCTTTATCCGAAACACCTTCCGTATATGAGGTTTGATTTCGTATAAGATTTGATATATGATGGGCCCCGTCTAACCTAATACAAAAATATTAGGTATGCCTTATCTATAACACTGGCAATGAATAATTTTTAAAATACTTTTCTCACAAATATGTAAATTAATTAGTTATTCCATTTGTCTTGAAATATATGAAATAGGATATACCTTTTGTTCAGATTTATAGCAAATAGGACGAATGTATTAATTCAATAAAATCATATATTTTTAGATAATGGAATAAAATCCCCGTCTTGGTTCAACGAGTTACAACCAATTATTACAAAGATTCACACAATAATGAGCCCACACCAATAAATCCATAAAAGCATACCCAAATAACAGAAAGCAAACACAAACTAATATGCGCCAATACTAGATAAATACCCCATAATTATTGAATCCTATTTGTGAATCTTCATCCGAAGTTGGTGAAAAGCTGCATAACCGTTGACTCAAGTTTACGACATGTAGCGTTTATTAGTTTGTTGTCCTCGTCACATCTTTGTAGTTGTGCCTAAACCGGAGTCAGTACGTTGCTCTAAAAAATAACTGCATATAAGATTTAGATAAGGATTTGTTAAAAACCATATCATTTCTGCTAAGTCATAGAGCTAAACATATAGCAGATGCTCCTACAAGGATAAGTTTTTTGGTTTTTTTATCAATACCCATAAGCCAATTCTCAAATATTTGAGATATACTACGTGGAGGGTATAAACCAAAAGAAAGAAATATGTACTGCTCTCTAGAGAGATCTGGGAAAATGATAATCCAAGAATAAATGATAGATCGTCTCATTTTTCATATAAAAACAACATCTCATCCTACCATTCCAATTTCTCATAGCCAAATTATCCTTTGTTAACAGTACTCCTTTTAGCAGATATCATATAAAAATCTTGATCTTAAGAGGCAGACAATCTTATTTCTCTCAATATAACCATTATTAATCAAAGCTAAATACATATAACGAATTGAGAATTGACCATTTTGATAAAAATTTCATCTAAATATATCATTTTCTTTTGTCAAATGAATATGCGCAATTAAAGCACACAAGTTATGCCAATTGAGCAAGTTCTGACCTACTAAAGTTCTTTTAAAAAAACATTCAGTAAAACAGAACTCATAACATTTGCAATTAAAGAGTTTCTCCTTAAACTATAAAGTACAAAGATTGATACCTATCTTTAAAGGAAGTATTTCCTATCCATTTATCCTTCTAGAATCTGACTTGTTCACCGTTATTAACTATCCAAGAACCCATATTTAAAAATATACTCTTAACTTTCAGCAGTCCCGACAAAAAATGAGAATCCTTTTTTTCCTCTCAACTTGATTTATTGATTGATTGTTAAAGTATTTTCTTTTCAATAAGTTTTTGCCAAACACCTTGCTCATTTATTAACTTAAACAACTACTTGCTCAATAAATATTGGTTTTGAATTTCTAAGTTATGAACTTCAAGTCCATCTTGAGGCTGACATATAATATCTTATCTTGCAAGTCTATACTTTTTTTATGTTCATGTCGCAAAAAAAAACGTGAATTATAATAATCAATTTTTTGAAAAACTTCTTTTGGAATCTCAAAAAAGATATCATAAATATGACTAACTCAAAAGCACAAAATTGATCAAAACCAATCTCCTCCTACTGACATATATTTGTCTTTTCAACTACTAATTTTTTTTTCAATTCTTTGCTCAATTATTTTTCAGTCTTTGTTAGTAAGTTTTTTAAAATACATAGGAATGCCAAGATATCTGACGGGAAATTCCCTAATCCGCAACCAAAAATATTGAAATATTTTTCTTGACATTCTTTTTCCTGGCCAAAACAGAATAATTCATTTTTGTGAAATTTATCTTTAATAAATCATATATTTATTGATGGTTTTATATATATTATAAAAAATAGTGATTAAAGTTATGCTAGAGACCGTGTTCCTATCTAAAAAGATAAAAGTATTATTAATATGAAGGAAGTAATTAATTAAACTCACTGTCACAGAAACTATCGCTGCTGGTTCCTATTGGACCGATAGTGCTTGTAATATTACTGCGGTTCACACATTTCTTCCGTCCAACTTAGATAATGCCCGTATCGCTGCCGATTACGGTTGCCCAAAACTAGCACTAATGCCAATTATGAATCGTCACATATGGGTTGGTCGGCAGTAGTGACTCTTATATGTTTTGACCTCTGGTACATCAAAATGTACTTGACATCGTACAATCATGCCGCCAACTCTTGTCAATATTTCTGAGCTATATATAAACTTTACTACTCCCTCCGTTCTATATTTACTAGACATAATCTCCGTTCTATATTTACTAGACATAATCTTATTTAGCAAGGAATGATTAATTAAGATGTCTATTTTCTGTTCTACTCATATTTAAATGGTGAGTACAACAAGGGTAAATTCATCTCCAAAAACATAAATTTTCATCTAACCCACGAAACACTTCAACGCTAGGAAACATATTTTGGTTTGTCATACGAAAATTATACTGCTATTATTTTTCATTGTCAGATGTGCTTAAAATAAGATCATAAAAATAATGATCAGTATTTCTATGCAACTTTATTGTCAAAAGACCATTAAATTGATTTAATTTCATGGTTCAATAATGAAATGTATGTACGAGTTGTGTAAACTGAGAAGGAAACGTAGACTTCAGCACATCTTGGATACGGATAATTTGTGCCTTTCGTGAAAGTAATGTCAGCACTCTGACTATTTTTTTCCCTCATGCACGAACACATTCTTGCATCATCACTTAATCAGCTAAATATACTTCGATTCTCCCCAAAAGAGAGCCAATTTAGGTAGACGGGCTTTTAAATTATACTGAAAAATCATGGAGACATATGGCTTAGTTCACTTATTATTACCAAAATAAAGGGTAACAAACTAAACAAGATCTTACCATTTTAACATTATAAAATTCTATCAAATTCTAAAAACCTTCACTCACAAACCTATACCAAAGGCTGGTAAGGTATCAAACTAAATAACAACTTCACATTTTTAACCTGGCCAAAATTTGGCATTCTAATATTTGGTTTTACCAACAAATGGCAAGGTTTATTTTGGTTATGAAGTGAACGAGCCCACTGTTGCATTCCATTACCTAAGCTACCGAACACTGAGTCCTCTGATTTTTTTCCCTATTTTCCTAACTTTATGATTTTTCCCTTACTTTTTCTAATTGAAGCATGTGTTTGCCCTCATACGGCATTAAGAGGATTTAATGGTGTTAAATTTCACGTATGCCCTTGCAAAGTTGCTCTTACTTTTTCGAGAACTTTATGATTTTGCCCCTATGTTGATATTAAGCATTTCGACATGAAATTTTAACATGAATTTCCACTGCTTCATTTAGAAAAAAATGAGGGTAAGCACAGGCTTCATTTCGATATGAACTTCGCCCCTGTTTTGACATGAATTTCAACACCATCATCCTCCTTAACGGAATGAGTGCAAGTACAAGCTTCCGTTTAAAAATACGAGGGTAAAATCATAAAATAAGAAAAATGAAAGTAAAATTATATTTATAGTTGAAAACAGGGTTAAGAATGCAAATGCCCTTAGTCTAATGTAAATTAAATTTTATTTGATGAAAATAATACCATTAGTTTGACATTTGAATGTAATTCACATGGTAATAATTAATTTTGTTGCTACAAACACTATATGATCACGTCTTATATTTTAGGGTAGGGAGTATTACCTTTCACATTTATTTATACACTTCTCTCTGTGGATATGCGTACTCATCCAGTTGAAATAGCAAAATCAAATCCAAAGCTCGGCGGAAAGCATCATTACTTTGCTATGATGGTAGAGTCACGAGCAGTGCCAAAATTAAGATAAATAGTGTATTATAAACTACTCCCTCCGTTTTATATTATAAGTTATTTTTACTTTATTTCTAATCAATTTTTTTTAAGTTTGACTAAATTTTAGAAAAGTTTAATAATATTTTTGACACAAAACAAATTTATTATCAAAATATATTAAATGTTAGTTTTAGTGAAACTAATTACGTGTTATAATGTTGCTAAATTTTTTTATAAATTTAGTCAAATTTTAAAAAAATTTGATTATGAAAAAAAGTCAAAATGACTTATAATATAAAACAAAGGAAGTAGTAGATAAAAGAGTGTATTGTAAACTGGTGCAGAGACCGAGAGTTATACTTACTTTCGTAAAATAAAATTAAAAAAAATCTAAAGCTCTGGTTAGAAGCATACGCACACACGCATCTATATATCCCTTTCATTCGGTGCGCTAGCTCGCATACGACGTTTTTTAACCACGCACACGTCAATTATTTATAAATTAACCACGTAACATGTACATACATACATACATTTACACACACCCCCTCATACCCACACCCACACCGACGATCTTGAGTGCACTGCCATGATTAATATATGTACGCAGATACTTACTTTCTGTTTTGAAATAAATCAAACTAAAATATGATGAGATATTACTTAGTAAAAAAATGAATAAATACCGACAATGTTTCATCGTATCAATAAACCCACATATGATGAGACATTACTTAGTTATTGTGAGATAATGTTTTGTCATATCTTTATTGAAAGATAGAGGAAGTACTTGTGTGCGAAACCAATAGATGAGTACTTCCTTTGTCCTATAAAAAACAAACCTAGTACGAGATGTGACATATTCTAGTACTGTAAATTTGGACAGAGACATATCTAAATTTATAATAGTAAAATATATCATATCTCATATTAGATTTGTTTTTTTATGAGGAAAAAGAGTACATTCGTGCGTTCGTGGGCTAGCTAGCATACATTACTATTACTATGTTGAATCTATGTATGTCCTACCTAGTAAGTGGTGGTGTTCATAGCCTCGTCTTTGCTGGCGATGCAACCGAACCCGTATATTTTAAGTTATGACGTACAAACCACAAACAATTTTAAAATTTAAAATTTAATTTGATAATCATTTTAAGAATTTTTTCGTCGCTTTCTATTTATAGTTTGACTTTTGGAAAGTCTTGCTCAAAAAATATTTCTTATTGGTTCGGTCATTTCTTTTCGACCTAGAGGTATAAAACAAGCTTGAGCTACTATATTCCCTGTGTATATTATGATATATTACCTCCGTATTTGAATGGCAGTGTTAACTTTTCTTTTGTTTTGGCGTGCAACTTTGATAAACAATTTTACTATTATAATATAACAGTAATACCTAAAAAAATTTTACTATTGCAAAAAACTTATAAAGAAATATCTGCCCATATGATTTTTATATTTTTAAACTACTACATCCATTTTAAAATATAACAAATATAAGTATTGAGTAAAAAAACTATGATGCTAAATGAGAGATGTTTGGGGGTGATTAGAGGTAAAATATGAAGAAATTAAGTAGAGATGGTTGATGGGATGAGTAGTATTCTAAAAATGCTTATATTTTAATATAAACTTTAAATGCTAGAAAGAAGTGCTAGCTTATATTTTGATAGAAGTGCTTATATTTTAAAATAAAGGGTATTTGAAAAGTGAAAAGTATGTAAAATAGTAACCGTTGTTATAACGTTTTTTTAAGTTGGAGGTAGGATGATACACAGACTACAAATATTTTTATATCTATTGTTGGTCAATATTTTAAAAGATTGACTGAATAAAGTTAACAACGTCATATATAAAATATATAACTAGTATTATAGTGTAAGGTATATATAAAAATCATACATTATATACATATATAAACTAGAGTGTGATGTCTCTATGTACGACAGTAAAAATGGTCAATTAGCACAAGAAAGGTGTGATGCCGTGTTTGTGGTTGGCGTGCTGCCACTGTGCAACATCAACATGACTTCGTAAACTCTAGTACTTGCATATCACTATGAATATTTAGCTTTGACATGTGAGAATGGTACATTATTCATGCAGGTGTAATTATTATTGTTGGAAATGTTCTTTTGAAGTGAAGTACTCCCTTCTGTTGGTCATGGATATTATATATACTAGTTGATATCTTGCGCGTTGCTACAGAATTTTGTAAATTGAATTAGATATCCACAACATATGATGTATTAGAAATGTTGATTTTATTTTAAGACTTGTTTAGATTGGTATCATTTTAAATCATACCATTATTTGGTAAAATTAACAATCATGTGTCTACATTTAGTTTGTTACCAAATATTAATAATGTATATGAATTTTGACAACATTATATTAAGCATATCATATTAAAATTTGGCAATGTTGCCAATTTGCCAAAATTTTAGAAATGTTTATTTTGACATCAATCTGAACAAACCATCAATCTAGCATAAATTAGCATATATTTATATGATAAAAAACTGGTGGTAGAAAAATATTTTTTAGAGTTCAACTTTAAGATTAGTAGAAGTAATACAAGGGATAATAACCACATAGTCTAATAGGGGAAGGAGAACATTTATAATATGGAAAAAAGGGCAAACATTAGAATCAAATACTATTTAATTCAAGTTCCTCTATTTGAAAAAAAAACACAAATCCAAATCAAGCTGAATGAAGAGGAAAAAATATAGGATTGGATGGATATATGTTGAAATATTATAAACATAATGTGAAGATGATTTGATATGCTTGTAGGTTGAGCTGTTAAATGTATAGATTTACATGTTAAAATGTAATAATTGCTAATGCATGATGATGCAATATGTTGCATATTAACTTAGTGGGTTGTAAGATGATGTGACATGTTAAGCTTTAGCATGTAGCGGATGGTATATATATATATATTCTTTTGAATAGAAATACAGTAATCAGGTGTAATTCTTTTATACAAGTCTATATCAAGAGAGCTGTAATGTATATAACCCATCTAGATATTTATATATTTATATATGATTATATTCAATCTTCTATATGTATGATAGATCCCTAATCTTAATAAGGGAAGAAAATATCTGCAGATCGAATGAAAGAAAATCTATTTTGGTGATGTTAATTTACGCAAGTAAAAATGTGATGTGATATTTTGTAGACCGTACGGCGATGAAAAAAGTTGGATTCAACTAAACTATTTCTTTTTTCTAAACCAAGCTAGTAACCCTCACTCCCTCCATTTCCAAATACTTTTCACCAGATACTTCTCATATCTAAACCTTAACCGCAAGCAAAAGAAATTCTAAACATTACAATATAACTGTAGCGTGTAGTGTAGCTACAAGGTGAGTACTGTTTTGAGTTTTTTTTCACATATTTGGGTGACCAATTTAGTGTTCTTTTAATATTAGAACAATTTTAATCTCTATGTTGTTTTTTATTTCTGCTACTTGTTTTGCTTTCGCTCCTTTGAAAAAGAAAACCGATAATCATTCATTCTCTCTGATCGACGCCATCCTGATGCTTCGAGTACCCATTGGACATGCACATATTTGTGTAGCCTAAAATATTTAGTGGACACCATCACCATATCTTAAATTTGAACCCAGACTTTATTATTTATCAGCAATAATGCAAAACTTGTCGGGAATGTATCTTTAGGGAAGTCCGAAAGTGTCACAATAGTTGATAAAGGATGTTATGGAAAAGGGCTGATTGATAAAGGACTATATTTTTTTTTGGCAAGGCTTTTTCACTACTTTGGGCTTATTCGGATCACAGGATTGTAAAAACGTAGAAATAGAAAAATCATAGAAATATGATAGAAATGTATAGGTAAAATAGAAGATTGAAAAATACAGGGAATTTTGTAGATAGGATTGGTAAAACATGTGTTTGGATAGACAGAGAAAAACGTAGAAAATAAAAAAAATGAGGTAGGAGTGGATGAAAATTTTTCTTTGTTTCTCTATTGATTCCACAGGAAAGAAATTTTTTCTCTGATTTTTCTTTGGATCGATTCCTGTGAACCGAACTACAGGAAAGGAAATATTTCCTATCTACAGTATTTCTTTGAAAATCCTGTAAAAATCCCTCAATCCGAAGAGACCCTTACTACAATCATAATCATAGTTTTCTCCTCAATAATCAACAATCAGAGATAGGTTGCAAGGATATTCCTCCAATCAATATTTTAAAAGAATTTCATATAAACACATGTATTATATAGTTCGAGTTGCCTAAAACTGTAATAGTTTTGGCATGTTACATATAATTATAGGTATTATGGTCATATGTTTTATAAAACCATACCGTTAATTAACATTACTTAATATTGTAGCACATTAAAAAATAAATTAACTTAGATAGTTATAGAATTTAGATATGGATTAAACAAACTCATAAATTTAAATATAAGTTTAGAATTTATATATGTATAGTACATCAAAGAAAAATTGAATAACGGTGTGGTTGTGTGAAACTATAAAACCGTGGTTAAGTGTAACACGTTAAAATTTTTGTAGTTTTGTATAACTTGAACCAAAATATATGGGGTTTTGTAAAATTTACTCATATTTTAAGGGCATATTTGGTATGTAGGATTTTCAAAGGAAAACCAAAGGAATTTAAAACCATAGTTTTTCTTAACTTATAATACCTTTTTTGTTTAAGCAAACTCTAAAATTTATGTGTTAATATAATCCAAACGTCATCCTATGTAAAATTTCCCGTGTATTTTAATTCTTTTTTCAGTTGCATTCTTATATTTTCTTTTCCGACATTTTTTCCCGTGTTTCGTTCTCCCTCAATCCAAACAGGACACAAAGCTTTGAGACACGTACTGTTGAACTTTTCCTGCAAAATACTTTCACATATTACATTACAACTATTTTCCTATGTAATGCAATACAAAAACAATCAAAATATTTCATTGCAAACCATAAAAATATAAAAGGCGGCCTGCATTTGTGGACTGACGTCGTTGTAACGTAATAGAGTAATTTTGTGAGACCAGATTAAGTGCTTCTTAGGGGGCTTTAGCCTTGTCATTGTCAAGATATATATAGATATGAATATATGATCAGCTAGCTACCCGCTTGCATGCATGCAGTCCCATATTCCTGTACCAGTGAGTGAGGCAGTGACAATGAAAGGAAAGCACTCATATATAGGGTCCGTAGTAGATCATAGATGAGAGCTCTTTTAGCTTTTAAGCATTGCGACCAGCTACCATCAGGGAATATTAGATTGGATATTCTGATGCTCCATGCAGGGATGCTCTCCCAAACTAAAGGGGGCTGTGTGTCTGTACCCCTATTGTGAACAAGGTGACCATCAATCCTTCATAAATGACATAATGTACAAGCATGACATATAATAACATTTTCTAAATACAACATTTTAAGATAATGAAATAAATATCCTGGCCACTGTATATGAAGATGCACGAAGTCATAACCACTTAAAAGTTTTCGACTGCAAGAAAAAAAATAGAGTTGAGGTTTGAATTTCCATTAAGTAAAATTTCTCATCTCTCTAGCTCTCTCTGTTTTTTAAAAATGCTTTGACCTATGCTTTTTGAATAATTGGGAGCTACATTTCAGGTTGTGCTGGATAGCTAATAAATCAATTGAAACATCTCAAAGCATTGGATTATTTATTCTCTTTTTGAATTACGAGGAGATTTTATTTTCCCAAATACCGTTTGCCATGAAAGGTAACTCTTCATTATCTAACAAAAGAAAGGGAATTCATATTCAGATATTCTGGAACCATGATGACAAGCCTGCTCTGCTTGGCCTCTCAACATGATTAATATAAAGGAAACTGTGCGAGATCACTGCAATCGGTTTTGGAGAAGTTATCATATTCTCATATCAGCGGGGAAGCTCCATCGCTGGTATAGTGATGGAGAGTCATGGGTATATGCATGACTACACCGATCACGGTGCTAATTCTAATGCACACAATTAAAGATGATTTATTATCTAAAAAAAATTAAAGATGATTTTGCGCATCTTTAATTGGCGCAGTATATGAAAATGCTATCTTATCTAATTGTAGTCATAATCACATTGACATCAGTCATCTGATTGTGATCATAATGCATTGTTATTATCAAGATGGATTATCAAATCATTTAGAAAGTATGGGCCAATGGGCCAATAAATTCTGTCGTATATGATAGAAGAAATGAAGGAGACGCATTCCATTTCATATCTCTTCAGACAAGTATGAGTGACATGATCTAAATCAGTCCCTGAAGCTATCTATCTGTACAAGGCCAACCTGAATCATGTTATTGCTGGTCTGAGTAATATGGCATTCCTTTTATTCTCCCCCACTAGTCCCTGCAAAAGAACATATCATAGATATGGTTGCTACTCATCTTTATACACCTACAAGATATTCTTGTCTAAGGCAATGTGCAGCTCTACCTTTATTCAATGATTCTTATTTCTACTATGAAGATCAGAATGCAAGCAAGATTGTTACAACTTCCCATTTTAACATTAGTTCCTCTTTTGTTGAGTTCAAATATTGCATTGCAGCCGGTGCAATCTTCTTCTTTACTGAGAAAACGTTTTATTTCTGAACTTCTAATTGGGTCCTTCTCTCTTATGATTGTACAAGCCTAGTTTAGTTTGGTTGAGCTTGTGTTGAAATTCTAGTCTCGTGGTAATGCTGTCTGTTCCAGCGATGAAACACTTGACCTTCGGAAAGACTTTTGCTTGTTGTGTTTCAGATGAACAAAAGTTGACATGTTTTGACTATGGTGTATTTCTCACCTCTGTCAAGCGGCTGCCTGCTAGCTAGCCCATGTTCTTCAGACATTTTGGAGGCAAGCTGTGACATCACTGACCTGCATATGTGCAGCTTCTTTTGCTTTAGATAAAGTATTTGATTTTTTCACAATTGATATCAAGAGATCGATTGGTGAACGACGCGGCGCATCGTCGCCTTTGTGCACTTTAGAAGCAGATTTTTCTTCGCCCCGATTGATGTTCTTTCAAGCATTACACAGAAATTCAGAGTTTATTTAGTTTTAGTGCCTTAGACAGGATAGCATCTGATACGGTGGAAACTAATTTGGGGGTGCACATATATTTTAAATCGCACCTTGCGACTACAATATTATATGACTTATCAAATTTACCTAATTTTCTATGAGAAAAAAAAGAAGCTAATCTGTCCAAGAATTCAGATGAAAAAGTTGACAGCAAATCAGCTACCCTTCTTTGGCTAGTGTTGTCCGAATAGGCAGCATATCTGACTCTGCTCTTCCAAAATGCCACTTTAACCGATGCAAATCGACATGCCTGCTTGTGGGTATCAATCTAGGTACGCAACATGTTCCTCGATCAGCTTCCTGGGCCATTCGGTACCAATTTATTTTGTAGCTGAAATTATCACAAAATACAAAATACATGGACAGGATGAATTATTCTTCATCCAGTATAGGATTCCCCAAATTATTCCGGTTTCATACTGACCAAAAAAGGTAGCTACCAATACTAGTTGAAGCAGCAAAGGAAGTAACTGTCACTCTCGTTTTTCTTTATCTCATCCTAATCTCCAATCTTTACAAACTTCTAATACACATGCACACACAATTCTAATACTGAAAAGCACAATATTATTAGGACCATTGCAAGCAAGAATCTGTTCCTTTTTTTGCAGCAACATATCGATCGTGCCTACCCTTTTCAAGATTATACCTTACCCTTGCTCATAGTTGGATACACATCAACTGCATTTCTCCGATGCTTTTAGTTGAGACAGTATTAATTTAAGAACCTTCAAATACCACTTCCATTATATATCTAGAAACAAAGAACCTTCAAAATGGTAATGAATATCAAGTACTGCATCTATTCTTCTGGATCATCCATGAGAGGTTCTTGCCAAGAACCATCAGGTTAATTGGTAGGCACTGTGACGATCCACGTGATCTGTCGGTGGTTCTCCTTCTTGCATTGGTTCTCTTCTGAAGATGCTAATGGGATTATATGATCAGATGTAATATACTCAGTATAAACGAGCTTTTCGTTGTTTGAATTTCTCAGAATTTGAAGATAATGATGGGAACTGATTCTATTTTAGTGCCTGAAACAAGGTATACAGTACGGTATGCCATGCCGTGTTTCATGCGGACTCTGATCGATTTATATGGCAATTTGTGTTCTTCCCTAACATGATAATTTGAGCATAATGATACCAATAATACGTCAAAGAATACAACATTATTTCAGGTTGACAACTTGAAGACCTTCTCGTGCACGTTTCGTTTGACTGCTAATCAGTTCTCTGCTTCTTATTTTTTTATTTATTTTTGAATAAATTCCTTCTGAATGTACAGATACTGAACATGAATGTTAAGATAGAGGACGCAAAGGATTTTACTTTTGAAATTCTTTGCAGACCTTACTGCACGAGCAGAGATGCAATATACCAAGAATAAACCCAAAATTGTTCTGATCATCAAATCAATAATTGAGGATTTGTACATATAGTTCTCTCAATGCTCAAGCCATTTCCATCGTGTGGATCAATGACGTCTTTACCACAGTGTTTCAGAAAGGCATAATTTATCAGGAATTTGGATGTCCAGTTCTGATCTAGTGCAGTAGAATTTGTTCTCCTCACTAATTTGGTATGACCCTTGGTTACTTAACACTGTAATCTAATCAACAAACTGCTACCGGAGATATGCCAGGAATAAAACCAACACATCTATCCTTTCTGCACATGCACGCAATTCAGCGACTATGTTTATTCCTCATAACTTATTTTCCCATCAAGTAAATCTGAATAGATTTCACATAGCTTGCTAGACCCTGTACTACCAAAACTTCTCAGTGAATTACTAACTGAAACTTAGTATTGCAGTCCTGCAGATACCTCAACCAGCACCCTCTAAGATATCTCAGATAGCCATTCCTTGATTTAAGTAAAAAAATCTGGGTCTATAAAGTTAAGTATGAAATTCCTAACATGCCAAACATAGATATGATACCTATGGGTGGACATAGTTTAAGGATCTATACTCCTTTAAAATGATTCTAGTGACGGTGGCAGTGAATCTGTCACCCACCTACTCCCACGGTGGTTTTTACACATTATTTCTTAAACTTTTTAATATTACATAACAACTAGATATAAATAGATAGCCACATATAAAATTAAATTGAGGTGAGTATTCTTGTAGCAAAAAGCTGGGTAACATAATCATGAAAACATGCATTTTTTATTTAACGTAATATTATGATTTTTTTCTTTCATCCGTAGCATAGCAAGGGCATTTAGCTAGTTTCTTAAACTAATTAATTTATGGTGCAGAAGAGTGCCGAAAAGAGCATGCTAAAGCAATATGTGATACAATGACAGCAGACATGGCAATTCAAGTTGTACAGTGACTGTAATGGTGTACCATGTTTCCGTGTTATATTCGATTTCCTTTTCCATGTCAGAAAAGCAGAAATTTCATCATACTGCGGTGGTAATATACTGGAGAATAAACCGGTATTTATTCTATTCTTAATACAGTAGATAACAGTTTAATTTTGCAAAAGTGAAGATTTTCAAATGAAAAGAACATCTGGGAAATTATGGCCTTGCCACGGAGGTGGAAGGTAAGGTAGCAACAAACAAGTAAAAGGAGGCATATAACTGTTCTGATTCCAACATTATCAAAGCGATAAGTTGTCCTGCAATAATGAGCACCAACTTGAAGTATCTAATACTTGTTTTTCCAATGTGCCTCCTGAGTTTAATCCTTGTATTATTGGGAGAATCTGGCAAATAGATGAGAGTATCACACATACTATTAATTAGACATCTCCATTTCTCCGTGTTCTAGTTCCGAGACCTGCCCGGACAAACTGGCACAAAGGACACTACTACAGAAACAGTCTTTTCGTGCGGGCCGAAAGGCACCTTTCCGTGCGGAAGGCCTGCCCGCACGCGCGAGAAGGTCTGGGAAAAGACCATTTTCGCGTGCGGGCGGCCCAATCGCACGGGAAGATCCATTATCCCGTGCGGGCCGCTTAAGCAGACCGCACGGGATAAGCGATCTTCCCGTGCGGTCGCGTTAAGTGGACCGCACGGGATAATAAACCAACATATAAAATAATATTTTATATGCACATAAAATAATGGGTGGATCGCTTATTCCGTGCGGTCCACTTAACGCGACCGCACGGGATAAGCGATCTGCCCATTATTTTATGTGCATATAAAATATTATTTTATATGTTGGTTTATTATTTTATGTGAATATATTACCTTATCTCTCCCCTCTCTCTCCGTCTCTCTCAGTAATAGTATACATACACATCGCACGTATTAAGAATTGAACTTAATTAAGATATTAAATTTGTACGCATGCATCACATATGTATATACGTATCATCGCATCTCGCAATTTACAGAAGTTTAAAAAACCACATAAAATATATCCTTAATTAGAAATATTTGTACTAGCTACTATACATATGTTCTTTTTCCCACTCTCTAAGTCGTTTGAAGGTATCCTCCGTCGCAAGCTGGCTCTCCGGATCGTAGAAATCGCCCAAATGGTTGCAGACATCGCGGCGGATGAAGCGGCAAATATCTGCACACAAGTTTAGTATGGTTCGATCGTCGAACTGGTTCGCTACAACTGGAACAGACGGGATCTGTTTCAGAAGGAATACACATTGTTATAGTTTGAAAGTTATATAAGATCTTATAATGTGTGAAAAGATATTTTCTCTCGACTTACTTCTTCAAACTTTGTAGTGTATCTCCTGTTGAGTCTAAGCATCTCGCATACGTAGTATCCGCATAAATTAGTCTGTGGTGGTTGCTTAAAACACTATGTTGAAAAAAATTGTATACATCAATATTTTGAGTAAAACAAGTATATGTAAGAAATGTCGGAACAAGAGACATGTAATTACCGGCCATCTTGTCTTCACGAGAAGTTTCTTCTTTTGTGGATTATTGATTGGTCCACCGTGGTCTACGTAATATCTGTGTGCTCTATAAAGACAAAACAATTGTTTGAGTCAATTATGTGTATTCGAGAGTACAATAGCCAACATTTAGTAAATGGTACATAGCAGGACTTACAAATTTAATATAACGAGAAACTCTGTAAATGTTTCCTCGCCATAGTGCGCCGGATCCAGCACTACGGCCAGGTGGTCCCGTGGATATACCAGAAAAAATATGTAATGATCGCTACAAAGAAGATATGTTAGTTGTATGTGATATCGTACTAAAACATAAGTACTACGGAAGAATCATACGTACCGCAGCGCGTAAGGGACGAAGAGGACAGTTTTGTCTTTGTGCGCGACCATCGCTCTGCCCAAGTACAGTGCTACGCTGACCATCTTTTTCTTGTGCATTTTTTCGACGACCTCTTTTTTCTCGGACGTCGTTTTACCTTTGAGCTCAGCGGAATCTGCACGAATATTCACCGTGTGTTCCGTCCAGCAAACCCTTGTTGGGTTGATGTATCCTACTGGATGGTTGGCCTTTTCAGCGGCGTGGAATTGCATCCTAAGTAATAAAGCGGGTAATTTATCAGAAGTTAGTTAGCAAGTGAATTAATATATGACATTAATTACGAATGACTTACAGGCAAAATGCAGCAACGAGATTTATATCCATTTTGTCCAGCTTGAATAATGCGTGAAGGTCGTTGAAATCGATTACCAGCATCCCATTTGGCCCATTGGTGAAAGCGTTATCTGGGACCTTCACAGTAATCATGCCCAGGCCTTTTTTAGATGCCTTCAGATACCAGTCATGCATCAGCCTCATTTCCTAAGGCAGGCCTTCCATGAGCTTCGGGGGCAGGAACGGCTTCCCGTGCACGTACTTTGTTGGCACTTTGTCGGAAGTCCAGTTTTGCAGGTCCTCCATTTGATTTTTCACCGATTTTTGTGAACCCGACAACTGTGGAGTTTCATCTTGCTTCTTGTCAGTCGACGCTCTCCCCCTGAAAGCCTGGAATACTAACCTTTCCTCGTATACGGCCATTTTTTCCTTATCATAAGTTGACCTAATCATTGTCGGGATAAGCCGACGAGGTTCAAGCTTGGTCGGACTTGGAAGACTTGCGCTTCTCATAAGAGGCCTTTCAGGTAGCGCCAATGCAGACTGTGGTGTCGGAGGAGGTTGTTCTGCGTGGACTTCAGGGGCTGATAGATGTGGTGAACCTGGACCTAAAGGATTAGGGGAGGAGGGAGGTGGGGAGGCAGACCTATTAGTTGGCGAATCTTGCCCTGGTGGAGAAGGTGGTGCAGGCGCAGCAGCAATCTTTGGAGCCGGCGGGCGTGGGGTTGAAGGCGATGGACCGACCAGTAGTATATCTTGTCGATGCCATAGTATAAACTGATTTACCACATCCCCAAGCAATTGTATCCCGTCCGGTGTTGGAATATCTATCTCTAAACTGGTATGCTCTGCATGCACCTTGGCCACTTGCACCCTTGCATATTCTTCAGGGATTGGCGTGTTCTGAATTTGGCGCCCTGGTATCGCAAGTCCTGTACCCACCTCCTTTCTCTTCCCGGCCCTTCCTATCGGCACGAGCAGGCTGCACGGCGTCGGGGCAGTTATGTTGTCTACTGGATAAGGTGCGGTGTCCACTGACCCGACACTGCTTGGCACCTGTACTGTGGGTTCTTCGGATTGCTGGAACAAGTGCGGGAAGGCTTGACGATTTTGAGCAACAAGAGAGTAGAAATGTTGTTCAACTTGTTTTGCTATCCTCTCTTCCAATTTCTGTTTGTACCTGTCCCGTTTCTTGTAACCCTTAGCTTCCTCCGGAAACCCTTCCTTCCAGCTCGTCCTTGACGATAGGCCCCTTACTCGTCCGGAATGTACAGGGTTGCCTAATGCAGCTGTTAGTTGATCATGTTCCCTCTTGGCAATGAATTCCCCTATTTTCTCTTTTTTCGTAATGTCCTTAAGATTACTGGTCTCACGCTCGATATCCGGATCCTCGAACTGGATCTCTCCCTCATCGGTGACTTGCCCTGTGCTCCGTGCCCAAACCCAGTTTTTGCTTCTTTCCTTTAGGGCATCTACAAGCAGGGGCTTGCCTTGGGCGGCAAACTTCTCTTCAGTTGTTCGCCACTTCTCTACGTGGCCATCGTAGCCGCTCGAGCCCAACCGGTGCGGGTATTTGTTCCTTTTAGCTAGATCGGATATCTTTTTCCTCCGCGCTAAGGCTTCCGGGCTAGTCATCTTTGCCACGAAGGTGTCCCATTCGGCGAGCGTAATACCACCGTAGTCGGCGAATGGAGTCTTGTTCTTTTGCACGTAGTGAGTGTTCAAGTCCGATTTCCACTGCCTCCACCGATGCGCCATCGTTTTTAGGGCAGATTCTTTTCCCATAGCCTCTGAACCAGGCGGATAGACAAGCCACTTCTGCAACTCGTTCCACATGAAGTTCTTCATGTTGTCATCCACCTGCTCCCAGGAATCTACATTTAAAGGGCCATGCATTTTGGCCACCACACCGCAGGTGGTGCTGAATTTAGTCATTGCTACCTTGGGCTCTATTGGTTTCCCATCCTGGTTCAAAGAGGTGATATAGTATGTCTCCTTGGGGGTTTGGGTCTTACTTCTCTTAGCACGTCTTCTCTTTTGACCGGACGTTTCTCCGGTGTCGGTTTCTACCGGACCGGACGTTGCCGTGTCCGTCTCGCCTACGGCTATTACGGCAGACTTGGCAGCCTTTCTTTTTGACTGGCGTCTTGTTTTCATCTGTTTGTACATCAGAAAAAGTTAAACGCGACCGAGAGGGAGACGGCTTAGTTTATAACACTACAACTCGACTTACTGCTTCCTCCATAGGGATGTAGTCGGGGTCTTCTTCAACCGGTGGTGCTGGCGTAACTTCGATATGACACATCGGATCACTTGGTGTCTGCCATGTGCCTTCGCTCGAAACCTCTTGCGTTGGTTCGACGTGGGTGCATCGGAGGGAGCTTTCTCGGTCGACATTTGATCTACGGTTGGTCGTAACACAATTAATTTTATTTTCATCTTATTTTAACTAAAATACCAGGCGGAAGAAATATTATACATAATATTAGCATTTTTAGAGTATTAAAATTTGGGGCAAAATTTAAACATCACATATATTATACATATATTTACAAACAATGCTAATATTATGTATAATACAAATATTATGTATATTAAAAAATGCTAATATCATACATATATTAAAAAATGCTAAATATATATTAAAGTATATGTTTTTCATATAAACCAAAGGGACCCTAAACAAATCAGCAGTAATAGCTATCCGATTTTGAGTTAGCACTAAGATTGCGTACTGTTGTGTACTAGTGGCATTCTATGTACACTTGGTCATTGTGGTTATACGGAAAAAATATAGTTTTGACAAAAATAATCCACGAAGACATTTACAGAAAGCTTTTTTCTCTTCTGGTGACATTGAGTAGCATGCCGGTGGAATCTCAATCTTACCATTCGTTAGCTCTATCGGGTGGAGATCTTTCCTTATGCCCAAATTGACCAGGTCGTTACGTGACTTCAACCCATCCTTTGTTTTACTTGGGATGTCAAGTAAAGTCCCGATGGTGCTGTCGAACACGTTCTTCTCAAGGTGCATGACATCGATGGCATGGCGAATCTCCAGGTCTTTCCAGTATGTCAGGTACTTGAAAAAGATTGAATGTTTCTTGAAGGGCAGCATGTTTTCTATCACTTCTTTCTTCCTCTTGCCTAAAGCTGTCTTTCCCTTGCCGAACACGACCTTTATGTTTTTTGTCAGCTTGAACACCGTGGAACCATCCTTTGCTTCGGGGGCAGTACTTTCCTCAACAGTTTTGTCAAAAAAGGTAGCCATCGCACGATACCTATGCTTCTGTGGTAAGAAACGACGATGACGCATGTAAACTAACTTTTTTGACGAGGTCAGGTATATGTACGATGTGTTGTCCAGGCATATAAGACATCCGGTCTTTCCTTTAATCTGTCCTGAGAGAGAAAAATTTGCTGGTAGATCGTTTATAGTAACGAATATGATAGCACGCAGAGTAAAATGCTCCTGTCGGTACGCATCAAACAATCGTAGACCCTCTTCCCACATTTCTTGTATATCCTCTATCAAAGGTTCAAGAAACACGTCTAGATCGATGCCAGGCTGTTTTGGCCTTTGTATAAGGATAGTCAACAAAATATACTTTCGCTTCTGACAAAACCATGTCGGAAGGTTATACATTGTGAGCAGAACAGGCCAAGTGTTGTGCGAGCTGCTTAGGTCACCAAACGGATTCATTCCATCCGTGCTCAACGCAAACCTTACATTTCTCGGATCATTTGCAAATTCTGGATGCTTCGAATCAAAGTTTCTCCATTGTCGAGCATCGGCGGGGTGTCGAATCATACCATCTGTTTTCCGACCCTCTTGATGCCATCTCATCAACTCGGCGTCGGCGGGGTTCGAGAACAATCGCTTCATGCGATCTTTCACTGGCAAGTACCACATCACCATGGCCGGAATCTTTTTTCCTGGCTCAACCAATGTATTTGGTTCGGCAACAGCACTATCGGTGGCACTGTTATCCTTTTTGTACCTACTCGCCCCACAAGTTGGACACTTGTCCAAGTCAGCGTATTCATTGCGATAAAGTACACAGTGATTAATACATGCATGGATCTTTTCCACACCAAGTGATAATGGACATATCAGTTTCTTGGCTTGGTAGGTGTTAGCTGGCAACAAGTTAGGCTTAGGAAGTATAGCTCTAAGGAGACCCATCAAGTCATTAAAACTAGTATCAGACCAGCCGTGCCTGGCCTTCAATCTAAGAAGTTCTAGCACCGACCGCAACACTGTATACTGCATGTCACATCCCTTTGATTGATCGTACAAAAGATCTTTCGTTGATTTCTGCAACGTCTCCCAATTATTTAAATCTTTTGCTTTCTCTGTTAGGACCTCTGGTTCAGCGTGCCGCAACATATCCTCAAGATCAAGATCAATATCAACCTCTGCGGCGTCAAAACCAGAGCTGCCAAAATCACCAGTCATTTGACGAGACATGTCATCAATTATAAAATCCTCTACCTGATCGAACCAAATATCACGAATCTCTACAGGAGAGGCGACTTCCCCGTGATAAGTCCAAACTGTATATTTCTCCACAAATCCACGCTGAATTATGTGTCCTAGGATTACATCCGGATCTTTCCACATCTTCTGATTCTGGCAATCCAGGCATGGACAAAAAATATCCTTCCTACTCTCTCTCAAAGCGTGTGTCTTAGCCTTGTCAATAAATGTTGATGCTTCCCTCATGAACACCGGATGAGTTCTCCGTATCTCATACATACATGTCCGATCCATCTAAAAAATTCACAGCATTAATTAGTATTATATTGCCGATGTTTTCTAAATAAACAAATTAAACTTAATTCATACTTTTTAACTAAAACCTCATTCACAACAAATAATAATACTGAGACAATATTAGCTACCAAAAAATGGTTCAATCAAAAAAATAAAATATTTGACCTACAAATTACATACATATATAGCACAAAGTACCAATTCGCACAAGTTTACATATCTTCGCATTCAACCAATGAAATTTTACAAAAATGGAAGCAAATGAAGGAGATGATCGAACACATTACCTTTTATATTGATTTCAATCGAAGATTTTAACTCTAGAATCTCTCACCAAAAGAAAATGCCTATTTTTGGAGAGAGAAACCGAGTTAAAATAAATTCAAATATCTTCACATTAAACCAATAAAAACTTTTAAAAGTGAAAGCAAATGGAAGAGAAGATCAAGCATGGTACCTTTTGTATTGATTCCAATTGAAGAATACAAGTTGAAAACCTTCCCCCCTATAATTGCATTTTTTTGGAGAGAGAAACACCAGGTTCAAAGTGACACTGTCGGGGGGTGGAAGCTCTTTTATAGTGCATCATCGCGTGCGGTTGACCTAACGAACCGCATGGGATAAGCATTATCCCGTGCGGGTTCTTAAGCGGACCGCACGGGATAATGAGTCCGCACGGGATAATATCCCGTGCGGTCGCTTAAGCCGACCGCACGGGATAACTCATTATCGCGTGCGGTTCAACAGCCGGCCCCCTCGGGACCGGTTTTTCAAGGCGCGGCCACTTATGGCCCGCCTGGAAACTGTTGGGGGCCTCGTCCAGAAAGCCCCTTTCTGTAGTAGTGGTATTTTCTTTCTTTCTTTTTTTCGATTACTAGAGACGGGCACACACATGCAGACACGCATTTCATACTCATAATGTAACATACCCAGCATTTTGAAGTAAAAAAAAAGAAAGAAAATAAAAACTTAGCACAAATTTGATTTTTATCTTTGTATTTTGAATTTTTTTGATTTTTTTGGATTTTCCATGCATCTCATAATGCATTAAATATAAAAAGAAAAGTAAAGTATTAAATCTAAGAGGAATAAAAATATAATTTTTTTTATAAACACTAGACACCTTGAATAATGTTGTGGGAATGTTTGATAAATTGTAACTTAGTTTTGCACCTCAATTAAATATGTCAAAGCAATCATAGTCAATTCAAATTCAAATAAATAAAAACAGTGACCTTGTTTGAATTTTCATAAATAAACTACACATGATAAAAATCTTAAAACTTCACCAAATGAAGTTCATGACCACATCTATTTCCAGTAGTTTTGGCACAAGTGTTTGAGCACTGTAGCATTTTCACATCCTGATTTTCTTTTCAGGGATTTATAAATAATTTATAGAATTTATAATAAATGATTCATTAATGTACAAGTGAAGTTGATGTGGGAAATAAAATTTCCTAATTGAAACATGGGTGTATTTAAATTTTATTAAATTCTTCATGATTAATTATACTCTCTGAAATTTTCTCAGATTTTTCAGAGCTCAATTATTAATTTTAATAATTCAAAGAACATTTCAGTAATTATTAATTCATTAAATGATCTAGATAAAATTTTGTTAAATACTTAAGTGCCCAAGTGTTCTCAGGATTTTTATTGAAATTATTTGAGTGCTGAAAGTATTTTTGGAAATTCGAACATCTTTTAAATAATTAATTTAAATGAAAAAGTAGTTAAAAACCCTCTCCTAAATTTGGGCAAATTCCGGAGAAGTTCATTGTCTCTCCCTCTCTCTATCCTACAGGCCTGCCTCCTGTCCGGCCGAAGTCTATTTTGTTTCCCTTTCACGAGCTGGGCCAGCAACCAAAGCAGCCCAGAAAGTCTAGCTAATGTCCTTCACCTTTCTTTTATTTCAGGTCAGTCAAAAGTCTACTTTACCTCCCCTCGCTACAGTGTCGTCTCAGACCTCCATACAGAGCCTCTGTTCGTCCCGATACCGGCACCAATCCCCACCAAATCTGGTCTCTCCGTTGTGCTTCTTTCTAAATTAGTTGTGGGAAAGGATTCTCCTAGATCTTCTTTACGTTTCCCTCAAGAAATATTCTTAAATCTCAAAGTAAATCCTGCGAATGTTTGGGTTGTTTCCACTTTGGTGAACTCGGAAGAACCCTAATTCTTCCACTGTCAAATCCGTCGTATCACATCTATCTCTTCCTATAAAGGATGCCCGAGGTCCCCTTTTCTGATTCCAATCCTAGCACGAGTTTTTCCCTTGTCCTAGAGCTATCTCCGCAGCCGCCTTCTCTCTTCATCGCCGACAACCGCTCTAGACGCCCCTAGCCGTCTCCTCGGAAGCTGCCAAGTCGCGCCACCTCCTTCGTCGGGACCACAAGACTGAGCCGAAGCACGTCCTCCACTTCCCGTCTGCCGAAGACCACCAGAAGGCTACCGTCGCTGTGAAGTCGAAGCTACCGCCGCCCGTCACCTCTGGTCGAACTCCACCATCGTTCTCGTCGTCACCGGACCTTGTCGAAGCCACCGTCGGGATCGCAGAAGCAAGGTGAAGCCCGTCCACCCCTCCGTTCTCGCTGCAAGTCACCAGAACGTCGTTGTCATTGTCAACCCGTTGTCGCCGTCGGCCGTCTTGCTTCACCGTCCGTCGTTGCATAAGTATGGGAAAGGACCGCCGTCTCGTGCTCTTCCTTACGGTGCCCTCTGTTTTCGCCATCGTGCCACCGTTCACCGTCGTCGCCGCTGTCCCGTGCCGGCCGGCCATCTGTTGACATGGCCGCCATGTCATTGTCCACATCATCGCCACCTCACCCTCCTCGCCTGTGCGGCTGCTTGCGTGTCCTGCCTGTGTGGCATCTATCTAGATCAAATCTGAGCCATTAGATTTACGTCAACTCTCGGTCAAGATCGATCTCAGCCGTCCAAAATCAATATAGATCTTTTTTCCTCTCTTTTCAATAACATATTGGTCCTTTTTGCTATATATCATGTATCAAATTTGATCCAATCTTTTTTCTGGAGGATGTTTTTAATCTTTTCTCTCAGTTATAAATTATCTGTAAATTGTTTAATTAATTTGAAATAGTCTTTTCTTTAATAGGTTTAATTGGATTAAATTTGTGAAATTCATAACTAATTCATATAAACTCGGAGTGAGGTCGTTGATGTCTCATAATTCATCTAAAATCATGATTTACATGTTTGTTTACTTTTTATGCAATGTTTATTTGGAGTTTCTTAGTCTTTTTCCTTGTTTTGCATGTTAGCTCGTCGTTTCCGTCGTTTCAGTGGTTCGTGAGTGCGTTGGAAGAGCTTTAGAAGACAAATTGAAGACCGATTATTACAAGGCAAGTCACACAGATCCGAAACACAATCTCTTTGAGCATGTTGAGTCTATATTTAAATCTTCTATTTACTTTAAATGTACATTTATTTTCAAATGTCATCAGGTGTGTGAATCTATTCCTTTGTTATGGCCAATTTGTATTGATTATCTTATTCCTTGTTACCATGGGTTATAATTTGACTAGCTTGGACCTTATATATATTGATTCAACTAGATATTAGATATAATTGCTTAGTCATGCTTAGAAACATTAGTATCATTTTATGTGGGAACAACTAATGATTCACTTATGATTAATGATGACTAATCAATGGTATGTCACGACAGTTGGTTGTGTTTGCTTAATAAATGTCCAATGACTAATGGTGGGTTGTGAGCACTTGGTTGTGTTGGTCGTGCTCATGACAATTAAGGACCGATTCACGAGCTATGGTTATGAAGCATTAACCGTACTAACCACAAACCAGCGTGGGCAATAGCTGGATCTGTAGTATGACATGTCCCAATGGGAGATACCACAGTATGTTGTTGTTTTTATCGTGACAGACAACTAAGTCCACAGGTGGCAGATAATTAAGTCCACAGTTGTTTGGGCACTAAGTAGTCTTCCTATCTAGGTAACTGGCCCTCCCTATCGGAGACAGATGCTTAGTGGGTGTCATTTGGTTGGG
Source organism: Oryza officinalis (assembly GCA_008326285.1). Classification (NCBI taxonomy): domain Eukaryota; kingdom Viridiplantae; phylum Streptophyta; class Magnoliopsida; order Poales; family Poaceae; genus Oryza; species Oryza officinalis. Next base: position 27,683,988 of record BDMV01000006.1, on the reverse strand, counting down.
CGTGTTCTGCGAAAGATCTTGTCATGATTTCCCCTTTGCAGTACCGTGGTGGTATTTCAAGGCATGACAACATGTGTGGAATCATGTCTTGTGGGTAAATTTGTACACCTTTGGCCAAAGTTAAAACTATTTGAATAGCCATGCCCGCGGTCATGGACGGGCCTAGCAATGTTTTTCATGATTAGTCTCACACTACTCATTAATGATAATAATCTGGTGATGATAATTTGTTAGCTCCTCTAATGGAGATAGATCTGCGCAACCGGGATTGGTTGTTCGGAGATGGTTAGGCCTATGCAGCATTTGCGTGCTGTTCAGTGTTGGTTAATATTGATGATTAATTACTCTACTATTTTACTACTCTTAAATGTTTTACTAAATGCTGCTTTTGCAAATGAACCCTACTATTATGCAATCCTTTGTTATCCTTGTGCACTTGCATTTTTACTATCTGGCTTGCTGAGTATTCCATGTACTCACCTTGTAATAATCATCAACCTTAGTTGAAGAAAGTTCCCAAAGAAGACATTTGGCTTATACCCCAGTTGAGCTGCTTGTGGGAGTGAAGCTGAAGCCATCGCTAGATCGTTTGTCCGCTGCTATTTTCTTTTCTTTTGTAAGTATTTAACGTTATTATTATGATGAATTTGTATATTAAATTATTGATTTGTATACCTTGGCTGATTCCTTGACGAGTATTGTATGCGCAAATTAGTTCGAAAATTACTAGTGAATTTTCGGGCGTGACAAGCATATCCTGAAAATTTGATCGAACTCTTAGCTTTCTCCAGAATTTTCAAGAAAATCACCTCTCCTCTCTTTCTTCTCCTCCTCTCTCTCATCAGTGGGCCTAGGAGCCAAGGACCCCACCTGCCAGCCGCTCCAACGCCCCCATGTCTTTCTCTTCCCCTATTCCTCTCCCCTGCTTGTGGGCATTCCATCGAGAAGATGGCATGTGAGCCCGAAAACATCGATGCCAAACCGATCGAGCCCTGCCAGCACCTGCCGTTCTCTCCTCTGCCTCCATGCGCTGCAACACGGCCAGCACCTGCAGAACATCTACACCCTACAACAGCCAGCAAGTGCACGCACGCCACACCTCCGCAGCCATCGCCCATCATCACCAATCACATCATAGCAGCCCCTTGACATCACCAAACCAAGACGCACCCGCAAAGTGTTAGGAAACTCAAGAACACATGCGAGATACATGAGAGGATGGTTAGGAAACAATAGGATTCTTCCTCTCGGATCCAACCGGATTGAGCCACCGCCGCCAACGCCACCTGTTGCAAGTCCAAGACACAAATACTTACACAACCATCTCAATTACTCTCTCATGCGACAACTTACATGCGAGCAACGAATTACTTCACCCACTCTAGCCCATGTACTCTAGTGTTGGGCCTTCTCTCTCGGACTGGACGATGGTCTAAAGACTTGATATTGCTTCCCACATGTGACTCCTTTGCCCTTGCATCTTCAGAGTTCTGTTCATCAGCCACGCCTTCTTCAGTGTCTCCAGCACCATCTTCATCAGCCTTGACAGACACCTGGTTCTCCCTGAAAAGCCCTAGTCCTTGAAAATTGGCTTGACCCCAAGCCAATGCCGTAGGAAAACGAGTACACAATTCTTCCAGATCTTGCTATGTTGCTTCCTCTTGGATTGAATCAGGCCAATGGATTAGTACTTGTGTGATAGTGGAGTTACCTTTTTTAGTCAGCTTCTTATCCAGTATACACCAAGGGTATTGCTGTGTTGAAAAGAAGAGTTGGGCAGTTGGTGTTGCACTGAACCATTAAATGTAGTAGCTGATTTCAGCTGGGACACATGGAAAACTGGATGAATAGCAGTGCTAGAGGGCAACTGCAGTTTGTAAGCCACACTATCAATTTTAACTAGGACTTGAAGGGGACCAAAATATTTGAAGGATAACTTATGACTCACTCTAACAGCCACAAAAGTCTGAACATAAGGTTGCAATTTCAGGTAGAACCAATCTCCCACACTAAACTCCCTGAAACTTCACTTCTTGTCAGCAAAGTGCTTCATCTGCTGTTGAGCCCTATGGAGATGCTGTTGTATCAATTGTTGCATGAGTTTCCTTTCCTTCAACCAGATAGACAAATTAGGTATTGCACAATCTTGGAAGCCAATACCAAAATGGCTAGGTGGGTAACCATAAAGAACCTCAAAAAGGGTAGATTGCAGGGAAGAATGATAAGAGGTGTTATACTAGTATTCAGTGAGATGAAGCCAAGCAACCCATTTGGAATGAACAGAATGAACAAAACATCTGAGGTAAATCTCCAGACATTGATTCACCCTTTCTGTCTGTCCATTAGACTACAGGTGGTAAGCAAAGCTAAAGTGTAGTTTAGTGCTAGATTTTTCAAATAGATGTTCCCAAAGCTGACTAGTGAATACCTTGTCCCTATTAGATATGACACCCAGTGGAAGTCCATGTTACCTAAAGACATTCTTCATAAAGAGTTTAGCTACATCCAAGCTGAAAAGGGATGAGCCAAAGCTATGAAGTGGGCATATTTGGAAAACTTGTCTACTATAACCAGTATGCAATTAGAACGTTATGATCTGGAAAGTCCCTCAATAAAATCCAAGGAGATAACTTGCCAAGCCCCTTCTAGCACAGGTAATGGTTGGAGTCGCCGATGGTATTTGGATCTATCAGGTTTAGTTTGTAGACAAGTTTGACATTGCTAGACAAAGGTCTTTACCATCTTCTTCATATTAGGCCAGGCAAACAACTGCTTAATTTTCTGTATGTGACTGGGAAACTAGAGTGACCATTAGGGCTAGAGTGCAATCCAGTCATCAATTTGAGTAGCATTGAGGAATTGTGACCAATCCAGACTCTGTTCTCGTATTTGAGAGCAGCAACATGCTTGGAAAAGTGTTTTCTGGCATCAGGGTCTATTGACAATTCAGTGACTAATTTGGCAGAATATGTGTCTGTTAACACCAAAATTTAGTAAGCCCCAAAGTTATCATCGGCCTAGAGTCAATATCAGCCTCAAAATCCTGGAATTGGTCGATGGAAATTAGCAGTTGCCAGCAGTCGGATTCTTAGTGGATTCAGTTAAGGAAATTAATCAATTAAAGAAAGCTTATCCAGAAGAGCCCGAGTTCAAAAAGGATGCAACATGGTAGTTTTATCTATTAATTATGTAGAGTTAGTTAGTCTTCTTTTTATTTTTAGGAAAAATTGTTTAGAGTCCGATCAGGACTTGTATCTTTTACTTTATCTTTAGGAAAGTTTGTATCGTGTCCAAAAAAGATTAGTATCTACCCATGGGTATAAATATGTATACGCGGGGTCATTGTAAATTATCTCCACAGATAAATATAAATCTGCCTTTGGCGCATCGCCACTCTCTTTTCTGAGGTTTTTACTACCGGCGGGACTTGACACTTGACACGGGGCTGCATCGGCTTCGATCTCCGGCGAAGGGGTAAGTCCTATGTTTCGTCGGCCCTGGCAATTGTATCGGCTATATTGGTGTTGTTCAAGGCTACATTGTTTTGATCTTTTGGATTGCTCTGTTTCAGTCGGTATCATTGCCTATTTGATATCTCGATTCTATCTTTAATTGCATTATGTTTAGAGACGCATTGGTTTAGTTGGGATTTTCTCGGTTAGGTTTGATCTTCTGGCTTAGTCAATATATCTCTATAATCACAATGCTGTTTTAGATAGATTCATTATAGCCATCACAGTTTTAGATAGATTTATTATATCCTTCACACTAGAAAGATTTATTGGCTCATTGAGTATTAGTTTATTATATACCATCTCATGCTGCATTGGTTAGGTTCGACCTACTAGATTGTTTTTGATAATCTAAATCTTGTTAAGCCGATAGGTTCATGCTAATGTCTCATTGAAGAGTTAGCCGATCTTATCTAATGTGTTAAATTTCCCTTTGATAGTATTACTGTCTTAGTTAAATTTAATGCATGACCACTTTGATCGGTGTCATATCAGCTTACTTAAATCTATCAGGCAATTATCAATCTTATGCTGCATCGATTGGGTTCGACCTATGGGGTTGTGGTTGTAAGTTAGATTATTTAAGTCAGTAGACATCAATCATTGTTTCATTGAGGTTTCAGCCGATGAGTTATCTAAATGTTGCATCGGCTTATAAAGATTATATACAAGTTGGTTTTAGCCAATTGCAGCAAATGTTTCATTTATTACTCAATAACTTGGATTTAATGACATCAGATTTCTAGCCGATGTATGCTTTAATCATCGAGCCTATATCTAAATTTCTATATCATCATCGGCCGATTGGTTTGTTAGATATTTGATTCATTATATCTCTATCGGCCGATTGGTTCATTGGATATCTACTTTGTCACACTTATATCGGCCAATTGGTTCATTATCTTATTATATTATCATCAGCCGATTGTCTTTATATCATTATTTATCCAAGTATCAGAATCTACATTGGATATATAGCCGATTGTTTAAAACCCTATCGACATTGGCTAGTATCTTTACATTGGGTTATTGGCCGATCGACTCTTTGATCATCAACAAATTTATCAATCATGTCAGTTGCAGGATCAAACTGACTGGCACGCCCACATCTCATCAATATTTTAGGACCTGCATTGGAGCTAAGCAGATCTCCCAAGCCATTGTGTTTGTTGACATAGTTCACGTCAATACAAATTTGGCACCATCGGCCAGGCGTGGATTTTTCATCAATAGTGTCTTGGGAATAACCTTGAACCACTTCTTGGATCCAAGTTGGTGTACAACTAGAAATATGAAATAGTTCATCATCACAATCTTGAAACTTTCGTGATAGAGCATCGACAGCCGCATTATTTGCCCCTTTTTGAAGCAGATCCTATAATTTAACCCCAACATTTTGGTAAATTCCTTATGCAGCCAAGATGTGTGAAGCCTCTGATCAGATAAATGCATTAAACTACTGTGGTCAGTTAGGATAATAAATTCACCCAGTTGTAAATAGGATCTCCACTAGTCTACTGCCGTAAATACTGCTATGCACTCCTTCTCATAGGTGGTCAACCCTTTTGTTTTAGGACCTAGGGCCTTGCTAATATAAGCAATAGGATGATTTTCCAATGATCTTAAAAAAGATCATCCTCAAACTAGAAAGGGATTTCTGAAGGCTGAATTTCTTCTTTCTCCAGTTTTCGAGGTTCGGGTCAAAGGTTGAATATTGGGATGTGGAAGGTACAAGCTCTGATTCAACGGTTGAGGACTCCTCACGGGTATGCTCGACTTCCTCACGAGAGGTGTTCTCTAGGATACAATCCCTACCATCTGTCGTGCGAACGAGCCTCCGGCGGAAAGATCGAGATACGAGGCGGACTCCTTCTCGTTATGCTAAATGTCAAGAATTTTCGTCCGTAGGGAGACAACTCAGGTTAACGGGAAGAAAGCAAGACAGAACCTGCTTTTGAGTTCCCCCCATTTACTATGCGTTTTCCTAATGGTGCGAGAATGATTGCTCCCAAACCATGGGTATAAAGCCAAGACAAAGTTCATAGCCAGATATGAGAATGGGTTTCAAGAAGATAGTGGCTCACAGCACTCGTCCTTCAGAGTAAAAAAATTTTGAATAAAAGGCTGCTCCATGGTAGGAAATAAAAGAAAGGAAGAAAATGAAAAGATAAAGATATGAGGATGAACCAAGTTTGAAGATGATACAACAACCATTCCACGGCAATGGCGCTAGAAATGCTTGTTGGTATTTGTTATGGTCATAGATACCGCTGTATCACTTCACCTTAGAGTATTCCAAAGGTATCGAATCACAGGGAACGTGTGTGTATAATCTAAGAGCAGGATTCATCCAAGGGCAATAACTAAATGGTAGGCTTAGGATAGAGAGGACTCCTATAGGTTAAATATCTTAAGTAAGTTAAGGTATAACTCTATCAGTTGCTTCGGGCAGTGGCTCTTCCCTGGTCTGCAAAGCTAAGTTTGGCTTGTAGCTCTATGATGTATCCGAGCGTGGAGGAATACGAAGCACAAATAGGGTTGTCACTACCTGCCGCCTACCTCATTTTCCGTGTATGTCACACCCAGAAATTTTAGCCAAATTTCTAGACTATTTTGTGTATAAATCCCTGTCTAGGAATCAAGCCAAGGTACACAAAACGACAAATTAATATACATATCCGAACATAAATAAATCATAAATACTTACAGAAGAGACACTTAGTCCTCACACCAAAAAGAAAGCAGCAGCAATGGAAAAGGTGATCCTAGCGAGGCTTTAGCTCCACTTCTTAGGCAAAACTCAACTGGAGTATAAGCCTTGGTCCTCTAACTTCGTCTTCAGCTCAGAAGCACTGTACTTCTGAAATGGGGAAAATAGCAAGGTTGAGTACAACCACCATACTCACAAGCCACACCAACGATGCAGACGTGCAAGGGGAGACAAGGGAAGGTTTGTGGCTATTTGCATAAAGGCGGCTGTAAACATTTATAGTTGAAAATAGTAAAATAGTGGATTAACTAAGACAAGATTAAATATCCACTGAACAACGCTAAACCACGTTGAACAGGCCCAACCAAACCACCTGAACTACACCAGTTCACTATGTCAAGTTAATTAATAGTGGGACTATTCATAGTGAAGCTCGTTGATCGCCCATAACCATGAGCATGGCTATTCGAATAGTTTTACTCTGGCTAGAGGTGTACAAATGTACCCACAAGACACGATTCCACACATGTTGCCATGCCTCGAAGTACCACCATGGTACTGCAAAGGGGGAAATCATGACAAAACTCTTTGCATAACTCTCCTTAACCAATCGTACGCACTTCAGGTTTCGTCCCTACCTTTAAATTCAAGGTAGGCAGCCCCCTTTGTGCCTAGGTGAATTTGGAAGCCGCATAGACCGTCATAGGGCACATCCAAACTCCATCACGCTCACCCTTGCCTCTGTGCATCAGAAAGGGAAGAACTATATTACAAGTCCAGCAGTTGCCTATTCTTGCTTATGGTAAGCACTGTAAGTCTTCCAGGGTTTCCCGCGAACCGGTTCTTAATTGCTATGGGTGCGACTAGCAAAACCATACACCTATAGCGCACCATTAAGCCATATTTTAGTTGGATAATTACGACCAATAAAACATGGCCTGGTACCTCGAGCTCGCAGCTCAACAAGATGCTAAAAGTAGATAGTATAATTATCCCATTAAGTGAGCTAGTGGTAATTAAGCATGGCTAAGCATATAATAATTCTAGCAAAGTCAACATAAGTGACACAAGCTAGTCAAATTATCATCCATGTTTGTCAAAGGATGGATATCAATTTAACATGGCACAAGCGAGTAGGTAGGTGATCCTTATTCCCATATAATTAGCAAAACATGCAATTTATTTATAACCGGTAAATATTTCATAAAGTAGGTTCAATATGCTCAAGGAGGAATGTGTGACTTGCCTTGCTTCTTCAAACAATTTTCCAGAGACTTTTCCCGTGAGCGCGATCTTTCAAAACGGCGGAATCTACACACTAACACGTAAAACGAGGAAAACCCCTAATAAAAACCAAATAAACAGTGCACGGAAAGTAAACAAACAAACATGAAAAGCTCAATTTTAGATGAATTTTGCAAGTTGAATGGCCCAATTTGGAATTCGTATGAATTAGTTATGAATTTTAGAAGTTTTGAACCATTTATATCAATTCCTGGAAATTAATATGATTTATGATGCAATTATTAATTATTTTTACGAAGGAAAAGGTGAGTGCTGACATCAGCAAGGAGGCCGGGCGTGGACTGGGTACACCAAAGGTGGGCCCCACGCGTCAGCAGGAGAGGGGCTGTGGCGCATCATGGGTCAAGTCCATGTGCACCGGGCGGCACCGTGGACCAAGTCCACGCGGTCCACGGGAGGCCGATGGCCCGGATCAGCGCATGGCCGATCGGACGGCTAGGAGTGGCCAGCGGCTGGGGACAAAAAGGGGTAGCGGGCTCGCTGGCCAAGCCAAGCGGGCGGTGACGCTCAGGACCAACGATGACGGGCAGCGACACCGGCGGTGGGCAGTGACGCGGGAGAGCGACGGAGGAGGGCGGGAAGGGAGAGGGGAGCTCACCGAGGGCGCATCGGTGAGGGGCAACAGCTAGAGGACCCTGCGGCGAGGAGAGGTGGCGGCGGCCGATGGGGGCGACGGTAGCCATGGGGCTCCGGTGAAGGGAGGCGCCGACGGAGGGGCGGACGAGGAGCGGCGCTGTGCGACAAAGCCGTTGGTGGTGGCGGCGCGGCTTGGGTGGCCGGGAACGACCGCGAGTGGCGGCCGGAGGCGGCGAAAGGCGGTAGCGGCTTGGGTTGGCGGTGTAGGTGGTGCTCTAGCAGCGGTTTGGGGAAAAGAGGAGGTGGCCAAGCAACTGCGCTTCGCGGCGGAGCCCATGGTAGCGGTGGAGGAGCGCGGGGGCGGTGGTGCTCGGCCAGAGATGGCTGGCGAGCGGCGAAGAGAGAGTGTGACGAGGGGAGCTCGATTTTGATTGCGGAGAGCTCGGGAAGTTGGGGAAAACGGATGAGGGGAGCACGGGAGGGGTTTTTATAGGCGCGGGGAGGCCCGGAAGAGGCGGGGGTAGAGTGGTCGCCTGTGTGGGCGGGATGCAGTTCGGCTCAGCGTCGATTCCCACTTGGAAGTGGGGGAATGGGCGTGGGTGGAGAACGTGGGCGATGACCGTGTCCCACGCACGCGCGGACGGGGCGGGGAGGTGCGCGGAAAAAGCAACAACGTGGGATGAAGGTGGCCATGGCGGTTGGCCGGAGGAAGGAGATTACCTCGACTTGTCGGCGGCACTGGAGAGGGAGGGCGCCGTTGTCGACTTTTTGTGAAGGACGGGAGCGGGCCTGGGGAGAGAGGGAGAGAGGCCGGCCTATGGGAGGAGGCAAATGGACTTTGGCACACAAGAGAGAGAGGGAAAGCGGGCCGCAAGGGATAGCCAGCCCGGTAGGGAGAGGAGAGGAAGGTGGTGGCGTGGGCCGCGAGGGAGGCAAAGCAGACTTGGGCCGGAAATGGCCCAAGTACAAAGAAGGTTATTTTAATTCGTTTTCCATTTAATTTAATCTATTAAATGAACGTTGTATTATTAAAATTACTTATTGAGCTTCACAAATTTGTGGGAAATTCTAGAGAGTATATTAAGGCATGGAGAATATTAAAAAATATTCGCAGCCAAGATTTCTATAGGAAAATTTTAATTCCCTTATTAACTTCACTTGTAACTAACTTTAACTTTCAATATAAATTCTAAGAATGCATTATTTAATGATTTCTAATCCCGAACAAAAATCAGGGTGTGATAGTGTAGCACACAACAAACGAAGATAAGCACTAACCTAGACACCACGTCTACGTTATCGATTACTACTCTAGCCTCAGCGATGAACCCACAATGATGAGAAGTTGTCTTACTTAAATAAGAAAAATAAATACAAAAGTAAATCATGAATTCTTACTTAAAGTGCCGCCACCGAAACCACCACTGCTGCCATCAACTCGCCGCCCGCCGCATCTGGCCACCGCTAGATTCGTCGTTGCCTCTACAGGATGCACGGAGTCACCTCTTAGCTAACTTGGCCTTTGGCCGAGCCAGCCCCATCGCCCCTCACCGCCGACAAGCTCTTCTCGAGCCGTCGTGCGCTCTTGATGATTGGGAGGAAGATAGGTACCTATGGGGTGACCTTAGCCTATTAAGTTGTTTATTGTTTTGGCTTTGTTGATGTGAAATTTTGTCGGTACACACGAAGGTCTGGGAGATCTGCTTAGCTCTAGTGCAAGTCCTATTAATCGGGTTCAGGGCGTACCAGTTAGTTTGATTATACAACTAACAAGATAGATAGATTGTTTGTATAAGATCAAAGAGCCGATTGGCTAATAAGCCGATGGGATGTAGCGATGCCAGCCAATGTCGATAGGGTTTGAATCAATCGGCTATAGATCCAATGTAGATTCAAATTATCAGATAAATAATAAGATTTATGTTATTATTGGCTGAAACTAAACTATGCCTAGTCATCAATAAGCCGATCTTTATCAAAGACAATCTTGACAAATTGGACCTAACCAAGACAATATAAGATTGAGATTGATAAAGATAGAATTAACTAAAGATTATACAAGTTTGAATATAAGCCGATATAACTAGGCAATGCGATAATATAAGGTGAAGCAATCGGTCAAAACTGATATAATGTCATAGATGTAAATCCGCTGGTTAAAACATACATCGGCTGGAGATCCGATGTAAGTAGATTCAAGTGTATATCGGTTAACTAACCGATACATTTTATTGCTGAAGCCTAAAATAATGATAACATCGGCTAACTCTCTGATGAACGTCGTATTAAAACCTATCGGCACAATAAGACTTACATGATCAATAACAATCTAGTAGGTCAAACCGAGATTGTATGTGATAATCTAATACTTGATGAGCCGATAAGCCAATGCAAATGTGATGGATATATTAAATCTATCTTAAAATAGCATCATGTTTAGAGAAACATCAACTTGATTAGAATATCAGACTGAACCGACGAAGTCCCAACTAAGTCGATGTAAAACTAAACAATATTACGATCGAAAGTAGAGACGATATACTAGATAGACAATGCTTGCTTCGACCTGATTGGAATATCGGACCGAACCGAGAAAGTCCTAGCCATGACGATGCAAGCGAAGATGATGGAACTTACTTCTCGCCAGAGGTCGGACTTAACCGATGCAACCCATGCTCAAAATTAAGAATTCACCGAGAGTAAAACCTCCAAGAAGAGGGTTGCGATGTGCCAAAAGTTGTATATTGATCGAGAGATAAATTATAGGGCCCCGAGTTTACATATTTATACCCATGGGTAGATACTAGTCCTTATTGGACACGATATAGACTTTCCTAAAGATAAAGTAAAAGATACAAGTCCTGATTGTACTCTAAACAATTTTTCCTAAAAATAAAAAGGAGATCAATTGACTCTGCCTAATTAATAGATAAATTGTCATGCTGCATCTTTTTTGAACTTGGACTCTTTTGGATAAGCTTCTTTTAATTGATTAATTTTGTTAACCGAATCCGCTAAGAATCCGACTGCTGGCGACTGATAATTTCCATCGGCCAATTCCAGGACTCTGAGGCCAATACTGACTCTAGGCCGATGATGACTTCTGGGCTTATCAAATTTTGGTGTTAACGCATGCTCTCCAATTTTGGAGTATGAGGATTCATGCTTCTAAATTATCTTCATTTTCCTAGCTCTAATGACTCCAAAATTCTTCTTCCTTTGCCTCTTGCAATCGGCTTTCATGAGCCAATACCATCTGGATTAATTAAGCTAGACTATCGAACTTGTGGCACAAAAATATGTCCTTGATAGATGTTAACAATCCTTGAAATGAAAGATCTTCTAATTATTCATCACTTAGGCTCAAACCATAGGATCGGCTGCAGACATTATGGAATCTTTGAATATATTTCATAGCCGATTCACTTTCTTGTTGTTCAACTGATATTAAGTCTGAAAGCTTCATTTCATCTATTCTAGCAAACAAGTAATTGTGAATTTGCTTTTCCAAATCGGTCCATTCTCTGACAGAATTTGTAGGTAACGATGAAAATCATGTAAAAGCCAATCCAGTCAAAGACAATGGAAAAAAAATTTAACTTTCAAAGCCTCCTTAGCCAATGCTTCACCACAATGAGTCATGAATCGGCTGACATGTTCAACTATAGATATGTTGTCTTGCTCTAAAAACTTGGAGAAATCTGGGACCTTGTATTGGTGAGGTAATGAAACCCTATCAAACCATTCAGGGTATGGCTGACGATATATAAAAGTCTGCTCTTTGGGTTTTAGTCCAAAGAGTTCTCTTATCATCTTAGTAATTCTATCGGCCAACTCATTATTCCTTGCATTATCTATGGTGTATTGATGTGGCACTGTTCCTTGCATATATTGATACTCTTCATAATGCCGATACTGATGAAATTCTTTTGGCTGATATTTATATGACTCGTCATGCCGATACTGATGTGATTGCAACCCGATCTGAATTCCTTGATCGATTAGTTCATCAATTCTTTTCTTGATCAAATTTTGCAATGTATTCATCAAAACTCCAGATTGATCAAACAAAGCATGATGAATTGCCTTATTCACTTTATCTTGAAATGTTTCAATCATCAACTTGGAAGATTGAGTCTTCTAAATCAGATCCTGCTGCGTCATGATGAAATATTAAAGACAACACTTTTGAAAATCAGCTACAGATTGCTCCACCTGTTGCCTCTGTTCTTTTGTCAAATTCTCTATTATGACCAGGATCTTCGCATCGACTCCTTCAGACATGTTGGTATAAAATTTGTGTCCCATCGGACGTGCCAAAAATGTGTTGACGCGAAATTTCGTCGCTACACATGAAGGTCTGGGAGATTTGTTTAGCTCCAGTGCAGGTTCTATCAATCAGGTTCAGGGCGTGCCATTTAGTTTGATCTTGCAACTAACAAGATAGATTGTCTGTATAGGATCAAGGAGCCGATTGGCTAATAAGCCGATGGGATGTAGCGATACCAGCTGATGTCAATAGGATTTCGATCAATTGACTATAGATCCAATGTAGATTCAAATAATCAGATAAATAATAAGATTTATGTTATCATCGATTGAAACTAAACTATGCCTAATCATCAATAAATCGTTCTTTATTAAAGATAATCTTGATAAATTGGACCTAACCAAGACAGTATAAGATTGAGGTTGATAAAGACATATTTAACTAAAGATTATACAAGTTTGTCCATGATCACAACTTAACACCATTCAATATGTCCATTCCGCAATACCGAATAATGAGCAAAGGAGACATTGCTGGGACTTGACATGCCAGTTTACTTCAGCCTGAGACATACCCATCAAACTACACGAAGGCGGCGACAAAATATATTATACATCTCAAGAGACTTGACTCAAATCGCTAAGCTCTACAATATCTCAATTGCTGAAAATTTATACTCGTGTTAGACTATTTCCCAGGATGAGGACTAGTCTCACACTTTCATCTAAAGCAATGGTAAACAGGAAATAAGACATATACAAGAATTAAAATTCAGATTACAACTACTTTAAACATACATAGGTCGACCAGTTAAATAAATATAGATTCGCGGAAGCTTGGCTACCTAACGCACAAACAAGCCGACTAGGGGTAGTCCCCTAATAGAATCATCCTGAACAAGCAACAGTACCCGCAACACTCGCTTACCTGCAACACAACTAAAGAAAATACCACAAAAGAACGCAAGTGTTAGTATATTAACAAGGTTAATGTACAGGCAAGGCAATTCAATAATAAATACATGCAAGCTCTTGATATCAAGGAATGACTATTTGTGGTCTCATAATTGCATAAAACTAAATTTGTTTCACAAACATTTTGCAATGGAATTTAGGTAAATATTTGCAATTGTATAGCATAAAATTGCATGACATGGTATCATAATAGTAACATAATAGCGTCATGATCATCATACGAATATCATTCTTGCGCCTTCCATGACAGCAGGCAATGTATCTCAATTTCAGCACACACCGGGCGAAATCATCATTCCAAACATAATAAATAAAGTTCAAAAACATTTAAAAAACACAAGTCTATACCCATGACAATTCACTATGTTGCTCATGACTTTGAGCACGGCTAATCGATTTGTTTTAGACTCGGCAGAGTTTGTACAACGTTAACCACATGATGTCAATCGCTCTAGTTTGTCCGATACTCATCGGTACCACCACACTCTACATACTGAGTGCGGTTTAGAGGTCACAACGTAGCCTTTATATTATTTAAATGCCTAGCCTTGCATCAGCGACAACAAGTGTAACTCTGCCCTAGGAATGACCTAGAGCCAATAGGTGGTGGGTCCACACCTTAAACCTAACTCCGAGGCAGCGAACACATCCGTTCCCCCATGAGGCATTATACCGTTGAATTGGACAGACTTAGACACCTGAACTACCCCTATGAAAAGCAAGTAAACAGGTAGTTCCTATGAATCATCGCTCAGACTAATTCAGTCTACTTCGGCCTACCAAAATGCAAGGCTAGACATTAAATAACTTAATGAGCTAAGGCCACCCCATAAATAATACATGTGGATGTATGGTAAACAATAGTGAGTGACATAAAGTTCGGTCCTTAATCAACCTGGGCGAACACTCCCCCTATCGGTGTGCAACTACCACCATATGCACACCACTTGTCGCCGAAGTCTAAAATCCACATTTTTCATCATTTTAGTTCACAAATATAGAGCTACACCTCTGTTCATAACTTCAAAAGGAGTTCAAAATATAGAAGAGATTTGATCCATTACCATTTTACGTTTAGTACAAGGCATGGCTAAGCATATGCCATATAAAGAGCATAATTAAACCCATTAGAGTACAACCAATGCACTCCAATCAATCCTATGGTTAGAACCAGCAAGGACTGAATTTAATCAAGGGTGGTCATGCAACAATTAGGTTATATCTACCATTTTATCGACAAAGTATAGTTTTTCTACTAAATAGCGCATGCAAGTTATAAACAAAACATTTGCCCATAAAACATAGGATTCAATGTGTTCAAAGGAAAGGGCACTTGGCTTAGTTAGAATTCCCACCATGGTCAGTAATAAAATCAAATTCCTCACCGATATCAATTTCGTCCACTATATGAAATAATGGTAACGAATAAACATTAAAATATGCAAAAATCTAAAATGCTCTAAAATGAATGAATTTACAACTGTGGATAGGTACTATCTAAAAATGATTTACTGTGTAGGAATTTTATTTTATCACATTGAATTTGTGAGTTGTGAAAATTTTAAATTCTATACTAGATATGGGCTAATTATGCTCTATTAAATTTTAGATGCATTTTTGGTCCAAGTTCTGTGAAGTTTTAGATTACTGCAGTGAAGAGTACATTTTCTTGAGTTCAACAAAATTTAGTTTACAATATTTAGAGCTAGCATGAATTTATTATGAATTTCACAAGTTAATAGTCATTTGTGGTATCTAATTGCTATACAAAATTTTAGGTGCTTTTTTAGTACAGTATGTGTCCTATTTAAATTTACAGTAATTAAGATTATGACCTTATGAATCTAACAAATCTAGAATCACTTCATTTGGAGTTGGAACTAATTTCCTATGTGTTTTAGAAGCTCTCATACTATTATGATTATTTACATATTACTTAAATGTGGATGTAATTTATATACTAAGTATTTTAGATATTAGTATAATAAAGAATTTTTTAAGGGCTCTCATGTAATTTTTTAAGGGCTGAAAAAATTTAAGTATAATAAAGAATATATACTTAGATGCATCGACTAGATGCACCTAATTAGGTGTAGCCCCCGACTATGTATTTAGTTAAACCAACTAAGCATATATTCAAGGAATAAATAATTTAACCATCCGAGTGATTTTTAAATATATAATGCGCATAGCCTAAGCCAAATGCATCTTGAAAAAATCGCATAGCAAATAACTTTGACAACAAAGCCTGTTGCATAATGAATATAAGGTATCGGTTTCATATTGTGTGC
Source organism: Oryza officinalis (assembly GCA_008326285.1). Lineage (NCBI taxonomy): Eukaryota > Viridiplantae > Streptophyta > Magnoliopsida > Poales > Poaceae > Oryza > Oryza officinalis. The sequence goes on along the minus strand of BDMV01000006.1, from coordinate 27,668,350 downwards.
ATATTGCTAAAACAAATATGCTCAAGTCCGTATAAGACACACAATTTTACCATACCTAATAGATATATGGCACTCGTGGTAAAAAATCCGAGTGAAATAACACTCATAAATGGATTTACCAACTGCCAATATATAATCAGCTCAGCGTAGGCCATGATATTAGTTGTATCAAAAAATGCACACATGTGGCAAAAAGCAATGATATAATATAAAATCAATTGCTTTATGAAACCCAAACAGTGTCCTTAACTTATAAAAAAGTTAACAGAACAACTATATATAAAGCTTCACTGTTTGTCACCTTTTAAATTACACTGTACCAACTCCTAAAAAGTTGTGTAAGAGCTGTATAAAAGGATTTTAAGGTATTGGGTACTTGAGCACGTGCATATTGCCAAAACAAATATGCTTAAGTTCCTAGAGACACGTGATAGACCACACCTGAAAATATGGGCTGCAGACATATTGGGATTTAAGCCCGAAATATGCCTACCAATACCCTTAAAATATGACGTATATAACACGCTTATTAATATGCTCCGGAGTAACAAATCTCTCGGGTGATGTAGAAACGAGCACATCTCATCTGAATAGCTTCTGTTCCAAGTGGTTATTCCTCATAAGGTGTACCGAAGTAAATATGATAACTAAATCCCGACTGACGTAAGTACTCAGATGATGGTCCTCTTGGGAAATAATGATTGATTCAGACCTTGAGCATAGAGGATAGGCCCATGGCTATCAATTCATGTCGCATGTACTTGGAATAAGTCCAGATTGAAGGTATAATCCTCGTGCTAGAGCTGGTAAGCACCTGAGCATGTTATTTGTCCTTCTGTCGCAATCGAGGTTACCCATTGGTGGCGGCTGATGTGGTCGGTATGGAGGCGAGATCATTAGTCGATGATAGTGTTGATATTTCTTAACGACATTACTAGAAATATAATCCCCGGCAATGACGCTAGAAATGCTTGTTGGTATTTCTTATGTTCATAGATAAAATCTGCAAGCGCACGGAGATACCGCTATAGCACTTCACTAAGGAGTATTCCAAAGTATCGAATTTCCACAAGGAACGTGTATGTTTAGCTCTTCTTCAGGCTCATCCAAGAACATAAAACAAATGTAGGCCAAAGGGTAGAGACGATTTTCTAGTGTGGCACATGGTCGTTTATAAAGCATAACTTTAATCCTATTGCAATACTTAAGGCACCGACTTGCTCGCTGCTACCAGAGCGCGCTCTACTCCGTACTTGGACAGGGAGGACTACGGTGATGTCGAGTGTTGTCACCACCTCTACACCAGCCTTTAACGTACCGTGGGATACACAGCAAATATATGTATTCAACAATATAGACACCACATCTACACTATTAAATACTACTCTAATGTTGATCAAACACTAAAGTAACACTATTTCTACTGACAGTATTCCAGTATGTTAAATAGGAACTAACTAAGAAATATACTACACAAGATAAATCTCTATTACTCAATTAGAGGAAAGTAATTGTTAAGGTACGAAAGGAATAGAGAGAGATATCGACAACTCTGGAACTCCTCCAACTCTTTCTTCCTCACTCTCTCCCTTATTCTAATTATACATAAAAGAATACAAAGAGTCTCTTATAATTCAGCTCAATCTTGGTGTGTTGTGAATGAGGGAGGAGGCCTCCTTTTATAGGCCAAGAGGTGCCTTGGGAGTATGGAGATGCTCCATGGGATCCTAAGGGCATCTTCCTTCTCCTCTTGCTAAGTGCCCCTCCTGAAGTCAGTAGTTGCACGAGAAACGGTCACAACCGCCTTAAGACGTCGGTAACTATGTGCACGTGATGGATGTGGCCGAGAGGAGCCAGGCCTAGGTCGGCCGAACCCAGGGGTCAGCCAACCATGGTTGGCCCATCTAGCCCTGGGTTTCCTCCTGGGCCCTGGCATGTGGTTCCTTATAGTGCTTCTTCGGGAGTTGGCCCATTTGGATGTGATTTTCTTGGATAATTGGGCTTATGACTCCATATGTTTGAATAGGAATGTAACTCTTCTCCTTTTTTATGTATACTTCCTCTCAATTTTGGTAATTTATCACCTACATACAAATATTAACCAACACTTGTGGAAATTGTTAGAATTAAACCCTACCACTCTGTTGGTTGTTGTCTTTGTATAGTTTTCTGCAGGTATTGATGGCCTAAAAGTGGTCTTTAGTGGCCGTCAACAAACCCCCCACACTTAGCTCTTTAGTCGTCCCGAGTAAAGGTTAAGGATTATTGTGGAATAAAACTTCCCAAGGTATGATGCTAGTATACAATCTATTCGAAGCCATACCTGTACCTGTGAACTTTTGAAGTGTCTATCTTACCATCTTGGGTAATTGATGAGTGGAATGGTCATGACTCAAGTCGTTCCTGTTCCTCCTGTCAAACACTTGGGTTTTTCATATATTTCTGAAATATAGCTATACTCCTCAAATGAATCTCTCTCGAATCACTCATTTTGATTTTGGATCCTTACCAAGGCATGTATTGCTGAACTGTCCCTATTCTAAAAGGCTATACATGTAGAGCTTGGTAGGGATCAATCGGTGCGTACCTGCATTACATATCTTGCCAAGCCAAAAGATCAGACCCAAGGACATAGCAAGTCATACTTTCTGATTAAGAGTGCATGTGTATGGTTGCAGATGGAAAAAGGAAAATGATAAGTCCTTTTGTACACCTCTTTCTCCTTCTTTTGAAACTTGAGGGAGGGCATGGCTACCTTTCTTTTTCTCTTCTTTTCTTTTTTTTCATCATGCTTCATATTTGTATGAGCAAGACTTTATTATTATTTTTTTCTTTCCTTCTTTTGCGTAGCCATGCCTCCCTTTTCTTTTGAATGAACTTTGGAGAAAGAGGCATAAATAACATGGAGTATTTTTTCTGTGGATGATATGAATGCTAACTTCTAGTGTAGAAGTTTAGCAGACGGTTATGTGGAGTGTACGTGATCTTGATCATGAAAGTATGAAAAACATCTCACATGGGTTACAATATTTTGACAGAACTCAATGTAATGTCAAGCAGCCAAAATATAAGGTTTGCAATATGAATCATATTTGGCCTTGGTAGGTGATCACATAGTCAATGAGAAGTATTGCTCGAAAAATTTAATTTTCTCAAAGATAAAATCCCAAGTATCATGACAATTAGACAAGAATTTCTTTTGTCATTTCCGTATCAAAATTATCAATTACTTAGATTAGCAAGGGTTCCTATAATAGATATATGTTCACAAGTAACAAGAATATATAGTATACATGCCAACCTTAGAAAATTTTATTTGTTGAAAAGCATTGTTTTTAATTTTAGAGTCAAACTAAATTTTATTTGAATTTTCCAAGTGAAGTTGACTCGCAAATGGGGAAGGATAAAGAAGAGGACGCGCAAACCAGACTGTATGGCGAAGGGGTGACAGAATTGAGCCCGGCAGGGGTCGGGCGAACCCTTGGTTCGGTCGACCCAGCCAGGGCTCGACTCTGGCTGTTCAATTTTGTGCGTGGCTATGGGTCTGTGTTCATCTCATTGATGTGTCGAGTTGATGCTGTTACGCGTCGGAAGTTGGTCTGTGTTCATCTCATTGATGTGTCGAGTTGATGCTGTTACACGTCGGAAGTTCGAACTACTCCCCTCACACTTGCTTTTGTACCTAGACTTTATTGAATACAAAGAAATAAGGGCTTCTACTGGGGTAAAGTACCAGTGAGCCAAATTTTATTCAAATCAATTTAAAATTATAAAGGCGCTTACATTGAAAGAGAAACAATGAATGAAATGAATAAACTAAATAAAGAAGAAGCGCCAATTAAAATTATTAAATAGACGAGGAGGCATCTATTTGGCAAAGTAGCTATCCTCCTTCCCCATCTCTAGGAATGCGCGCTTGATTTTAGCACACATTCTGCGGCTAAAGGTCTCAAAATCATGCTTCAATTTAGCTAACTCGACCTTCCTTTCCATGTCACGGTCGCGAAGCTCCTTGTTTTCCAACTGGAGTTTCTTGACAAGGCCTAAGAGCTTTGCGAACGTGGGTTTTGGTGATTTCTCACTGCTGCTCTGGTATTGCCCTGACTCTTGTCTAATGGGTGGTGGCGTCAGGTGACGCCTCACCTTGGAAGGTGAGGAATCCACCGACTCCGGAGTCAAGGGTTGATACAACCCCATTGCATAGCCACCGCCAGGGGTTCTAACCCCCATGATCCTGAAACGTTCTTCCCGTGGTGTTTCTGGCGAGGCGGTGGGTGCCTTGTACTTGTACATAACCACATCCCCCACCTTGGTCAGTAGGGTGCCCATATATTTCTCAGTGGCTGGGGGCGTGGTCTTCACCGGATCATCTTGGAATAAGCACCGCACCATCTTCGTAGGCCCTAATTCGCCCGTCATCGGCCTTCTAGTGGGGAATCTCCCGGATCTTCATCTTCTGTGTATGTCGTGGTGAGAGGGATCACGTGGCTGAACGGGGAACCGAGATGCGCCGAAGGAGGGTCGGTCGACCCCTGGGTTGGCCAGGGTCGGTCGACCCAGGGAGGCCGCCGAGTGCCTCCAGTATGGCTCGGTTGCTCGGGATGGTGTCAAGGGGTTCAACATACACAGCGTTGACCTCCTCCATGGTGAGATCTTGAGTGGGATGAGCTGATTTGCTGGCGTAGGTTCCCCTTCAAGGTTGAAGGTGAAACCAGAGGTGGTTGCATTAAAGGGCACGAGAGATTTGCTGGCCATGGCTAGGGGTGCTAGGGTTGGAGTGTTTGAGGAAGAAGAAAAAGTTGAATGTGGAGAAAGAAGGGAGGAACCAGGGATTTTTAAAGACTTTTTTTAGGCTTATCCGACACGATTTTCGCACCAAACGCCGAAGAGATAAACTAGACTAGTGCGGGAGAATTCATGGGTTTAAAATGGTATGGATTGGGTTCTCCCTCGGGTCGGCCGACCCTAGGTGTCGGACGACTCCTGGTGGGCCCAGTTGACCTCCATCCTTTTTCTATTTTTATTATTTGATTATTTTAACAGGGAAAAACAACAATTTACAGGGTTGGGTTGTAACTTTAGATAAAATCATTGCGGTTCGAAATCGATTAACTCGATGATGTCCACTTCTTCATCTAAAAATTCACTTGGGTCTAGTAAGACTTTTAAACATTGGCCGTTTACCTTAAAAAGGTTACCTGCGTTGTCCCGAAGTGTGATGGCTCCGTGTGACGAGATGTTGATGCGTCAAATGGCCCTTCCCATTTACTTCAAAGCTTCCCGTGGCCAAATAACTTTACCCTGAAATTGAACATTAATACCTTGTCCCTTGGCTTGAATTTCTTAACCTTGATCCTTTTGTCATGCTAGCGTTTGGTTCTCTCTTTGTAAATCGTTGAGTTGTGATATGCTCTATCCCTCCATTCTTCTAATTTAGATATCTGGATTTTTCTCCACTCCCCAGTCCTTCAAAGTCCATATTCCAGTTTTGGATGGCCCAATATGCTCGGTGTTCAAGTTCTACGGGGAGTCGGCCTGACTTTCCGTAGACTATCTGGTATGGGGACATATCGAGTGGTGTCTTCTAAGCTGTCCGATATGCCCAGAGAGCATCGGGTAACTTGTCCTTCCATCTTGTTCCCATTTTAAGGACTGTTTTCTGTAGGATGTTTTTGATCTACTTATTTGAAGTTTTAGCCTACCCACTTGTTAGAGGATGGTAGGGTGTGGCAATGTTGTGTTTAGCTACTAGTTCCCGTAAGAGGCCTTTGAAGGTTTTATCAGCAAAGTGTGATCTACCATCGCTTATAACCATTCTTGGAGTTCTAAAGCGAGGGAAGATTATCTCAGAGAACATCTTCTTGGCATGTTTGACATCTGCAGCTCTGCATGGCATTGCTTCAACCAACTTGGACACGTAGTCGACTGCCACGAGGATATACTCGCAGTCACGGGACTTTGGGAAAGGTCCCATGAAGTCGATGCCCCACACATCAAATATTTCTACTTGAAGGTTGTAGGTGAGGGGCATTGCATCACGAGCAGTGATCCCTCCATGTCGCTGGCAGCTCTGGCATCTTCGAACAAACTCCTTGGAGTGTTCATACATAGTTGGGAAATAAAATCCACTCTGCCAAATCTTGGTTTGTGTGCGAAATGCACCATAATGCCCACCATATGGTGACGAGTGGCATCTCTCAATGTTCTTCAGGCCCTCCTTTGTTGTCACGCACCTTCTCAGCAATCCATCTGAGCAGACTCTGTATAGGTACGGCTCATCTAATAGATGACGACGACTTTCATACTTCAGCTTTCTTTTATTCTCCCCTGGTGGTACATAGCCTGAAACCATGAAGTTCACAATGTTTGCATACCATGGGTTGAAGTTTGTCACCGTCATTAGCATGTCATTTTGTAGGAAATCATTTATCGGTGGTTCCTGCATGCTAGTGATTTGCAAGCACGACAAATGATCTGCCACAGAATTCTCTACTCCCTTTTTATCCTTAATTTCTAGATCAAATTCCTAGAGTACAAGGATCCGTCTTTACCGACAGGGTTTAGCATCTTTCTTGGTAAGTAGGTATTTTAAAGTGCATCTTTCTTGGTGAGCAGGTATTTTAAAGTATCATGGTCGGTATAAACAATCACCTTTGCTCCTACCAAGTAAGATCTAAATTTGTCTATAGCAAAAACAACAGCTAGGAGCTCCTTTTCAGTTGTCGCATAATTTAATTGAGCTCCTGTCAATGTTTTGCTAGCATAGCAGATTGTGTGATGTTTCGTATCCTTGGTTTGGCCTAATACTGCACCAACAGCATAATCGCTTGCATCACACATTATTTCAAAGGGAAGCATCCAATCAGGAGGTTGAATGATTGGAGCTGAGACAAGCGCCTTTTTAAGGATATCAAATGATTTTAAGTACTCATCATCAAATTCAAAGGGTGCATCCTTAGCTAACAGGTTTGTCAAGGGTCTAGAGATCATAGAAAAATCTTTGATGAAATGCTTATAGAACCCCGCATGACCAAGAAAACTATGGATTCCCTTGACATTCACAGGAGGTGGGAGCTGATCGATTACTTCTATCTTTGCTCCATCCACCTCTATTCCCCTTTCGGACACTCGGTGCCCTAGCACTATCCCTTCTCGGACCATAAAATGGCACTTTTACCAATTAAGCACCATGTCCTTTTCTTGGCACCTCTGCAAGACCTTCTGCAAATTTTGGAGACAATGATCAAAAGTTTTCCCATAGACGGAAAAATCGTCCATGAAGACTTCCATGATTTCTTTGATTATGTCGGAAAAGATAGACATCATGCACCTTTGGAATGAGGCTGGTGCATTACACAAGCCAAAGGACATTCTACGGTAGGCGTAAGTTCCAAAAGGACATGTGAATAGGGTCTTGCTTTGGTCATCTGGATGGATGGGGATTTGATGATAGCCAGAGTACCCATCAAGGAAACAGAAGAAGGAATGATTCGCCAGTCGTTCCAACATTTCATCAATGAAGGGTAGTGGGAAGTGATCCTTGTCTCCCCTCCACCTTCCTCATGACACCTCGTTGTCCACATGCCCTCTTCATACCAACGCTCGGTTGGCTGGCCTGTTGCTCACCCTCGTTTCCTTCCAAGTTCCTTTCCTCGTTCCCCTTCTCATTCAAGTACTGGTTGGGGTCCTCGTTCCGCTCCTCGTCCACCAAGTACTGGCTACTGCCCTCATTGATCTCGTCCAAGAGGACCATTACTACAAAATAATACATCATTGGATCCTCCTCGTAGTCAATATAATTAAATAATACTAAAAATATAAATAACTACAAAAGGTGCATGGTATCGTTAACGCCATAATTTGGTAAGCCCCAAAGTTATCATTGGCCTAGTTTGTGTATCGGCTCAGAGTACATATCGGCCTCAAAGTCTGTATCGGCTTCGGAGGTCTACAAGCGGCCGATGGGAGTTACCCATATTTTCAGCAGTCGGATTCTTGTTGGATTTGGTTTAGGAGGATCTTATCCGGAAGAAACTGAGTTTGAGGAGGATGCGGCTTGTATCTTTTAATTAGGATAAGTTTTGTTAGTTTCCTTCTTATCTTTAGGAAAGTTTGAGTCGTATTCTGTTAGGATTTTTGTTAGCCTATGGGTATAAATATGTAAGCCCGTAGTTCATGTAATTTTTATCTCACGATCAATACAACTTCGGCGCATCGCCAACCTTTTTACTTTCGTCTTCTTCGGCGAGTTCATGCCCTTCCTACGAGGGGTAAGTCTCGTTATGGCTGCCCGCGCTGTCGGGGCTAGGGTTTCGATGTTCTGATCTCGTCAACGTAAGCACCTACTATCATATATCTTAGTCAATCTGGTTCGGCTTCTCAATTTAATCTTATCGGCCGAGATTTGCTTTAGGGTTTACGCCGGTATCGACTAAATTGTCTTGCTAGATTAGATTGGCTAAGGTATCCACCACCCTAAAAATCAGTCAAGGGCTTGATTGTCTAGGTCTTGCGTTTCTTTTCATACTTAGTGCTGCATCAGTACGGTTTGACCTGCTAAGTCGTGATTAGAACCGTAATCTCTTGCTTGCTTGTTGGCTGCCAATAAGGGTTTGATCGGGGTTTCAGCCGGTGAGTTATCTGGACGTTGCATCGGCCCAAGAGTTTTACATATAGATTGGATCTGGCCGATGACAACAGAGTATTTATTGTCTATCTGCTTATTGAGAGTTTATGCCATCGGACTTCCGGCCGATATGTGCTTTAGTCTTCAGATCAATGTTTATTTTATATTTGGACTATGCTATATTACATTGCTATATCATCCTGTTATCGTCAGCAGATCGACTGTTTTGGCTATCGGCCTATCGGCCGATACGTTTTTGTCCTATCGGCCTATCAGCCGATAGACCTTCTGTTCTGCTATTTTGCATATCTTGTCAGTGGTAGGATCAAACTGATTGGCACGCCCGCACTTCATCAATTTTAGGACCTGCACTGGAGCTAAGCAGATCTCCCAGGCCTTCGTGTGTCCACACGCCGGATCCTTATCGGCGGTACGGATTTGGCGTCAACAGGTATGTTGTTATATATATCCATATTTTCGACAACTACAAAAACTTCTAAATTTCACTTACTTAAGAAATATGCAACCTACATGTATATTGTTATATATATCCACATTGTCGACAACTATGAAGAACTTCTAAAATTCACTTACTTAAGAAATATCCAACCTATATGTATATTGTTATATATATCCACTTAGTTAATTGAACTAGGTATGCATATAATTAGAATTAATACGTCATATCGAATTGTTCACATAACTTGCCTTAGTGTGTTGCTTGGCGTCGCTCGCATCCAACCCTGGCAATAAAACAATCGTTAGGTAATTACAACATTTGCATTGAACAACTAAAACATAGCGCAAGTTGTAAATATATTTTTTAAAATTATCTATATTTTAATTATTTGAAGAAGTTTTTTAAAATTCTAAACATATTTTTTGTGTGTTCTCCTTATTTTCTAACTATTTTAATGATTTTTAAAGGGAACTATATAAATATAAATTTCATAAGATTCTAAACGTTGTAAATAGATCTTTCATGTATTATCTATACTTTCATTTTTATTGTATTATTTTTATTGTGTAATGTATTACTGTTAATTTATAACTTTTTTAAGTTTTTAATGTATTTCTTAAATTTATTAATTTTTTAGTTTTCAAAAATCGGGGACGGACTGACAGGTGGGCCTGGCCTGTCATCCCACCCCAAGGCATGCCGGCGCAAGGTGGATTCGGTCCAACGTGTGCCGGCTCGTCCAAGCAGCCGGTGGCAGTAGGCCAGCGGCGGCATTGGGCCATCCTTGGCGGCGGCAACAATCTCGGTGGTGGCGGAGGAGACCAACCTAGGCGGCGGCGGCTGCGGCAGCATCGGAGTCCGGGCGGCGACGACGACGACGACGACGATGATGGTGGCGACGACGATGATGGTGCGAGAGCGAGACAGATGAAAAACACTAAGTCCAAATCGGTGTGGCCGAGAAGACGAAACAACACTTATATATACCTATATCTTTAGTGCTAGTTGGTGAAAACAATCAGGACTAAAGATATCCACCAACCAGGACTAAAGATATTTCTGGCTATTTTCAAATTTTTTTCTCCCAGCAATGGATAACAATCGGGACTAAAAAGTAATAAAAAAACTTAACTGTGGCACAATTAAGTGCATTAAAAATAGGTTAATAATTATAATAAAATAGGTTTAAATATTTTGTAATTAATGGTGGCCTAATTAATTCCATTAAAAATAGGTTTGTAATTATAATAAAATTTGAAAATCATACATAATTAAGCGTGTCTCGATTAAGTCCATTAAAAATATATATATAAAAGTAAGTAAAATACATTAAATAAAGGTTAACAATTATAATAAAATTTTAAAAATCATATATAATCAACAGTAAAACATACTTTCCTTCTCTGCCTTGCTCAGAGTGTAGCTGGCTGGACTCAAATAATGGCTTTCTTTCTCCTTCGATTCCGGATGAAGGCCGTCGCGTTGTTTCATATGCTTGATATCATTATGTGCTTCAAGTGTATCTTTCGACTTCCCATATACACCTAAAAAGCCCAGCAGGTTGATGCAAAGGTTCTTAGTTAGGTGCATCACGTCGATTGCGTGGCGGACCTCTAATACTTCCCAATAGGATAACTCCGAAAAAATAGACTTCTTTTTCCACATCACCGCGTGATCATCTTCACTTGCTATAGGTTGGTTGTCAAGTCTCTTTCCAAATACTACTTTCAAATCTTTCACCATAACAAACATGATTTTTCCGTTATGATGTTTAGGCTTAGTATGGTGGTCTGTCTTCTCTTCAAAATGTTTGCCTTTCTTTTGTACAGGGTGGCTTGAAACAGAAATCGACGATGGCCCATGTACACAACCTTCCTACAATGCATTAAATACGTACTATCAGTTTCATCCATACAGTGGGTGCAAGCCTTATACCCTTGTTTGATTGTTCGGATAGGATGCTAAGTGCAGACCAATCATTAATGGTTACGAACAGCAATGCTCGTAGGTTAAATTGCTTCTGTTTGTCCTCGTCCCACACAGGGACACCTTTTCTCTTCTACAGCAGTTTCAGATCTTCAACTAATGGTCTTAAGTACACATCAATGTCGTTACCAGGTTGTTTTGGGCCTTGAATAATAATCAACATCATGATGTACCTTCACTTCAAGCATAACCAAGGGGGAAGATTGTAGATACACATGGTCACTGGCCAAGTGCTATGACCGCTGCTCATCTCTACAAATGGATTCCTGCCATCCGTACTTAAACTAAACCTTATGTTCCGTGCATCCTTTCTGAAGTCTTGAAATGTTCTGTCGATGTTTCGCCACTGTGACCCATCGGCAGGGTGTCTTAGCATCCCGTCCTGTTTACGTTCTTCTGCATGCCAACATATCATGTCTTGTTTACGTTCTTCTGCATGCCAACGCATCATTATAGCATGCGCTTTGTTCTTGAACAAACGCCTCAGTCGTGGTATTTTAGAGAAATACCACATCACCTTAGTAAGAACTCTCTTCTTCGAAGGCTGACCGTCAACATCACCGGGGTTATCTCGTCTAATCTTGTATCGTAGTGCCTTACAAACCGGGCATACTTCTAGGTTCTCGTACTCCTCACTGTGATAGAGGATAAAATCGTTCGGACATGCGTGTATCTTCTGGACTTCCAGTCCTAGAGGGCAGACTACCTTTTTAGATTCGTACATTGTTTCTGGCAATTCGTTTCCCTCTGGAAGAATATTCTTTACGAGTTTCAATAACTCACCAAATGCCTTGTTAGTCACATCATTGCAGGAATTCCAGCGTGGTACCCAACTTTTTGTGCCCCTGTTCGCAACCTGGGTACAACAACGTTTTGTGGTCCGCTAACATACGCTCCAATTTCTGGACCTCATTTTCACTTGCGCAATTTTTCTTTGCGTCACACAATATCTGACCAAGATAGTCCGCACCGTCGTTTTCTTCAACAGCTTCGTTCGCATCACCTATTGAACTATCTGCAAATCCACCGTATTGAGCCCAGTCTGGAATGTTGTCGTTTTCTTCTTCATCTTCTTCCATTGCAACCCTTAACTCTTCATGCGAGGTCTAAAAATTATAGCTAGGCATGAATCCTGACTACAACAAATGGACATGAAGAGTTCTTTTTGTATGGACAACATATAAAACCCTTAGACTTGTGGGCATTGGCCACAATTAGAAAATAATGCACGCCATCAATAAACTCCTTCGACCGTCGGTCCGTAGTGTACATCCATTGCCGATTCATCTACATCAAAAAAACAAATGTGATGAAAGTCCTCGAAAGTGAAACTAATTAAATAATCATATAATAATTTAAAACATCATAATTAAACTAAAAACTGATGGTTCACATTTTTAATGCATTCTTCTTCTTTCTAATGATTATAACGAGTTTTAAATCTACTTAATCGGAGTCATGGTTAATTATATATAAATTCTATCAGTTTTAAAAAAAAGTAAATATATTTTTCCTTGTATTATCCTTATTTTAATTATTTTTAAAATTATTTTAAACTTCTAAACATATTTTTAATGCATTCTACTTATTACTAACAATTTTAATGATTTTTAAATGGACTTAGTTTCTATTCTTTTGTCTTTATTTTCTATATTTTTCTTTTATTATCTTTTTTTACATTTTTATCCAAATGTTTCTAATTTTATGAAGTACCCTAATTTTTCGTAAATAATTTTTCTCTCTCATCTCTTTCCATATACCTTTTTAGAGAAAATAATGTATAGAAACATAGTTATAAATGTAAAATGTTAACCATACAGTTGCTAATTTTTTAGATCCCTTCGATTTGTATAATATAACCAAAATATTTTCACCAAAAATTTTGGTAGCACCTCTTTTCCTTCTCCTTATACTTGTAACAATGGCTCGAGCTAGAGGGGGAAGAAAATTACCTATAAAAACAAAATAATTTTTAGTACCAGTTGGTAACACCAACCTGTACTAATGATCAACATTATTTTTAGTATCGGTTGGTGTTACCAACTGATACTAAAGATAGCAATGTGTCGTTAGGCATTTTAACTGGTACTAAAGACCTTCTTTAGTATCGGTTTGTAAGAGATCCAAGAGATTTATGATTTTTGTCGATCGAGCAAAGATCGGTTCTCCAGTAGTGGGATCAATATAAATAGGGGCAATGAGTTAAAGAAAAAGTATATGGAATTATGGAAATGAGTTAAAGAAAGAATATATGGAATTATGGATAGCTTTGATCTTTTTAATAACCAAATGACATTACTTGAACAATAAATTAAAATTTACCCCAGCCATGTAATGCAATCATCCAATCGTGGTGCTAGGAACATTAGATAACAAGAAAGGTGGACAAGAAGGCTCATGCAAACATATTCCAATTTCCAAGCGAAATTTTGCAATAGTTGGCTAGTCCTACCACTAATACAGAGATGCTTTCTCAACAACCAACTTCCAATGTTCTACTCAAAGGCGCCTCAATTAACTTAGAAAGATGCATATGTCATGTGAAGTAGTAGCACCTAAAGGCACGCAGCAGCAGCAAATGCCACAGTTGACTAGCCACATGGGCCTTAGGATAAGCATGAGCAGTAACACGTGAATTAGGATGCAAGTTGTTTTTGGTCTATCTCTACCAAGGTATGTCAGATTTGCTTGTCAGCATTATAATTATTGTATTAGGGTATATCAGTCCCTACACATGTTATAGCTTATCATATACTCTGTCCATTCTTAAATAGATGACGTCTCAAAATATGTATAGTCAACCTCAAAATTTAAATCATCAACATATACAATTATATTAAGATCTAATAATATGTGAAAATGATATGAAAAGATTCATTATGAAAAACACTTTCATGCAGTTATATTTTTAATATTTTTTATGAACATATTATTAGAAAGACAGTATTCGAGTCAAAAGGACAAGTCAAAAGGAACGGAGGTAATATAAAGTAAACCAAGCCATTGGCTACTATTGGGCAAACTACAGCTCAACGGACCCGTTCTTATTCAGTCTCTATCTCTACCTCCACCGAGCACCTTTGCTATCTTAGCTCTTTCTCCATTAAGCCATCCCTAATGGTCACAACTAACAGTAGCTATCCTCCATTGCGTACCAAAGTACATGACAATGCAATCGTGTAACATCTGATTTTCTGGTACACCATCCACTCACAAGGATGTTCATTCATCCCAAATACTGCAAGTTCCTCTTCCGATGACATCATTAACTACATTTAGGTATTTTCACTGTTTTAAATATTTAAATTGGTGACGGTTGGTTTCACACCCCATCCCTCCTCTCACATAAATAATTTCATGCCAACATTTGGGTCCTTCATCGTCTTCACAGATCCATGACTCCACATCTGGCCGATTTGAACGTAACGTACATATAAAACTTAGGCTTACAGAAAATATATCTAACATACTAAAAATTAATGATCACAATCTCCATAATTAATAATTAACAGACCTTATTTACCAAAAACTAGGTATTGCAAGGCTCGAATTATACACCATAGCGTTTAATTAATGATTTCTGTTCGTCTAGGAAAGGAATGTAAAAGCAAGAAAGAGTAGAAGAGCAAGATGGCAAAATTCGAGTGTTCCAAGAAGAGGTGAAAATCCACCTCCCCACCATCGCCGCAGCGAGCTGAAGACCTGAGGCCACCGGCGTGGGGGCACTGTGACACAGAAAGAGGGAGGAGAAAATTGACATTTTGCCATTGTCAAAATGGGGTTTCGTTGAAATACAACTCCCAAAACTGGTTTCGTTAAAATAACACTTTCAGCTAGGAGCAACTTGCTACAATGCCATATCTTCTATTTCTTCTCAATCAAAATGAATTTTATCTTGTATTCCTTTGTGGCGGACCAAAATACCCAGGCTCATTCTCTTTCTCTATCTTTTCTCTGTCTTGGTGAGTTGTGGCCACCATTGGTGATGCGCTGCCACCCATCGAACCCGAGTCATGCGAAGTCAAGAAGGCTGAAGGCACAATTGTCACACCCCGCCCCTGCGCTACTGTACAAATGGCACGTAAGAGGACATGCCGCAGGAAAACAGCAAACCGCTTTCCCACAGAACTGCAAAACAGGTACCAGTCCCAGGATAACGATGCTGGTATCAGCGGTAACATGATGAATCAATGCAAGATTTAAATAGATATAATATACCTTTACGTTGCAGCTTCGGGTAATCCCTGAGTTGCAACCTCCAATCAGAGTCAGTAGCAGCGAAACTTAGCGAAGCTAGGACATCAAATCTACCGGCAGTAGTTTGGGTTTAGGAACGAAACTTCAACTTTTCTCTTCTTCTTGAACTTAAGCCAAGGGGAGAAAAACAATAACAATGGAGGATTGAGTACTTTCGTACCCAGCAAGCCACTAAGAAATGCGTACATGCAAGCTTCAAAGAAAGACTGAGTTTGTTTGGCAATGCATTTTAAAACACATTTCAAAAGTCTACATGTTGGTTTCAAAAATACACTTTTCCTTCGGAAGGAGGCGTCTCACCTCAATCCGTCCACAAGTTGCTTTGCAACAACTCGAGCGGGAAAGTCAAATTTTAGCATTCATAACACTTTCTCCTTTATTAGTTTCTTTTCACTTTCAAAACATAATCCAACATTCTCTCCAACAATCATCCGTTAACCAAGTCTCAAGGTTAACAACTCCGGGTCTGCTCCTCTCGACCTACCAACCCAAACTCGGCCATCTCGACCCCTAAACCGGCCCTCTCGGCCCTATGGTGCCAGACGACACCCCAGATCACACAGGCCTGTTTCCAACCACGAAGGCTAGCCGTCCGTCACAAAGAGGGACTCTGGTAATGGTTTCCATCCCACGAACCAGTTTATTAAATAAGTTTTAAAAACAAATCTACACTATGGGAATTACCTCACATTCGCCCTTGACCGTGGCCACGGCTGTTCGAACAATTCAATTAAACCTTTGCAGAGACTGTACGCTTTTTTCACAAGACACGAATTTTACACCGATACTGGTTGGTATCAGAAGTTCGTGACAAAGCCTTTTTCTAACCAAAACATAAATGTCCCATGTCACACAGATGGGTGGAATCTCTCCACCAAGCATCAGGCCAGGCTCAGGCCCTCATCTACTCAGGCCCCACCGTATGGACCCCCGACACATCCCCACTGCAGGAGATTGCCGTAAACTCCACCATACCGGTGCTCCTCACCTGCCAACATGCTAGACACCTATGTTTTAGCTAGTTACTCATCTAGGGGCATCCCATTCTACCCATGTGGTCGTACTGTGAGATGCTCAGATAAAAAACCCAAAGGAATCGGTCCTTATGTGCGACTACGAAACCAAACCACACAGGAGAGGATTCGCACCGCAAGTTTTCTCCCATAAAATCTTTTTATTTTCAAAGTCACTGACGCCCCGAGTCGGGTTTTCTAAACCTTTCACAACCCAAGTTTCTCCACATCGATAACCATGTAAAAACCTGATATAAACAAATGGTGCAAAAGGATACCTATGCCAGAGAGCGCAAGTATCAAGGTACTGCTGTGGTGGAGCAACAAGGGTTAAGTTTAACAAGGTCCTACAAAAAGTAATGCAGCTACATAGGTCCGTCGGTTGTGTGCTCGTAGACCGATGGCCGATCAAAATAATTATGTACGCTAAACATGCAATCTCGCAAACAACACATTTTATAAACTAAAAGTAATATGATCGAAGAGTGTCTTGCCTTATTGCTGGTCTTCAAACCTTGAAGAAAATTCACGTTCGTTGCATCTCCGAAACGTCCACTACGCGATCGAAAAGAGAAAAACATCCAAAATCCTATAAAGCAGATAATAACTATTATAAACTAATTGTGCCATTGTATAGATCTCATTTTTAGAAAAATTATAGAAGCTGAACGGAGTCAATCGGACATACGGTTGGGGAGATACGAATTTTGGAAGATTACTGGATTTTCTGAAATGTGAGAAAAAATGATTTATTAAATTGAAAAGGGAATATTATCAAGAATATTCCTTGGCTGTGAAGAGGAGGGTGGCATATTGGACTTTATTTTGTGAGGGCTTGGGCTTTAGCCCAGAGATGAAGGAGGTCGGGTAGGGAGGAAATATAGACTTTAAGATGGGGTTGGGTGAGTCGAGGGATAGATATTAGACTTTGGTGAGGAGGAAGGCTGTAGGTGGGCTTCGGCCGGAGAATATAATATAGACTTTTACAGGAAATGGTTTTCTTGGCCTCGGCCTGAGGGGGGTTTTATGGACTTGTGGGTAGATTATTAGGCCGGTAGGCTGAATGAAGTAGAGGGACGTGATAAAGACTTTATAGAGAATTTCATGGGCTTAGCCCGACAACGAAGAGGGATTTGTTGTAGACTTTCTCAAAGTCTTCGGTCAAGATGGGGCCCACGGGGAGAGAATAAAGCGAATGGATCCCACTGGTTGGTCCCACCTCCTTTATTTTCTTCTCCTTCCTTCTCTCTCCTCCTTTCTTTCTCTGTCTTCTCTGCTGCTCAGGAGGAGCGCCAGGCTCGGCAGGCGGCCGGGCGTGACGACGCCATGGCGCGGCAGGAGCAGCGGCGCGCGGCAACCGGGAGGCGGCGCGCCGAGCAGGAGCGGCGGCGCGCGACCAGGTAGGTTGGCGCCGGCTCGAGGAGGACGCAGGCCGGGCGTGGAGGTGCGCACGTCGCGGCAGAGGCTGCGCCCGCCGAGGTGGAGGGGCAGCGTGGCTTGGCTTGCGCGTGGGCCGGCCATGGCGTCGGCTATGCAGCGACGCGCCGGGGGCTCGGCTCGGCCAGGGCGACGACCGGACAGAGTGTTTGGCCAGGCGGCTCCGCCAAACGACGACGACGTTCGGCTCGTTGTTGTGATGGTAGCAGCCACGATGGTTTGGGACATCGTTTGGGATGGAGAAGAGGCGGCGACGGAAGATGGCAGCTTTTATAGCCGTCGCAGCCGGCGGATGGCGACAAAAGCGGCCCAGTCGAGCGGGGCCTACTGCTCTGTCCGGCCGGCTGACGCCATTAGCAAGGCAGCACAGGAGAGCGAGGACGGTGGCTGGTGCTGGACGGTGTGGACTCCGGCGTTTGCTTTTGGCGTGAACTGCTTCCTCTAAGTTTTCTCAGTGGCGCAATGGAGCAATAGACAGGGAGCACAGTGAGGTTGCCATGGAGAAGGGACGGTGGATGGCGCGGTCATGGACAAATTTGCTTCTGTGTCTACAGCTTGTCTCTGCTGCTGCCTGTTTATTTGTTTTGATGTGCTTAATGGTTGTCAGGGATTTTAATGGGTTCAGGGAAGGGGTAGTGACGACAGAGCAGAAAACATGTGCATGCATGAGCGGTGGGCTGAATTGGTCTTTGCTTGTCTCGGTGGAGAAAATGGAGAAGTGCACACACGCTTATTTACTGTCATTTCGCCTGAGGCTGTAGACAATTTTGAACTTATAAAAGAACTGTGACTCTGATGTGAAATGATTTGTTTGGGATTTTTGGACAAATAGAGAATTTGTTTGGATGGGCTTTGGTTTTGGAATAATAATTTGTGACGAATGGAGTAAGTAGAGCTTTAAACAAAATAATTTAAAATGAATAGAAAATGGAGGGATAATTTAGGACACGATTCGGATTCCAAAATCCGAATGCGGGGATTTTATTTGGAAAAGAATGATTGAATGAAAAACTCGGTTTTTGTCGGTCCCGTCGGTGCACGATTAAATCCAACGGGAAAAATGACTGTTGATTTTGGGTTTTATGTGCACAGAAATATTGGTTTTGAAATGTACACGTATAGGAAATATTTGTCGGGTGGTCAAAGTATAAAAATAAATATTTTTAGACTCTCTGAATGGAAAGAAGATTATTTGTCGGCACGATCAAAAATTTCAAAATCGAAATTTCAACCATACAGATTTTTGGAAAGGTTTAGGAGGGGAGACTCGAACTTCAAAATCCGAATAATAGGAATTTAATTTTTAGAGACAATATCATGATCAAGGTTTTGGATTAACAAGAAAATGAATCTATTGAGATTTTTGGCACAAAAATGATAAATACACTCAAAGAACCAAATTTTTGAACATAGGATTTTAATAAAATAGATTTTTTGACGGGGCGAAAATAGGGGCGTTACAACAGTGCACCGCCTCCTCGGGGAACCCGGTCGTCATCGCGGGGGCCATCGCCTCAACATCGATAGCCATTGTCGTCCTCCTCTGCAGCACCACCTTAAAGGAGCGCAAGGCGGTACTTCCAGTAGCTCGTCTCCACCATCGACCTCGAGCTGCATAGTGAGGCGTGACGTGGGGCGATTGAGACGACTAGTGGTGGCGAGGCACAACAGCTAGCAAGTGAGACGAGGAGCGGACGACTGTCCATGCCCGCTTGATGGCTAGGGGTGGGTAGCGGGGTGACGAGAACTCCTTGATGAGTGGTGGTTGCGGCACGTGGCAGCCGGTGGCAACCTCCTCCAACTTTCACGTTGTCGCAGCGTCCTCGAGCCTTGGTTTGGCGACCAACCTCTTCCAACTCCGGCACGACATCTAAGCTGAAGAGCAGACGATGGCAACCTCCTCTGGCTCCCACGTCATCGCAGCATCCTCGAGCCCCAACGCACAGACAACCTCCTCCAACTCCAGCGACGACTGACATCCGCCAAGTCCAACACAAAGGAGAAATTGTGGCGGCGGCATGGCGGCCAACCTCCTCCAACTCCAGCACGACGGCCAACATCCCCTGACTTTGATGTGACAAGGAAATTGTGGCAACAACGAGACGAGGAGCGAATAGCAATGGCGAGAGGATGGGTGAACAACGGCGACCTTCTCTGCAACTGCCGATGAAGAGGAGGGAGGTAAGGAGTCAAGGTGGTTGGTGCCTCACCAATGCCAACGATAGAGAGAGATGAGATAGGAAGAGATGGGATCCAAGGGTATTTTGGTCATCTCAGCAAGAAAACCGTTGCAAAAATCATTAAACTGAGAAGAAATGGAAGAAATGGCATCGTAACATGTTGCCCCTATTTGAGAGTGGTATTTTAATGAAACCATTTTTGGGAGTGGCATTCCAACACAACCTTCTTTTGACAATGGCAAAATTTCAATTTTCTCAAGAGGGAGAGATTCGGAAGGGAAGGAATTTGGCACTCTTGGTGTGGGGGCGAGGTGAATGAAGGCAAAATGTTTGCCGGTCGTGACCATCCGACGCTGCGGTGGGAGCGTGGAGCGGCAGGGAAGGAAGGGGCAGTTGTGGGCCAGCTCACCGAGAACTTGCAAAGATGGGAGGCGGCATGAGGACGATGGTGATGACGAGGTGAAGGAGGCAGTGGTTCAGGACGATGTCGACGGCGCGAACTAGTGATGTGGAGGGTGGCGGAGACGGCGGACGGGCACTAGTGTGACTGGGGGAGCACGGTGGAAGGGTTTAGGGAGAGAAAGGAGGTGCACAGCGGCAACCATTGCTGGCCAGAGTTGGATACCACGGTGGAACTTACCAACGAGCGAGGAGAAGTGGGCTTTGGCGACAGGAGATGATTGCTAAGCTGTGGCCGAGGGGCCCTCGACCTCTCGTGAAGCCAATGACGTGGTCGGCTCGGCTCGGTGGCGGCTATCAGCCGGGGCGGCAATGGCCGGCTGAGTGGGGAAGGACGTTTGGCAGCACGGTTTGTCGTGCACAGAGTGGGGTCGCAGGGCGAGGAGGCTCCATCTGGCTCTCTAGGCCAAAGGTTGGGGATGGGTCCTACAGGTGGCCCCCACCTATCGGCGTCCCCAAGCGGAGAGAGGGCACGGGCAGCCAGCTGGGCCCGACCTATCGGTGGGCCCAACGACAAGGGAGAGGGGAAGCGAGGTGGGCTGGCGCGGGCGTAGGAAGAGAAAGAGTTGGGCCAACCTTCAGCCCAACAAGGAAGGGAAAACAAGGATTATTTAATTCCAATAATTTTGATTTTGATTTATTAAAATTACTTCTTTTCCTCTAAAAATTCCAGTAAAAATACAATTAGTGTATTTTGGCATAAGGAACTCAAGAAAGTTTACAACAAGCCATGATAGCTTATTAATAAAGATTTTTTTACTTTAGGTTAATTTAAACAATTTCTTTAAATGATTTGTTAAATGCATTAAGGTCCGCATTGAGGGAGCTTCGCAGTGCACAGCAAGAAGGTCATCACCACTTGGCCCACCAGCCTGTTTGCTGTTGCTGGCGAGGAATGGGTATGAGGTGGGCATCGACAGCCGAAGTGGCAATATGGTCTCTATGGAAATATTGTTTGTGAAAAACTGAGTCAATGGTAGTTGGTGCGTATATATTGGCATGGTTCTAGTTTAGAGAAGTCTTAGTGGCACCCACCCGGTTTAAGCCTTTGAAGTGGCAGTGTTCCAATTAGGCACTTATATAATGGCATGATGGACACTTGGTTTGAGCTTGGTGCCCCAAATATCCTCTCATGATCGTACATGATTTCGATCACGCACAAATCGATATACATAACAACTTTCAATTATTTAAACAAGTTTGTACATAGATCTACTTATTACATCTGTTAAAGGTGAAAAGATTCAAACTATAACAACCTTATTTAAACACAAAAAGATCCAAGACTACTAAGAACACCATAGGCAAAGCTCGAATGCAGATTAAGCCTCAAAAAACTCGTCTCTGTTGAAGATTTCATTACTTTCTAAAGCTTCTTTATAGTATTGGTCTTCTATATGTCAAATTGTGCAAGAGTGAGTACTTATGTATTCAGCAAGTCAGCAAGTTAGATGTTTAACATGTGTATAAAAGATATGAATGGAAATAACTTAAGGATGCAAGAAACTTATATCATATGCATCATTGTATGTGTAAACAATGAAATAAAAAGAAAGTAAATAAAAACAATAATTCACATTGTTCTTGTTAACATTTTATGTTTAAACTACTTATATATACCAAACAAATGCACCGATGATATAACTCCAAAACCAGGAGTAAGGCACATTCGAATGATTTAAATTTTACATCTGGAGAGACTGACCAGCTTTACCCACACGATAACAAAGGTCCAAGGATAACAAAGCCTTTCGAGAGTCCCACTTACTATAGCTACTGCACAACAGGGTTTGGGTCCATCACAGTAGTTGAACTCTTGCCTGACCTAAGCAAGGTTAGCTTTATTGCTATACTTTCATGGATCCTCATTGTTGTGGAATACTGGTCTACTTTTGAGTATCATTTATGGAGCCGATAGTTCATGTTGGAGTAAAGACCAAGAAATTGGGTTAATATCCATAATCTTCTCCTATAGATTTTCATATAGTAGGACAATATACCAGGCTATATATATATGTCCAATGAGTTGGTCATGTGAATGGGCATAAACTATATCAGTTTCCATGGCATAAGGGGTTTTCTCCTTCATTACATCTGGGGAAGATCCAAAATTACCATCAGGTTGTGCATGGCCAAAATGCACAAGTAAACGTAATCACCATAAAAAGTTGCATGATCACGATGCACCAGCATGAGCACATGTATATTCTGGATACATTGCTCTATTTTCCGAAATGTTTAACTTTACCCGGATGTTTAACTTGTAAAGAATATTTTGGAAACTAGACTTGTAAAGAACATCAGATGACATTTTGTGTAACCTAATATGATCGTGTGATAATATAATTAGTCTAAACCACTATAATGTTATTTTGAAATATGAAATCTAAACATGAAATACTAAAGAGATGAATAACATGATGGTGTACACAGAAAGAAGTATAATATGATTAATTATGCATCAAGTTAAATACGAAGGTTCTATTGATTCTTCTACATGGCCAAAATTTTAAGGGAAAATTTACTTCAGGACATTCAAAAAGTGTGATATTTATTGGTAGACACCATAAGAATGTGAATTTGTCCAATGACACTCTAAAACTATGGTAATTTGTTGCAGGACACCGGACACATTAAAATACATTATTCATCCAACTGACGAGAGAGAAACCACGCAAAATATCAATTTTGCTCTCATCTTCTTCTCTCTTCTCCCAGTCTTCTTCCGGCAATAGGCACCGGCGGTGGATCTACTGTGGTAGCTAGAGGGTGTTCAAATCCGACAGACCTTGCACATCCGCCCCATCACAAAGTCACCACCACCTTGCGTCCAAATCTGGCATACTCTGCAGGCGTGCCCCGCAGCGAACACACACCGCCCTGCTGTGAGGTCTCTGCCGCTGTTCGTGCACCCTCTCCTGCTGCGCGTAAGGTCACAAGCTGCGCACGCCCCGTCCCGAGGTCGCCGCCGCTGCGCCGCCTTACCGTGCAGTCCTCAGCGCTGCACCGCTACACTGCCCCATTGCAAGGTTGCCACCGGTAATTGAGCACTGCCGCCCTACTGCGCGTGAGGTCGCAGGACACCAATGCCCTGTCGCGAGGTCGCTGCTGCTCGACCCCACCACTTAGTCCTCACAGCTGTACCACCCAACCATGAGGTTGCCGCCGTCGCACCATGCAGGCGTGCCGCTGCTACTCGCGCACGCGTCCCCTGCTGCACGAGGTCGCAGGCCGCTAACTCATGCCTCACCGCTACACCACCACACCGTACAGTCGCGCCGCCGCTTCTCGCGCACGTAAGAGGAATGGGTGGAGGAAGAAGTTCTCTCTCCAACTCTAATAAAAATAATATTTTAATGTTGTTAGTGTCCTGCAACAAATTATCATACTTTTGAAGTGTCCTTGGACAAATTCACGTTCTTGCAGTATCTACTAGCAAAGACCACACCTTTTGCGTGTCTTTTAGCAAATTTTGCCAAAATTTAATTGTGTCTTGCCTTGGGCTCCTGTAGCTTTCATGTAGCCGGCTGGGTCCACGTTAGCTCTTGAGATTCCATCAAGATTCTCTATACGGTCTAACATACTCACATGAAAAAAGATATCAAATAAAACCTATAAGAACAATTCTACAAAAGACGATAAAACAAGGAAATAAATAAAATTAGAGCAAGAAGATAAAAGAATGGGTCAAGGAAATTATTAATTTGGAAAACAAAAGATAGGTACTGGTTTCTAAAGGTTAAAAATTGGATAAATAATATATTTGTTTTAACTATGTGGGATCTATTTGTTAGATTTAATTTCTAGCCAGTGCTAGAGTTGGGCAGCACAACGGTTATCTTCCAGTCGATGCTACAGTTGAGCAGCACAAAGACTAATGAAGTTTGTGCAGGAATAGTGTTACTCCACAACCATGAGTTGTGGTAGAGTGGCTAGGATCGCACGGAGCCCGTAAGGTAGTGTATGGCGTGTTGTGGAGGCCAAGAGGAAGAGGTTAGCTCCGACCACTGCACACATCACATCATGATGTGTGTGAAGAGAAGCAATTCGCCCCTAGGAGAGGCTAGATCGGGCTCTATAATTATTAGTTCTATGTCAAGGCATTTAAACCACAAGCGTCCCATGGAAGACATAGAGTTTCCACAACGGCTTTATAGTGGCCAAGGATAAACGATAATATTAAAAAAATTAAACTGAAATTTAAATTCAAAAGATATTTAAATAAATCAATAAATTCAAATAAAATTTGAAAAATAGAATAATAGTTCTGGAAATGAAGGGTTTGAATTTAGAAGGATTTAGAATCAAATTTTACTGAAATCGGATTTAGGATGGATTAGATTAAAGAGTAGAAATTGAATTAAATCAAAGAAAAAAAAATGATTACTTTTTGGACGGGCCCACCAGACAGATCCCCTTTTCTCTCTCCGTTTTCTACTTCTTCCTCCTTCAGGCAGGCAAAGGAGGAGGAGCATGGGCGGCGTGGCTCCTGCAGCTGGGCGGACTCGCCAATGGCAGCTGGAGGTTTTCCTGGACATGGCTCACCCACAGGCGGCGGCCGCCGGTTCTAGACAACTTTTATATTAGTGTTCTATGCGGTTTTAAAAGCTAATACTGAAAAAAGTCTTCTATTAAAAAACGTTAAGATCAACTCTTAAATTACGATTTAAAATTTAAATTTTGGTAGCGGCTGATAAGACATACAACAATGGGGGAATTTCATAGTTTGCTAGTAGTGATTAAATGAAAACTAGATAAAATATGGAGGTTTTTGCAGTTAAATTGCTGTCCCGTGAAACATATATTCTGTTTTGCAAGTTTACTACTTCTTTAAGCTCGTTGCAATGCATCGGTATTTGGCTTGCTAGCCAGGAGAACAAAACCATACATTGCATTTGGACGTGGAAAAAAGTTGTTTACTTTTCCTTTGTTACAGTGTACAACTGAAGCGTTGTGTGAAGTTTTGATCTTTTCTTCCTAGGCCTTAATGGGAAAAGTTCCTAAACATGGGCAGTTTGGGAGGTAACAACCTCTCAGGATTTCAGTTAGATTTGGCTCCATAGAGCCCAATAGGCGCACCCAGATCCACAGTACTTAATTCTCAGGGATGTACTTATAGCCCATATTGACAGTAAGTATATATCCAGCCCAAACTTTGTGCACATCGAAGGCCCGCTGGTCCCATCATATTGCAGAGGAATAAGTCTACTTTGCCTACCTAACCTCGTGCCCTTTGTTGAATTGCATCCCTCAACAACAAAACCGGATATAACTCGTCCTCCAACTCCCAAATACGTTTCAAAACGACTCCTGCGGTGGTTTCAGAGGTGGTTTTGTCCGACGTGGCACCGTTGACCCCGTTGAACAGCTGAGTCAGCATGGCAATTGGGGTTAAATGGCTGCGACTTCTTCGCAAGCCGAATCCCCCCACACATGACGAAACCCTAGCCACCGACAAAGCTGTGATGGTGATAGTGCGAGTTGCGGCGACGTTGATGTGGCGGCTACAAGGGAAGCAGTGCGTCAGCGATGGCTAGTTCGCATAGCGACTCGTCGTTGGCGTGTTCCCATCGGCCATCTGCCTTTCCCATCTCGCATAGGGTTGGGCCTTTTGGTTACCAGCCGGTCATGATGTGCAAGTGCCGTGGCAAGGCTACACGGTGGATCCTCGTGGAGCATCGAAAACCCCAGTCATCGATACTTAAAATGTCGCAATGCCCGGGTAAGATGCTTATTTTTTCACATTTCGTGGGTTGACTTAGTTCGGGAAGTGAAAATGTGTTTAGAGATTGCAGGATGGCGGATGTAATTTCTTTGCTTGGTGTGATGGGCCGACGAGCACTTATATGCGAGATTCATTGAGTATTTTGTGAGATGCGGTCTGGTCAATTAGGAAGGAGAATGAAGAGCTGGGTTTGGTTGTTGAAGAAAAGAGGTTGAAGGCAGAGGAGAAGAGCAGAGAGCTTGATGTTGCTACTCAAGAGTTGAACTTAGCCAAAGCCTTGGCTTGTGAGAATGCAGAGAAAATTGTTGTGCTGAAGGATAGAAACAATAGGCTAAAAAATGAGAGACTTTATCTTTGGATGGTTGTATTTTTTTGTGTTTTTGTTGTGGCTCTGATGGTGTCAAGACACTGAACTGTAGGTTGTAGTATGTGCAAGTGTACTAGTATGTGCAAGTGTAGCGTGAATAATGTTGTTCCCCATGTAATCTCTATGAATGAATGAAATGGATACTTGGCAAGAAAATGTTGCAGACTGTGTTTGTTCAAATTATGTAATGGCATGCCATAATTTTGGTTGTATTCCCAGCAGAATATATGTTTGTCTGTCCAAACAAGTGGGTAACACAATTAGCTTGACATAACAATATCATTTTACAGGAATAATTTAATTTTCCATTTCACAGGAATAAATAGAATCTCATCACAATAGTTAACACAATTTGGATCACACAATTCTAATATTGATAGCACAATAAGTCTTACAATTAGGTTCACTGAACAACATAGCACCAATTGGCCATAGTGTGGCAAAAGTTTGGCATCTGTATAGCCCTACACACAATAGTTTTGCAACTGGAGTTACATAGCACACAAGGCACATTTGGCAACTGTAGCAAGTCATTACATCAAACATCACACATCACAGATAGATTGGGTTGTCATTACATCAGAGCTTTGCAGACTCCCATGGAGGAAGAAAAAGAACTGCACCAGGTGTTGATTTCTTTGGTTTCTTCTTTGCTGGTTCTTGGGCTGAAACATGCACAACAGCCTTGCCAGAGTTGAGCCTCAGTGTTGCACTTGAAGAACCCTATGAGTATGGCACAATGGCCTGCAAATTTACACATGCTGAACCACCACCTTCATTGGTTGAAATCTTGGCTGTGGTATCCAGCCTTACCATTTGGCCTGTCTCGTTTGTAGCCTACAAACAAATAAAGTTACATGTATGTTCCAGAACTGACATAAATTTAGATGAATGTGAAGTAAATAAGTTCTAACCTATTGACCTAAGGTACCACTCTGATTTGCTGAGTTGGAACTAGCTGTGTAAGTGACTTTCTTTTCCTAGCTGCAGCTCCATAATTTGACAGAACCAAACCCCCAACTGGGCTACCCACTTGGTGAGAAGCACCTATGCTAGGGTGTCACGCCCAGAAATTCACGAACCAGAATTCCAAGCAGAATGTGCATTAAACCCCTGTCCAGGACCGGCCGGGGTACACAAACGACAAACTTGACCTATAAATCCACATATTACAAAACATTATAGAAGTCTTACAAATGCAGCGAAAAAGGTAAAGTGAGCTTAAACTAAAGACTTGACGCTCGCAGCGTGGCGACTCCACTCCACGGGAATCCTTGACGACAGCGATAAAGCCTACTCCTCCGAGTAACCTTCATCTGAGTAGCATTCCAACTCTGATGTGGGAGAAACAGAGCAAGATTGATTACTACCCACTGTACTCAGCAAGTCATACCAAGAGAAGGTATGATGCAAGTGATTCCAAGGGAGGCTAGGGGTTCTTCTGCATAAGCAGGCATTTAAAAGCAATTGTTGAAAGCAGTAAACTGTAGCATATAATTAAACAATATTACTCATCACTGCCCAATGCTAAACCACGTTGAGTCATGCCCAACCAACCACCTGAACTATACCAGTTCCATTAAGTCAAATTATTTATGACGAGACTAATCACGGTGAATCTGGTTGATCGTCCATAACCGTGAGAATGGCTCTTCGAATAGTTTTACTCTGATCAGAGGTGTACAACTGTACCCACAAGACACATCCTCATGACATGTTACTGTGTGCCGGCATGCCACCACGACATATCGGAAAGGAACTATGATAGGACATTTCGCATAACCGTCCCTAACCAAGCGCATCGCACTTCAGGTTTCGCCTCTACCTTTAAACCAAGGTAGGCAGCCGCCTCTTGTGCGTAGGTGAATCCGAAAGCCGCATAGACCGTCGCAGGGCCCATCCAAACTCCATCACGCTTATCCTTGCCTGGGTACGTCAAAAAAGGAAAAGCTACACTGCAAGCCCAGCTGTTGCTCACGCGGGCTTGTGGTAAGCACAGTAATTCCTCTAGGGTTTCCTGCGAACCAGTCTTGAATGCCATGGGTGCGTCTATCATAACCATGCACTCATAGCCCACCATTAGGCATATTTTAGTTGGACTAATACTAGGGTGGCACATTTCCATCATCATCATAATGAATCAAGGTCTAAGATAATAGTAAGATTTCCCAAGATGAGATGATTGATCTAAGCATGGCTAAGCATCTTCTAAACCAACATCTAGTCATGCTATATCCCAAGTTATCAATGACACAGGGTGAACAAGCTATGCCTGAGTACACAGGAAACCATCCCACATGACATTATAACATAATGTAATTTAAATAGAAAACAAGATATATGCAAAATATGAATAATATGCTCAATGAGGAATGCATAACTAGCCTTGCTCTAGTGCTGCTGGGATCTCTCCAATAACCACAAAGTAAACGGGGGCGTCGGAACTACCGGAATCTATGCGACATACAAAGCACACAAGCAAAACATACTATAAGTCTACTGAAACAGGAAACAAAACAATTTTTAATGGATTCTAGGCAGTTTTATGAATTTACTGCAATTTGAATGGACTTAAACGGAGCTCAGATGAATTAGTTATGAATTTTAGAAGATTCATTGTGTTTTTACTATAAACAGAAAATCCCTTAGCGATTTATTGCGCATTAAACAAGGGCGTTAACGTCAGTGAGGGGAGAGCCGGTGCTGGCAAGCGGGTCCCACCCATCGGTGCCACAAGGGGTGTGGCACATGTTGTAGGATCGAAATGCAAGAACTAAGCCAACCAGAGGGGGTGAATAGTTGTAGTACCCAAAAACCAAAACTTTCAGCGGAATTAAAAGTTATCCTCAAATCGATGTAGATCGGTCTGACCGAAATAGATCAGCCAGTCTGACCGCCCTTGTGCCATCGGTTTGACCGGTGTTGATCTCTCGGTCTGACCGCTCCAAAGTCGCCTCTGCCTCCTGCCGCCGTCGCCGGTCTGACCGCTGTATCCCCACCGGTCTAACCGCCGTGAAGCACTGGTCTGACCGTTGGTGTCTCGCTGGTTATGCCGCCGAACCTGGGCAAACATAAACTGAAGATCTCTTAAAGTAGATGAAAACTTTATTACTCCTCTCTGTGTTTACAAAGTGCAACAACAACACTTCTACGAAAATCTCGACTAAACTCGAAACCCTAACAAAACTCACAACTCAATGCTCTCCAAAAAGCGATAGCGGGAGGCCACACCCTCCTTCTCTATTTATATATGAGGTAGATAGCGTAAAGCCACGAACCAAACTCATACAAGAAGTCCTAATCCACCTAGGAAACCTTCCCGTACAAGAAACCAACTTTATATATTGCAATTGTACCAAATTTGGACTCCTTCCAAATTCGACTCCGCATCCCATACACACACAATATCTCCATCGTATGCCATATGGAATCTTCACCAACCACATGCATTAATCTTTAGCCTAAGTATCCCGCATGATATCTGACCGTCCGGACATCACCTTATCTCCAAGTTGACTCCCGATCCATCATCGGCAATACACTCCCGAGACGTAAAGATTACATACACATGAATCAAACAAAGAAACCATATCCGAGCACAAGCTATCACCAACTTGACTCATTGTTAGCACACAACAGTATTACATACGCATAGTATCCATCTAGAAGTCATAAACATGAATTAACCACGGATATCCAATGAAAAAACCCAAAACCGAAACCAACACAGAGTCGGTTGGTCAGACCATGGGTTGACCGGTCTGACCGCTCACATACCTCCGGTCTGACCGGCCACACCTGCCCGGTCTGACCGAACACATACCACCAGTCTGACCGACCATACTAGTCCGGTCTGATCGGACCCAATAAAACAACAGTGGCCCGCGGGTCTGACACAAGGTTAGAATCCGAGCTCTTCCGATCGACGCTAGCGAGGAGAGTGGAATCACCCGTTGTTCACCGTCTGAAAATTCAATCATCTCAAAAACCACTTCGCCAATAATCTCCAAATATCAAAACCAATAACCTTAGATGACAATTGTTCATCACAATAGAAGAATCAAACACACTTTGATTTTATAATCTCCCCCTTGATGAACACATTGGCAACCCTATCAAAAATGTTTGTTTTGGTGTTTGGAAAAATAAAAACAAAAATGTCCCCTTTTGAAAAAGAAGAAAAAACTTGCATTGTTTGTATCTCTGTTTGTATCACTTCTCCCCCTTTTGACAATGATTTCATCAAGCATAGGAATTATGTTCAGTTAATATTCAAGAGCTTAATAACATACATATAGTAATTTATGTCATGTATTACAACAAAAAGAAGATAAACCCATCAATTATATAGCAAGCATATACTAGAGTATAATCATAAACAAAAGATTTTACAATAAAGGTCAATAATGCAATCAAGATTCATGAATTCAAAAAATTTATAATGCAACATATTTACAAACACATAGGTTGAAAAATAAATCTACACATATAGAACTATTGTAATCATTACTCTTTCCCAAATTAGCTTTAGCACAAAACAACCAAGAGATTTTTTCATATTTATTTGAGCCTATTTTTTCTCATATTTTTCTCAATTATTCCGGGTACGTCCTTGTCGTCAAGATTGTTTCCAAGGATTCGGCACCCATTATTTTGCTCATATCGAATACGTCCTTGTCGTCAAGACTGTTTACAAGGATTCGGTATTCATTTTTTTTTCTCATAAATATTTTTAAGTCTCTTGCACAATGGGCAATTTCAAAGCTATTTGAGGAATAACAATTCAACAAAGCATATATATAAGCATTTACAATCCAACCAATGCATTAGTATCAATATTGCATATTTCATTAATTCAAATATGAAAGTTAAGTGTCATGTATCATCTTCCTTAAAAGCAATATCTAAACCTTATGAAAATACTAAAAGTCATACAAGCTATAAAACAGACAAATAAACCTTCAAAGTATTGCTAGCATGAACAAAGAAAACACTATATGTATAATACAAAGCTCTCTTTCAATTTGTTTCTTTCAATTGTTGCTTGACAAACCAAGAGCACAAAAAAAACTCCCCCTCAAACCATGCCAAAAGGATGAACGATTCTCAACTCTCCATGAAGAAAAGCAAAACGAGATGAATCCAATGGTTTAGTGAAAATATCCGCAAGTTGCAATTTTGTATCCAAAAATTTCAATTCAACATCTCCCTTCTCAACATGATCCCTCAAAAAATGAAAGCGAATATCAATATGCTTTGTACGTGAGTGTTGTACATGATTCTTAGCAATGTTAATAGCACTTGTATTGTCACAAAATAGAGGAACCTTTTCAAAAACAAGACCATAATTTTTTAATGTTGAAATAAGCCAAAAACTCTGAGAACAACAATTAGCAGCAGCAACATATTCTGATTCAGCAGTTGATTGTGCTACACTAGCTTGTTTCCTAGAAGACCATGCAATTAACAAAGTATCAAGAAAATGACATGTTCCACTAGTACTTTTCCTATTAATTCTACAACCCGCAAAATCAGCATCAGAATCTCCACTTAAATATATAGAAGATGAAGTAGAATACCAAATTTCAAACTCAAGTATATGATTCAAATACCACATTATTCGCTTGACCGCTTGATGATGTGAAGCATGAGGAGAAGCTTGTATGTCTGGCCTAGAAGCAGTTAAATACAACAAAGATCCAATCATACTTTTATACTCCTTTTGATCCATAGCTTCACCATCTTCATCAGGATCCAACACAGTAGTAGAACCAATTGGTATAGAGATTGGCTTGCTATTCTCCATCTTGAAACGTCTCAAAAGATTCTTGGTATATTTCGTTTGATGCACAAACATACCTTGAGATGTTTGCTTAATTTGCAATCCCAAAAAGTATGATAACTCACCCATCATGCTCATCTCAAATTTCCTACGTAGTCTCAGCAAACTCCACAACCAAAGCGTGAGTTGAACAACCAAAGATGATATCATCCATATAAATCTGAACAAAAAGTTGATTATCACCATTCTTAAGAACAAAAAGAGTTTTGTCAATCTTTCCCATTTGAAAACCTTTCGCAAGCAAAAAGTTTTTAAGTCTATCATACCATGCCCTAGGTTCTTGTTTCAAACCATACAAAGCTTTTGACAATTTAAAAACATGGTTAGAAAAATCAGAATTTTCAAAACCTGGTGGTTGTTTAACATAGACTTCCTCCTGTATATAGCCATTTAGAAAAACACTTTTAACATCCATTTGATACAATTTAAAACCTTTTGAAGCAGCAAAAACTAACAAAAGTCTAATTGTCTCAAACCTAGCAACAGGAGCAAAAGTTTCATCAAAATCCAAACCCTCCACCTAAGTAAAACCTTGAGCAACAAGTCTAGCTTTATTTCGCACAATTAAACCATCCTCATTTTGTTTATTTTTAAAAACCCACTTGGTTCCAATAATATTATGTCCAGAAGGTGGTTCAACTCAAATCCAAACTTTGTTTCTCTCAAAATTTTCAAGTTCTTCATGCATAGCGTTAATCCGCGATTCATCAGTTAGTGCATGAGTAACATCTTTGGACTCAAAAGAAGCAATAAATGCAGAATTTGCACAAACATCATGGGTTGTTACCTTAGATCTTGTAGTCCGCTTACCTATATTACCAATAATTTGTTTCGGTAGATGATGTCGTTGAATGTGCAAAGGAGCAGCGACTTCTGAAGTTGTTTCACGTTCTGTACCCTCACTGGTCAAAGTTGTAGCCACTGGAGGACCATCCCGATCAGCATCAATAGAACCGGAAGCCAATGACCCTAGTCGGTATGACCGCGTCTCCTGCGCCGGTCTGATCGGAGGTGTGCCAGCGGTCTGACCAGCCTGGTGCCTGGTCTGACCGGCCAAGCCGACCTCTTCGTCGTCGTCGCTCTTGTCTTCAAAAATATGACCATCCTCCCCTTGAACCTATGACAATGTACCTGCAATTTCTTGTCTAGTTCCTGGACTAGCCTCATCAAAAGTAACTTAACAAGTCTCAACAATTTTGTTAGTCTCTAAAACAAGTACACGATAGCCATGAGAATGAGCGGGGTAACCAAAAAACATTCCATCAGTAGAACGTGCCTCAAACTTATCAAAATTTCCAGATTTCAAGACAAAACACTTGCAACCAAAAACACGCAAATGTGAAACTTTGGGTTGGTGTCCAAAACGAAGCTCATAAGAAGTTTTTCCAAGTTTTGATCTCAAGAAAACACGATTGAAAATATAACATGCAATTTTAATAGCTTCGGCCCAAAATTTCTAGGAGTATGATACTCATCAAGCATTGTTTTAGCCATCTCAATCAAAGAACGATTTTTCCTTTCAACAACACCATTTTGTTGTGGAACACGAGGAGAAGAAAATTCATGTTCAAGACCTTTTTCATTGCAAAATTGTTCAAAAGAAGCATTATTAAATTCACCACCATTATCACTTCTAATTCGCTTTAATTAAATCTAAGATACAAACTCTGAAAGTGTCCAAAAGCCTCATCC
Source organism: Oryza officinalis (assembly GCA_008326285.1). Taxonomy (NCBI): domain Eukaryota; kingdom Viridiplantae; phylum Streptophyta; class Magnoliopsida; order Poales; family Poaceae; genus Oryza; species Oryza officinalis. Next base: position 27,634,306 of record BDMV01000006.1, on the reverse strand, counting down.
TTACTTGCCATAAAGAAAACCCAAGAATATCGAGAAAAATTATCAACAACAACCAACACATACCACTTTCCTTCAACAGATTGCACTCTAGCTAGACCAACGGTGTCCATGTGTAAGAGCTGTCCTGGTGCATTCGTCATCACAAAAATAATAGGAGCATGTGAAGAAGCAACCATCTTAGCATGACGACATGGTGTACAAATCAAATTAAGATCTTTCTTAAGTTTAGGCAAACCATGAACAAGATCCAAACTACTTAATCTAATGAGATGATCAAAACCAACATGTCCAACTCTACGATACCAAAACATCAAATCTTTGTTAAACTTAGCAACCAAACATGTTATAACAGGTGAAACAGGATTTTCAAAATCAGTTTTAAACACTCTTCCAAAGAAAGAAATATTCAACACAAAGTCACCACAAGAATCGAATACTTTACTTCTAGTTTTCTTAAAGTGAACTTCAAAATTCTCATCAATAATTTGTGAAACCGAAAGCAAATTGTATTTTAAATCCTCAACCAAAGCTACTTCTTTCAATTCAAACTTGTTATTTACCTTGACAGATCCTGTAGCAAGAATGGCACTAGTAGAAGCATCACCAAAGATAATCGATTCCGACTTGGATGCCATCTTGAGGGAGGAGAACCAATTTTTATCATCGGTCATGTGCCGCGAACAACCAGAATCCACAATCCACACATTCTCCTTCCTTGCCACCAAAGCCTACACACAAGAAGATGTCGAAGCCTCAGTAGTGGGGTTAGATAAAAGAAATTTAGGAATCCAGTACTAAGACACACGACCAGTATATCCAATAGGCATATATCCACGAGTAAAAACAGTTTGAGAATTTTTAGAAAAAATTCTTCGAGGCCAGTCTGACCGAAGTATAGTGGCCGGTCTAACCAGGGTCCGGTCTGACCGCTTCTGTACCACCGGTCTGATTGGAGCCCGGTCTGACCGATGCTCAGTAGCCGGTTGGACTAGTCTTCAATCTGACCATGCAACCCACTGCGGTCTGACCGGTTTCCTCGAAGGAAAACCAGATTTCTGCCACTTAGGTTTTGCAAAAGCAATCTCTCTTTCTTTTTTCTGTTTACGTCCTAATCTGAAACAAAAACCAACAAGATGACCATCTTTGCCACAAAAGGAACAAGTATACTTTTTCCTAGCAGTTAATGGTTTGGAAATATTAGTTTTAGTATCTTTTAGTGTAGCAGAAAGAGAGGGCATAATTCCAGCAGATTTAAAAACTGTTTTCACAACATTAGGGTTTGTCAAAATTTCACCATGTTCAGTCACTTTCAAAACATTGGGTTGATTTTTGGTGAAATTATCATGAACATCAAAACCTATACTCCTATTGTAGCTAGTCACTTTAGATTGATCCAAAATCATATTAAGTTATTTCTTACCACCAGAAAATCTTTCCAACGAAATTTTCAAATAAGAAACCTCTTTTTCCAAATTTGCACAATTTTCACAATCTACCATGACACCTTTGTTTTTACGACATTTTGGACAAGAAAGCACTTCATCAGATTTTACAATATCTTCCATATACTCAACACAACGCAAAACATCTTTCAATCTCATCTTGTTTAGTGTACATATTGAGCAATTCAAACTATTGTATTGTTTTAACTTTTTAGCACAAATCATGTTAAACATCAAACTAGCATAAAAAGCAACTTGATATTTTTTTCAACAATTTTTTTAGTTAAAAACAATTTATCCAAAGTGCGTGTGTACATAGCAAATCCAAGAGCAAAAGATAATTTCAATTTCAAATTATGAACGACATTAATTTCTCTAATTTTTGAAATTTCATTCATTAAAATCTCATAATTTTTGCAATCATCATCATCAGGAATAAGAGATTTCAATCTAGCAATTTTAGCATTTAGAGATTCAATCATGAACTCTTATTTTTTATCCATCTTCTAACACTTCTTATTTTTTGCACTTAAAACAAGAATAGCTTCCTCTAGAGAACTCACCTCATTGTCCTCATACTCTAAATCCGATTCACCACGAGCCATGAAGCAAACACCGGAGATGTTCGTTTCCTTCTTGTCTTCATCACTATCAAAATCTATGTCGCTTAATGGCTCAAAAGCAGCATAGACTTGACTCAACACCTTCCTGACCACCTCCTTAGATTTCTTGCCCTTGAACGTGTTGTTCAACTTGGGCTTGTCGTCCTTGGTTTTCTCTCCACCGTTGTCTTCCTTCTTGCCTCTCCCAAGCTTAGGACAATGTGAATGAATGTGACCAAGTTCTCCACATTCAAAGCAACGAGTTTGACCTCCTTTTTTCCTGTACCTGACATTGTTCATAGCTCAAGAAATCTTGTTAGCAGCAAAAGCCAAGTCCTCCTCCTCGAACTGTTCGAGTTGCTCATCGGACATGGCATTAATCAAAGCAAGAGCGGTAGAATTTGATGAAGAAGCACCAACATCCAAAGAAGTCGAGGGAGAAACCAAAGAACTAGATTTAGAATCTATCTTGCGAGAAAGAATATTCATCTCATGATTTTTGAGTTTTGTGTAAAGTGAATCCAACGTCAAAGTAGACATATCAACAGACTCTTGAATAGATGTAACCATCATCTCCCAAATAGACATATCAAGACCATTCAAAAAGTGACGAGAAACCTCAGATTGTGTGTAATTTGTGTCATAAGCAGAATCAACAGATCTAAGATCACTCAAAATCTTATTAAATCTACCAAGATAATCATCCAAAGCTTCTCCAGGTTTCATCTCAAATTTTATGTATTCCTTTTTGAAAAGATCTCGACGAAGTTCTTTAATGTTAGTAGTTCCTTGATGAAAGTTTCTCGAGGCATTCCAAATCTCATGGGCAATTTTAAGATGTGACACACGATCAAAATCCGAACGAGAAATTCCACTCAACAAAATATTACGAGCTTTCCAATTATTATTAAACTCAGTTTTCAAAGCTTCAGTAGAAATTTGATCAGGAATCTCATAAGGAAAAGCAACCTTTTGCCAAACATCATAATCTTGAGCCATAATGTAAGATTGCATCTTGTCACACCAATAAGCAAAATCCGAACCATCGAAAATATGTGGCTGAGTTGAAAACTTGTTAGCCATGGCTTAAAACTCTAAATCGGTAAAAATCCAAAGGAAAAATGAGGCTCTGATACTACTTGTAGGATCGAAACGCAAGAACTAAGCCAACTAGAGGGGGGTGAATGGTTGTAGTTCCCAAAAACCAAAACTTTCAGCGGAATTAAAAGTTACCCTCAAATCGATGTAGATCGATCTGATCGAAATAGATCAGCCGGTCTGACCGCCCCTGTGCCGTCGGTCTGACCGGTGTTGATCTCTCAGTCTGACCGCTCCAAAGTCGCCTCTGCCTCCTGCCGCCGTCGCCAGTCTGACAACCGTATCCCCGTCGGTCTAACCGCCGTGAAGCACCGGTCTGACCGTCAGTGTCTCGCCAGTTAGACCGCCGAACTCGGGCAAACACAAATTGAAGATCTCTTAAAGTAGATGAAAACTTTATTACTCCTCTCTGTGTTTACAAAGTGCAACAACAGCACACAATGAACTCACGAAAATCTCGACTAAACTCGAAACCCTAACAAAACAAACAACTCAACGCTCTCCAAAAAGCGATACCGGGAGGCCACACCCTCCCTCTCTATTTATACATGAGGTAGGCAACCTAAAGCCACGAACCAAACTCATACAAGAAGTCCTAATCCACCTAGGAAACCTTCTCGTACAAGAAACCAACTTTACATATTCCAATTGTACCAAATTTGGACTCCTACCAAATTCGACTCCGCATCCCATACACACACAATATCTCCATCGTATGCCATATGGAATCTTCACCAACCACGTGCATTAATCTTTAGCCTAAGTATCCCGCATGATATTTGACCGTCCGAACATCACCTTATCTCCAAGTTGACTCCCGATCCATCACCGGCAATACTCTCCCGAGTCGTAAAGATTACCTACACATGAATCAAACAAAGAAACCATATCCGAGCACAAGCTATCACCAACTTGACTCATTGTTAACACACAATAGTATTACATATGCATAGTATCCATCTAGAAGTCATAAACATGAATTAACCACGGATATCCAATGAAAAACCCCAAAACCGAAACCAACACAGAGTCGGCCGGTCAGACCGCGGGCTGGCTGGTCTGACCGTTCACATACCTCCGGTCTGACCGGCCACACCTGCCCGGTCTAACCGGACACATACCATCGGTCTGACCGACCATACCAGCCCGGTCTGACCGGAACCATCAAAATAACAATCCCTGGTCATCGTCTGAAAATTCAATCATCTCAAAAACCACTTCGCCAATAATCTCCAAATATAAAAACCAATAACCTCAGATGCCAATTGTTCATCACAACAAAAGAATCAAACACACCTTGATTTTACACAGGTAGACCAAATCCACCGGGCCAGGAGTTAGTGCACCACGTGGCGCCCATGTGGCGCCGACGTGGTAGCCACACGGGCGCATGGATGGACGGACCCCAATCTGCCTCCTAATCTGCCCCAAGGTAGATCTGACGACTGAGGAGGCGGCGGGTGCGGCCAGATAGTCACCGGTGGCGACCATCTGGCGCATGGAGGGCGGCAGCACACATAGAAGCCAGCGCGGTGCACAAAGGAAAAAGAATGAAAAAGGAGAAGGGATCCTCTCCGGCAAAACCGGCTAGCGTTGGGGAAGAAGACGGCGACAGCGATAGAACGGCGGCAAAGGACGATGGGCAAATGGCGGTCGAGGGGCGGCACGATCGCGCGAGCACGGCAGTGACGACGGCGCGCCTCGGTAGGGACCGAAGCAGTAGCTACCGACGACCGGAGGCAGTGGAAGGTGGCGGCGCTAGGGTTAAGTGGCACAGTGGCGGTAGGGAGCACGGGAGAGGACGGTGGATGCGGAAAAAGATGGAGGAGAACACGGGTAGTGATTTTATAAGCGTGGGGGTCGTGGACGTGGCCAGATAGGGACGGATTTGGCGGTGGCATGGGAGAGTGAGTGAGAAAGAAGAAATGGCGGACTCAAAAAGCTAATCCTGGCCGTTTCGTGGGCGCGGCGCGTGGGCAGAGTGAAGAAGTGGGGTAGCGGTTGCGGTGGCACCCGCGGAGTGGACGGGGAAGGCACGAAGTGGGCGTGGAAATGGTCGCGGGCAGCGGTTATGCCTCCGGCACCACCGGCCGGAGGTAGGAGACAAGACCGATAGGTGGGCCCTATGTATCAGTGACCCGGAGAGGGAGAGAGGTGGCCACGTGGCTAGGCCTCGGCCTTGGGCTGGCCCAGTGGGGAGAGGGGGCGTGAACGGCATGGGCGATTGCTGGGCCGCGGCCTTCGGCAGTCCCAATGATAAGGATGGGAGTCGCGAGCACAAGCAGGCTAGCGGGAGGAGTTGCACCAAAAACGGCCCAACCGCCGAAAAAGAAAAAGAAAGGGATTTTCAATAATTTAATTCCGTTAATCAATTTTAGTTATTAAAATTATTTTCCTTACTCTAAAAATTCCACTAAAAATCCAGTTAATGTATTATAACATGGAGAACATGAGAAAAACCCACCATGCCAATTCCACTTGTTAAATGGATTTATTAATTAAGAGTTTGCTCTAGGTTAAATAAATAATTTCTTGGAGCAATATATTTAGTGAATTAAACCAAGAAAGGAGAACCTCAGAGTGTGACATAGGGCCACTTGGATTGTATTTGTCACATGTAGACCTGTTGTGTCTAATTTGCTTGCCTTTCCTCCATCTGATTTTTTTCCCATTTTGGACATCTTAGTTGTCTTGGCTAGTTCATGAACCTCTCTGTGCTCTCTGTCCTTGCCCTACCTGACATCTTGATATAGTCTGGTGCACTGAGTGGTGTTCTGCCATTTTCTAGTCAGCTATTCATGCCCTTCAATGGTTCCAGGTAGTGGCTATAGGTTTTCTTGAACTCATTCACTGAATAGTAGTCAACAATGTATCCATCTAATGAGTTTGTCTTGAAAAAAATGCAAGAGATTGCCTGTGGGCATGGCACTCTAGATAGATGCCAATACATGCAAGAGCACTCCTTTTTATCTAGGTTGACTATGAACCTGTTGTCATAATGCTTGACTTCATAGCTAGCAACACCATTGCATATTGTATGGCAGAAGGCTGATTCAGTTATATATGCATTCAACTTTTTCAGGATTCCAGGACAAATAACATTGGTCCATCTAGCTGACACATGATATGATCATGGATCCTCATCATAACCTTCCTTCTAATTGTTTCAAGCATGGTGATTATTGGAAAGAACTTAGCTTCTAAGATTCACTTGTTGAAGGACTCACTCATGTTATTGTCTACTGAGTCACAATTAGAGCCTAACTTGAACCATGCCCCGCTCCAGTGCTGTGGATGGGTGTTCATGATTGCCTGAGCCTTAGCAGGTGTGAGTTGTGCCAGCTTTGCCCTTGCAAGATTGAAAAGCATACGACATGGAGCCTTAGCACATTTCCAGAATTTCTTCTAGAAAATCTTCTCACTGAAGTGCTTCTTCCAATTTGCATAAATGTTTCTTGCACAATTCCTATGCTCAGCTTCTAGAGCCCATTTTTCAACATCATTAATAATTCCCTAAAACATGGCACACAAATTTAATTAGAACATGCATTTGGTAACAAAGACAATACTCAGAGAAAGTGGATAGAGGCTACCTTCTGTTGGTCTGATATGAAAACACAGCCAGATCCATCACCAACTTTCAAATCATCACAAAGCAAGTCCAAGAACCAATCCCACTCTTCATTGTTCTTCTTGTGAACAACAGCCCAAGCTACTGTATACATTTGATTATTAGCATCCCTACCAATTGCACATAAGAATTCATCATTTGTTGCTCCCTTGAAGAAACATCCACCAAGGCCTATCAATTTTCTGCAGCCATCCAAGAAGCCTTTCTTGCATACATAAATCCTTCTGAATACTGGTGGATCTCTCTATTGACTACTACTGTGTTTCCAGGGTTAGACCTAAGCAGCTCCATTTGATAGTTGTACAGTTTTTGGTATTGTCCCTTAGTTGCATCCATAGCCTTAATCATCACCAGGGATTTGGCCCTCTTCAATTTTGAGATGCAAGCATCTGCAAACATATCTTCTTGTACAGTGGCCTTCATCTGAGCTAGGTTCCAAGAGGGGTCTGCAACTATGAAATTTTCATACTTCTCAGCTATCCTAGTTGCAGTGACCAGCTTATTATCTCTTGTAGGAGGGCATGTATGGAAGTTCTCAAAAGTAACTATCTGTCAGCTATCACTTCTAGAGTTCTTCGACAACAAACACACCCAAGGGCAACTATGCCAATCACAATTTGCCCTTACCCTCTTAGGATCATCCTTCACAAAATTATAACCTTCCTCTCAGCCAAAACATAAGTTGTAACTTCTTTCTTAAACTGTTTCTTGCAGCTGAATTTCATCCCCAACTCAAAGTTTGTAACCCCATCCTTCTTCTTAAACCATAAATACTTGGTTTTCCTCACACTGATCTCACCATCACTACCCTCTTCCAATGGCTCTTCCTCGTCACTGTCAAATACTCAGTGCTATTGCCACCTTCTTCACCACAAATATCTGCAGTTGTTACCTCTGATTTCTGCCCCTCAAAGATAACATCATCGAAGCTAGCCACCTTCCCAGTCTTTAACTTCTTCTGAAGTTGTTTGTAGTGCTTGTCTATAGCTATAACTTCTTCATCATCATTTGATGGGCTATCATCATTAGGTATGTAATTACTGTCACAATCTGAATCCTCCTGACTAGCAATGGGTTCTGCATCCATCTCATAAATCACCATCATTTATTCCTTACCAATGGGTTCAGTTGCATCAACTAGCTACAGTCCCCTATTGCCCAGGTGTTCTACTTGATTCCCATCATTAGCCTCATCTTCTTCTTAGCTATCATCATTAGCATCCTCCTTCTCTATATTATAATCACTGTCATCACCATCTCCATCTAAGACATCAATGAAAATGGGTTCCTCTGTATAAACTTTAGCCACACCAACTTCATCAGTACAATCTAACATGTATTGACAGACCTTATCATCCAACAATGCACACATACCACATGCTAAATCTTTGCCTGGAAATAGCCAATCGAGCAAGGTGCCTTCCTTAACCTTGCAGTGCTCACTAAAAGCTCCAAATAACTTAGAGAGCGACACATTGTCCTGGCTGATATAAGAAATTGCCTCCCTTCCACTGCAATGGTTGTTCCCTCTACCTGAGCTAACAAATTCCCGCTTAAAATGAAACCTTACTGACGAAGTGCCAAGGAAATCCATGATTACAGGTGTGCTACCCGACATGCAAAAATGGCAATAAATAAATATTTTGCACCATAATCAACTACCCTAGATCTAGATACCAACAAACTTTCCACAATAATCTTATCACAAATATACCACCAAGTTGAGCTCAAGTACTTCTATCACAGCTAAAATATTCTTCCTCCACACAGCACCCGAGAACACAACCTAATCTACAACCATTATCAAATCCACAGAAATCAACGTGCAAAGAATGGAGAGAAGGAAACGAACACAAACCTCCACACTTTCAACTGGCGCATCCAGCTTCCGCCTGCCTAGTGGACCCCCGTGATGCACTCTGGCACCACCCAGCCATGCCGTTATTCGGCGCAGCACTGCACAAAGAATGGCCCTTGAATCGCCCTCCGCTTTGCCCACCTCAATCTAGCGTTTCGGTCACACCACCAAATGGGGATAGAGAGAGAGGAGCGCCCACGCGCCAATATTTTCACTGGCCAAGCTGACTCAGCACGCACGGCTCACGTTCTTACAACACACTGACATGTAGGGCCCACGCACTGACTCAACCGTTCAACGGGGTCAACAGTGCCACGTCAGACAAAACCGCCATAGGAGTCATTTTGAAACGGATTTGAGAGTTGGAGGACGAGTTATACCCGGTTTTGCAGTTGAGAGATGTGATTCAACAAAGGTCATGAGTTAAGAGAGGCAAAGTAGATTTATTCCTATTGCAGCCGAACTTTGACATAAGGCTGTGCCTAGGGTAGCACTGGAATTGATTGGCATAAGTCCTTAATATCTTTTTCTCTACTACTTGAAAGCGACGGTCATACTTCCCTCTCTTCCCCATGCGCCAGCGCATGTTGGAAAAGAAAATCACGAGAGAAAACCAGAAAATCGCGAGAAATCCAAATTTAGAGCTCTGCATGTTGAAAAAAAAATCGCAAGAGAAGATGTGCGCTAAAAAAAAGAAAATTGTTGTTGCTGAGCTGTCCGCAAAAATAAAAGAAAGAAAATTCGCTAAACAAAAATAAAAATTAGGTGGTTAAAAACACTGCTTTAGATCTACATCTAGACCTAGCCTATCTATAAAGTTATCACCACAAACTCAACATTCAACAAGCCACAAGATGAGACGTTAGATCTTTTCTATACTTGGTCTCAACTGTTCATATTGTGTGTAATTATTATCCCCTATTAATTTCTATAAATTTTCACTTTAATTTATTTAGTATTTACTAAATATAGTTATTGCAGATTATTCTTACTTATTTGTTTATAAAACGTTTCATCTGATTATTATGTGTAAGTGTTCGCAGCAACGTATAGGGTTTCATCAAGTTTATAATGATATGGATCCATTACAATGTATAGGTATATACTGCTCCCTCCGTCTTATATTACAAGTCATTTGACTTTTTTTAGTCAAATTTATTTTTAATGTTTGACCAAGTTTGTAAAAAAATATACTAACTTTTTCAATACAAAACAAACAAATTATTAAAATATATTTAATGTTAAATTTAATGAAACTAATTTTGTGTGGCAGATGTTACTAAATTTTTTTATAAACTTGATCTAAAAATAAGAAACTTTGATTAAAAAAGTCAAATGACTTATAATATAAAAATATAAACGGATGGAGTAGTTTTGTAAAAAGCGTTCAATATTTCATTTCTTCCAATTCTTTGATATTTTGAAGTACAAGCACTAACAATGAAATTGGGAGTTAGAAATCGGAGTTAAAAAATAAGGGCTATTATACAATTGCCCCATATAGAAAGAATTAAGAATTAATACTCGCTATCTTCCAACGACAATACATTTGACTGATATACCTAGCTAATAGCTAGGAAGAAAACAATAACGGTACATTAGTCTCTTTCTCTCTTTTTTAATTAAAAAAATATCATTACTCCTTTGCAAATACTCCCTTCTTTACTTAAAAAGTCACACTATAGTATGTAACAACATTTCTCTTTTCGTTTCTCTTTATCCTAAATGTATTTTTAAGTTCAAATTTTAGTGGATGATACATTACACCTTACGTCTCAACTTTTCATTATCATTTTGTAATTTTCAATAACGGTTTGCTTACATTGGAAGCACCTAATACTGGTTTAAACTTCGAGTTTTGGAGCTGTATCTACATGCAAACTACCATGTGAAATTTTGAATTAAGCATCTAAATAGGTTGCGCAACAGCTGTTATTTATCGATCTACCAAATTTTTACTAGAATAAAGAGAAATAATGTCATTACGGTATAGAAAGTTGCACAGTGGTTGATATGACCGTAGATATTTTACCTATCAAATCATATCAGACAAGTTGCAAACAACAGCACCGGTGTCAGCACCCAAATGATTGTACACATCTCTCTGCGCACTTGCAAATTAAATATCATTACAACGTTGCTAATCGCTTCATCTTCAAACATAAGAAATTTTAGGATTAAAATTTTGTACCATAATAACAAAGATTTCTGCACCGATTCCAATCGTTTCAATGATTCCAGGACTAATCAGATAGTTGAAAAGAGATCTAAGCAATTTAAAATTTAAGAACATAACAACTGAGGTGACAAAATAAATATTTTGATGTAACTTTAGCAAACAACCTAGAAATCTTTACATTTTGAAACGGCAGAGCAGCTAGCAACTGCTGTCAACTTCCTCATAATTAGGTTCCACTGTGTCCCATTGTTTCTTATTATTTCCCAACGGCGCCTGTGCATCCTAGAGCAGATGCAGGTTTGATGTATTTCATGCGAAAGAAGTTGAAAAAATAATCATATGGTTCCAAAGTGGATGCCTCTTTCTCTGGCTATAAATTATCCAGGCCACCCCCATTTCAGATCACACGCACTAACAATGACTTATTACATCCTTGAGCTGAGGATAGACAAGAAGGATTGAAAGCTGGCTATGGCCGGATTATTATGATGCTATAGATGGTCATCAGGGTTTGAAATACCGTCGGGGGCCCGGTTACCGCCACCCGACGGTACAGCGGTTACCGGCGGTAACCGCGCAAAACCGCGACAAATTTACAAATCAAAATTTGAATTCAAAAATTCGGGCAAACCGCGCGGTTTGGCGCGGTAACCGCGCGGTTTGGCGCGGTTACCGCGCGATGTGTGACGGGTCGTACAGTAACGGGCCGGCCCATTTTTTTCTTTTTCTAATTTTTAAATTTATTCTTCGTTTTGCTTTCAAATTTGAATAAATATTACTCTTTTTTGAGAAATTTCTTCACCATAAAACACTACAAATCAAGCACTACCTTCATCATTTTTTCTGATTTTTTTCTTTTTTTTTAAATTTTTAAATTTGAACGAATTTCATTAAACCGTACCGCGCGGTACGGGTAACCATACCCCCGCGGTACGAGCGGTAACCGCGGTAACCGCGTGGTTAGCGGCGGTATTTCAAACCCTGATGGTCATTCCACGTAGCTAGTTTTGCAAAGCTGCCATCGACAGTGAGTGTATTTTTTTCCGAATATATAGCGCTGCCACCTACTCGTATTTTGGCTACACATATATGCCAGCCCATGTATGTTTTCTGTTCCACAAAACTCTCGTGTTTCTTTAATTTAAAAACGAGATGACGTACACCGGTTCGTTGTTGCAGGATATTTGTATATATAGTGCAGTTGCAAATTTTCAATGTATGAAACTGAGAAAATGATTAATCCAATAAATAAAAAGAATTCTTGCAAGCTGAAAGACTACATGGTAATGTGAACTGTTAAATTACCATTCAAACATGCCTTCGAAAGAGCAGTTGGCTTGGGCTTTTGGATCGCAAATAATACTAGACGAGTTATTAGTGCACGGGTATTTATTCTTTCAGTGCTAGACGACGTATCCGTCAACAGCAAAACGTCTGTGATGACTTCGTCAATTTTAAAATATACTGACCCAGTCTTTTATATGTGTTCATAAGGGTAAGGTGTGCGTGTGTTTATAGGGATGAGCATGTGCGTGTTGTGGACGCCTGCGTTTGTACTATGTTTCTTAAAGATAAAAATTAAGTATTTCTCGGAAAATAGCTTTACTTTATTTTTAAAATAATTTATATGATTTTTCTAAATAACATACCTTTTAGTGCTTCCGAGAAACGTGCTTGCTACAAACGAGGAAGCAGCAAAGCCCATAATCTAAATGGAACGCAACCTAAGTGGATTGTAACTATGTCAAGGGAAGGAAGAAAGAATAAACTATCATGTAGTTGTTTCCATATTTGAAACTTGTAAGCTGGTATCTTTGTTGATTATCTACGTGTAGTACGGATTAAAAAAGCGAAGATGCGTCGGAACAAAGTTACTGCTTGAATGAAATAAGTTAATGACAGATTGTTTTACGAGTATTAAAAAACTGTCAAAGTTTTTTTTTTGAGTGAAGTATAATTAAAATATAATTACGTTGTACCTATTTTGTATCTGTAACTGTAATATAACTGCATTGTAAATACACTGTAACTACGATATAACTTATATAAAACTTCTATTCAACTATGTTTTGGTCGATTAACATCAGAATCTTACACTTGACATCTGTGAAAATTTATTTTGAGCAATTTTTTTTCCTTCATGTATAAATGTCGAGGCAATCCGATGGATACAAATTAATCTGAAAATTTTACGAGCAAAAAACTTGCAGAAGTTTTGAAGCAATTCCGTTGTTTTAAAGAAAGGGGCATATAGAATATGTATACCCATATACATCCATGCATATTTTTTGAAGCAAATCTATGCATATTTGTATAGATTCATATATAGACCAGATGTTCGTATGATATTTGAGAACAGGTGCTCTAATGTAATTCTACATAGTCTAATTAAAGTACAATGATAATGTCAATGCAGATCCTTTAAATCCAGACAGGCCATACCAGCAAGGTGAGCCATACAGACGTCGATGTACATCATTTTATCGATGCTCACCGCGACGGTTTGGTAACCCCTAAGTTACATGATCCAGCCAGTCGATCGGCCTTCCTTCAATTCCCTGCAAGCACAAGTGCACAACAATATATATATGTACCTGTATTATTTGTGTAATGACGACCCGTTGTATCATTCACTGCATTTCAATATTTAGTTGCTCTGACAGCTGGAGTAGTTAAGGCAATTCATATATGTGCATGTATAATAATATAGCCGCTCAGCAATAGGGTCTTCTGCTGGCCCTCGTCGTCCTCTCGGGCGACACGGGCAGCGCAGCTCCCGCACAACCGCGCCGCCTTTCTCCCCATCCCTTCACCTCGTCGCCGTTGGATTGTGCCGTCGGAGAACCCGCTCGGCCACAAGGAAGGAAGGTGGTGGCGAGGATTCTTCTTCAACTTCTCTGCTTCTTTCGTCTGTAAAGTTTGGCTCCTTAGACGCGGTGGGCGATGGTGCCGGTGCTGGTTGCGTCCTCCGTGGTCAGGGAGTGAGGGGCCAGATTCGCCCCCTCCTCCCTTCCTCCCTCTCTTCCTTTCTCCTTCCCCTTCCTCTTCTTCTTTCCTTTCCATTTTTCTTCAGATCCAGATCCAAACACAATCTCCTCTCCATGTGGCCGCTAAGTCAATGGCAACGGGGCTGCAGCGTCGATCATGGTAGCGCGGTGATGGTGGTGGTGATGGCTGAGGTGAAAGGGGCCGGTCATCTCGGTTCATGCAGCGCGCTAGTAGCGCCATGGCTCAGAATCCATGATGGCAGTGGTGGGTGGTTGGCTTGGCGATGGCCTGGCTTTGGTGGCGCGCTACGAGCGCCGTGGCCAGGTTAAAGCAAGGAGGTGGCGACCTTTTCGGTGGCTCCATTTGGTGGTGGGTGGCGGATGAGCGGGAATGGCGGGCTAGCTCCTTCCTTTCCTTATCTGTTGGCAGAGCATCATCGGTAGGTATTAGTGTGCAAGGTGATGGGCGAGCTTCCTGACACCTCTTTGATGGTCGGCGGACGATGGGGACGGGTGGGCTAGCTCCCCCTCCCCTTATTCGTTGGTAGGGTTGGTGAGGGGTGCTGCAGCGAGTAGGTCTAGCGACGGCAGGGCCGAAGAGTTCCGCAACAACGGCGGGTGTACGACAGGGTAGGCTAGCTCCTCCCATCTTCGTTCTCGCAATCAGTCCCAACGATGAAAGGAAGCAGAGTTGAAGGATGGCATGGCGGTGGCAAGACGGACTAGATCCGCATCTCCTTCCCTCTCCCTTTGAGGTGGGGAGCTCCGTTGGGGAAGGTTTGTTTGGTGAGAGAGTTTGAAGCAAGGACTTAGAAAAAGATTGAAGCTTAGTTTTCTAATTTTCTTTATTAGTTGTCTAGCTTTTTTTTCTTATTTTTTCCTTCAGTTTTGAGGATTGGAGTCCAAGAAATTATATAAGTTTTGGCTGTGTATATTCACTTATCGATATAGATATACAGGTCGGATTAATTTCTATCCATTATTTTAAAAAAGCAATATCAGAATAAGGCATGTGTACTCTGGATCTGAATAAATGATGTTTATTGTGCTGGATCGGTGTATAACGTACCCTCTGTAAGCTGCAAGTGCTGTTCACTGAAGCCATGGTTGACACTTAACAGAACTAGCTTCACTGAACATTGGTGCACCACTGTACTTTGCATTGGACACAGCAAAGCTAGCTTGTTCATGGTCAATGGAATTTCGCTCTTTGCAGTGCGATGCATGTTTTATTTGCAAAGTTTCTCTATACTCTCTACCAATTATCATTTGGTATGTCACTTCAGATACATGCTTGAACAAACAAACACCACCCAGGATCTCAGAAAAATACATCATTTTGTTCTTGAAAGAAAAAACCGCTACATCTCTCAAATACAATAATGGAGATATACCATTTTAGAATAGAGGACAGTTTTTTTTTCACTGCCATTGCTAGCTAGGGGTGGGCATTCAATCTAACCGAATGGTTGGTCCTTCAAACTTTGAGGAAATTCGCTCATCTAAAACTTGAGACCAAAATACATTTAATAAAAAGTTTTGTTTTAGTTAGTTCGATTCGGGCTTCAGTCTTAACTGACCTAGCTGACCAGACCACCACCAAGCCGGAGCACTCCTTTCCGATCTGCAGCACTGTCTCTCCGTGAATCTCGTCAAGCATGGAAGAGCTCTGGCACACCATCCTCATCTCCCATGGTTGCGTTGCTATCCCTCATCACTAGAGTGGAGGTCGGGCATCAGCCATAGCACATTGGTCATCGGAGCGGAGGAGCAGATTCTAAAAAAGAAAGACGGAGGAGCAGCACGATCGGAGGAAGGTCTGATGGGGGACAAGCAGAGAACTGGGGGCGGTCTAGATCCGAATACGGAAGAACAGCATATAAGATTCAAACATGATAATGACATCGAGGCATGATATTTGGTAAGACATTTAGCCAAAGCTTACATTCCTAGGATGTTGATTACAGGCGCTTTTCTTCAATCCAGAATGACATCGAGGCATGATATTTGGTAAGACATTTAGCCAAAGCTTACATTCCCAGGATGTTGATTACAGGCGCTCTTCTCCAATCCAGCGTAATTACAACGCATCGGAGTAGCAATGACTCTCGACCGGATACCGCTAACCAACCGTTTCCTCTTGTGTATACTAAGTTGTCATGCAATTACAACAGATATGTCTCTCTATTTAAGAGGATAGAGTCCAGCTTTACTGCTTTCCTACTACATATTAAGTCTTCAAGTCTTAAATTGTAACTATATTTGACAAAAACTTTGATAAGTATTGCAGTGATGCAGCGTGTGCATAGGGCAAAAGTGACTGACATTAGGTTAGTGGTCTCAACCATTTATTCACGTATCAATGGACAAGATATATTGTTATAGGAACTTATTTCAGTTTTCCTTTAGGAAATGTATTAAACCCTGACCTTTAAACCCAAAGTGGATGCACACACCCACTAAGGATCTTATTTCAGTTACAATATCATTCTAGCATACTTGAATTTCTGTAGCTAGCTAGTTGCCACGAGATTTGTTAACCACCAGGCCTCTATATTAGTGGATGTATTTTCTCTGTCAAAAAATCAATCATGTGATATTATCTATGTTTAAATTTATTGTTTTAGATGATATCACATCTTATATAAGTTGATTTTTTTTTGAGACGAAGAAAGTACGTTTGAGTCCTAGAAGTGAAAAGTGAAAGATGTGATAGGTATGAGTGGAAGATAAGAGGATATGGCCAGAGACTTCAAAATTAAATTCAGCTGGTGCTTGACTGCTTCGACGTTCCGGCGCATCGCACAACCTGGAAGGTTCCCGCAAGCTTGACTATCCGGCGACAAAATGGTGACGATATTAAAATTTCTGAATGGAAAGGATACGAGTCAAAGATAAAGATATGAGCATAGACTGGAAATTCTGTTTTGGACGAACAGGCAGGGTCCCACACGCTTGACTATCCGTTGAAAAAACGTGCCATTTTATATATGGGTGTGGACTGTGCTATATACTCCTATATCATAGCATCTTAATTTAATCTTTACTACGAACAAGGGGTCATTTTCACAACGAGACAAGGACTCGGGAGTCTTAAACCATGAGCGCGCTATCCATATATTAAGAGGACTAGGCCCCGTTCGATTGGAAGATAAAATTTTAGATTATCATGGCACGTTTTTTAAACTGCTAAATGGTGTGTTTCGTATGAAAATTTTATATATAAAAGTTGTTTTAAAATATCAAATAAATTCATTTTTCAAGTTTGTAATAATTAAAACTCAATTAATCACACGTTAATGTCATCTTATTTTACGTGAAATACTTAATCTTCATTTTTATCTTCATCTTCAGTAGATTTAAACATAAGTAACCATCTACTTTTGTCTAAAAGTAAAAATAATTTGCTATAAATCTGAATTTTTTTTTGAAGAGTTGTAAGTCCAATATGTTTCTTTTTGATGGGGTTGTAAGTCCAATATGTTTTCAGAGACAGGATCTATCAATTGAAATTTTTTTGAAAAGTTTCAAAAACAGAAACGAAGGGAGTAGTGGTAATCGTGAGTGATGAATTTACTACCACTCTCACCACCATCAAGATTCTTCATGTTTATTTGATTGATTCAAGTTTGTGGACTTCAAAAATTTTTCAAGCTTGGACTTCTTCAGATTTGTTCAGATCAAATTCGGCTGATTGGCCGATGAGATTTATGTGAATCAAAACAGGAGGTTATCTGTTTACAAGAAGGACACAAAATATATTACATCACCCTATAAAGTTTTCAATAGTTGCAATGGCCTTACGACGGATTTGATCAATGTCTTCTATTGCTTGGGCGTCATCGGCCGTCGACCCTGGAATTGGCTTCAAAGATTTGCTCAGGGTTGCAAGGTACTTGGCCGATGCCTTCAGCTTCGCCGTTTGGTCTTCTATGGCCTTGGGTGATGCAGCTATTTCGGCTTCAACTTCTTGGATTTTTTTACGGGTGGCTTCTAGCTTCAGTACTAAGTCTGCTTCAAGACGGCGGAGTTCTTCAAGCCTGTTGTTTAGGATAATCGGCTCAACAGCCAGCTCATCCAACCTGGTCTTGTCAGAATTGACTTGAGCTTTGCTGGCGGTTAAGGCCGATTCCAAGCTTTCACGTTCCCGCCTCTCTGCAATTCCCTCTTTCGTTTTGTGGAGCTTGAATTGGTATTGTTCCAAGAAGATGGCCGGTGTCAGGATCTTCATCAGGTCTTCAGGCAGTTGATCTTGAATTTCTTGTACCCTGGTCCTGATGGGAGTGCAATCCTCCACCAAGAATTCCAGCGATAACTCCAGCCGATTGGCGATATCGGCCAGCCGGTTCTTCAATTCGTCAGAGACTGACGCCTTGGCTATGATGGATGGCTCTTTGTCCTCGTTATCAAGAAATTGGCCGATATCAAAAGAAAACATATCAGCTAACTTCTGCAAATATCAACATAGTGCATGGTTAGCCTAGTCAGACAAGAAATCGGCAAAGGAATCAAAGTGATCTGGGTTACCTGTGATGGGGCATCGGCTGTGCTTGCATCGGCCTCCTTTTGTTGTCTTGAGACAGTGGGCGAGGGGGTTAGCCGATGTGGTGCAGGTGATGGAGCTCGCGACTGAAGAAAGGCAAGAAAAAGGTGATCAGATCTATGTTACCAGAGGAATAATATAAAGATTAATTCTTACCGAAGCAATCGGAGAGGGTGGTGGAGAAGGAGACGGTGTTCTCAGTCGGGCCTTGGCCTGTTCATGCCTTTGCAAGGTTGCCTTCTTGGTTCTTGCCAAAGGGGCCGATTGAGTTTTTTCTTTTAGCAAGGACGATGCGACGACCTGTGAGGAATATCAAGTTATAGCATACCAGTACAAGGAGATTATATAAATTCAAGGAAGGGATTGTATTAACCTTGCGGACTGCGTGTCTGGTTCTCCTTGGTTGGGCGATGTCGGCTTGGTCATTGGCCGGTGGGATCGTAGTGGTCTTGGCCGATGGTTCTTTAGCGGTGTCAGCCGATGGATCTTCTTCTTCAGGCAGATCGGCAACTGTTGCGTCGACCTCTTCCTCCATTACTTGTTCATCGAGGAATTCTTCCATGGAGGGGTCTAGTTCATCAACTTCGGCTTGATCATCAGTCTTGGGTTTCTTGATGGTTTTTTGAATCTTTTCTCTTGCTAGCACCTTCCTCTTAGGAGTTTCTTTGGTTATTGGCCCTTAGAGCAATGATGATACCTTTGGGGCAGTGAGGCCGATAATTGACTCCAGGACAGTTCTTCCCAATGAAGTCAGGGCTAGAGCATAAGATATCTTTTGTCCACTGTTGCTGATCGATGACATTGGGGCATCAGGGACCTGGGGGCTAATGTTGTCAACAAGCTCTGTCAGATAGAACCTGGCCGATTAATGGAAGAGGTGAGAAGCCCATTCCTGCCACCAAGACTGGAAACTGATATGGATAAAAGGGCTCAACCATAATCGGTCGCAGTCGCCCAGATTTGGTACCCTAATTTCCAGGGCTTTGCTCATAGTTAGGGCCGATGAGACTGTGCCCCTGCTCTCCAGGAGCCGATGGAAGTGTAGGCTGATTAGGAGTTGTCCCAACCCACATTGTCTGGCAGCCACCATGGGGTTGTAGAACTCATATGATAAACTGGTGCTTCTGCCTTGGAATACGCCTACTGGAAGCAGGCAGGGGGTGATGCCGATCATAAAGATCTCCCTAGAAACCATGTCATCATTCAGTTGGCCTAGGGTCAGATCGGCAGGGAGCTCAAACTCGGAGTCCGAAGGATATACAAACATGTCCATCTTGGCTGATGGAGGGCCAGTGTAGAATTGGGTAAACAAGGTGGATATGTCTTCGGCCGATTGCTCTGCTCCAGGGTAAATTGAAGCTACTTCTCCAAAGGACATGCATCTCCTTGTTGAGGGATCCTCGTTGTCAGTGTAGTCCGATGGGACAGCTGAGTCTGATAATGGAGGCCGATCGACCATGGTGTTGGTATGGATTGTTAACCACAGTTGGATAAACCACCATGGGCCTCCGTGTGCCACTGTCCGTTTTAACATCAGATCCTGAGTGGCGGAATAAAGCAGCCGATAGACGGCTCCAAGGAGATATCGACCGAGAGGAATTTGCTTCTTTCCAACCAGGGCCTGGGCTAGATGTTGGCAATTCAAAGTAGGGCCGCAGGTTGGTCCGCAGAAGACGAACCTTTCTAACCATAGAGTCAGGAAGGCCACATGCTCTCTTTCTGATACAGATCCTTGTTCCATATGTTTGGATATGTACCCAGACCAACCTCCAATTTTCTTGGTTTTCAGCTTATGACTGCTATTGATGAGGAGGTTGAAGGGGTTTATCTCAGAGTGTATATCCAGTCCTGTCAGCATCTTGACATCGATCAGTGTTGGGGTCATCGGACCTTGCCGGAACAGAAAGGCGTTCAGGCTGCTGGACCAGAAGTAGGTGGCTGCTGACATGAGGGGCTCGTTCTTGTTGGTATCGGCCAAAGACAGAGCAATGCACTGGCCGATTCCTATCTCATCCCAATGGACTTGCTTGGCCGCGGCAATCCTTTTGTACCAAGTCCTGTAGCCATTGAGCTTGGACGGCCAAGATCTGAAGGTATGCTTCCATAAGGCAACATTGGGCTTCACTTCTTTAAAGGGGATTCTGTTTGTCTCCACGTTTATCAACCAGGTTGGGTCGGGATTGCCCATAGGACCTAGCAGGAACCGATGTAACTTGTGATTGGTGGGAATCAAGATCTGGTTCTTGAAGACCTATGGCGTGGAACAGTGATTAGAAATAAAACACGGGGGGCAAGAGCAGGAACCCTAGTTTGAAAAACTTGGCGGGAAAATGAAAATGTGGATTCAGAAAGGATTGACTCACCACGGGGATCTCAGGAGCGTAGAACGGCAAGGAGGCCATCGATGTGGTTGAAGAGGTTGCCGATGAAGGGGTCGATACCGATGGGACGTCGAGGAGTCGCCGGAGTCGAGAAGCGCAGGTGGCTAATGAAGAAATGCGTGAGGAAATCGGCTGCGGAGGGCTACAAATCTGGATCTGCGCGGTTTTCAGACAAACCCTAGTGAAGAAGTCGATGGGTTTCTCGGAGCTAATTCCGCCACATTATATAATGAAGCAGAATTAGGGGGCATGTGTTAATAGCAGATTTTTCGTAATCTACCCAGAGAGGAAAGAGAAAACCGATGCAGAGAAGGGCTAAGTTGGAGTCGGATCAGGTCTTGTATCGGACTCGGTAAGCGTATCGGACTGAAAGAGGCTCTAGCAGAAAGGGCGTATCGGCCGATACGGATTCAATGTAGCCATTGGCCAATAGAGCCAGGAAGTTGACAGAGTTAGCATGGGTTTGGTTTGGGCTCGAAATAAGTTTTAAGGAAGTTGTCAAATAGAGATAAGGCTCAGTTTTAGGCAATTGTATCTTGTAAATTAAGTAGGTTTAGATCTAATTTTTGGCAAGAGTCTGCCGCAAAGACTTATTTGTTAGTTAGAGATAAGATCGTATCCTACACGGACCATGTTGTTATCTCGGGTATAAATATCCCGGTAGCTTGTACATAGAAGTTCTCTTTCTGAATCACAATCAATCAAACACAATTCAATCTACTTCCGGCGCATCGCCAACCCTCGCAAGAGGTTAGCTTCCGGCGAGTTCTTGCTTTCCCAGAGCAGAAGTAAGAACTCGTACCTGACGATCTACATCGTCGGGGCTAGCTTGTCGCTTTAGGCACGTTAAGCCCTGGCGATGTGATCGTCGTTTATCATGTGTTAGCTAATCTCGATGTGGCTTTCTAATTCTATCTCGCCAGCGGTTAACTCGTTTCAGGGTTTATTGCCGACGATGGTTGAATTAGCTTGCTCATCTAGATTATCTAAGGCATCTACCATCCCCAAAAGCAATCGACGACTTGATTTTCTTTGTGTTAACTCTCGATCTACACTCTGAGTTGCTATCGACCTTAGTCGTGTTTCGAGGTTTAACTCAAAGCCTGTTTTTCGATTGTAATTAAGGATAGCACCGGGGTTTCAGCCGGTCTTACCTAATGCATGTGATCATTTACTTTTCTGCATGTGTTCGCCACTTATACAAGCGGATCGGTAAATATAAATACATTTATCACAGGGTATTCTCAGGATCTTCCTGTGGTTAGTGTATTTATATTGGCCGATTGGCTTGTATAAGTTCGCACTAGAGTATTAGCTAGTGTATTTATCTTTATGCAATCCTCATCGGCCGGTTCCATTAAATTGCTATAAACACATTAACATAGGCCGATAGGATTAGATCTATTTTATCAATTTCATTATATTATAACTTCAAGTAAGCCGATATAGCTTTGCCCTATCGGCTAGGCCTCCACGATGCAACATCAGCCTATCGGCCGATCGGTCATCGTTTCTCACATGGTTTACTTGTTTATTCTTGTTGATTTTAGATCAAATCAACTGGTACGCCCTACACGTACCTAGGCAAGCCGTTGGACCTGCACTGGAGCTAAGCAGATCTCCCAGGCCGCCGTGGAAACGTGGTACCCGCTTTGTCGTGAGGTGGGTCGAAATTCTGCGCCAACAGTACTCCAACATTTTACATTGAATATCCTAAAAATTAGGAACAAATTTAAAATCTCCACTCCCTATCCTTTCCCAATTCCCCGCTTCCGTATCCTAGTAAATCGGCGCACCATCGGCGCACCAACTTATAGTAAGATATATTTACTTATTTTAAACAATTATTGTTGTTGTTGTTTAGAGTTTCAAATGCAGTACTTGATAATTTCTTTAAAAAAGTTCTATACACTTGTAGATTTAGAAGAACCTATTTAATGACTTTTGAAAATGTTGAGGAACGATTATCCTGTAGTAACCGTATTTATGCAAATATTTAAGCTTTGTAAAAGAATTAGTACAGAAAGCAAATTATGTGTAGTACTTGCCTATTTACTTTCAAACCTTTTTTTCTGTTCCATTAGACGTAGTAATTAACACCTATTATTAATTGGTAAGATCAGATGGTTAGAGGACTGAAAACTAAAGGATATAGTCTTTGACAAGTCTCTCTAAGAGAAAATTCTTGTGCTAATCTACAATGTCACCTACTCACCTCTGTAGTCTCATACGATATCATCTCAAAATATGTACATCATTAGGTTGATTAGCTAATCATAGGTACAATAGAACATAATTAGAGCAATATTATCAACAAATAGAGTAATATAGTTAGTTTATGCAGGGCTAATTCTTCCGTGTCGCATTTAGCTAGCTGTACTTGTCTAGTGTATAATTATAATTCAACTTGAAAAAAAGTTTTGTTAATGGGAAATTAATTTTTTAAAGCGTCTATACATACCTTGAACAAATACTTTCGAAGATGTGTCTTTTGAACTAGTAGGATTTACAGAATTTTTCAAATTATAGGAAAATTACGAAATTTATGTAAGGCATATTTTTTAGGCGAATGACTCTAATTGTCAACTCAATATGCAGAGCCACAAAATATTACTCTTTGTATATCAGACCAGTCTTGAAAGTTAAAACGTCCAATGTCTTGGAAATCAATGTGTGAGTCCTGACTTAGTTTGTGCGCGTGTAGAGTTATTTTACCATTTTGACTGCATTATACTAAATACAGACGAAGGACCATTTTATATCTTAATTTTTCTACAGATTTCAGATGGGTTACATCTTCATCTTCTCCATAAGGGTCAGGCCAGGTGATTTATTGACTCTTGACTTTTCCTCAGAGTTCAGTGCACGGGAGAATGCACGTTTAAATATGCATGGGGGAGGCCACGTGGCAGAATTTCAGAGTAGCCTATACAATTTTGAAGAGTGCCACATAGCCCATTGGGAGGCTAGATACTGCACCCTGAAATTGGTATTAGAGATTAAATGATCATATGAATTTATATTGGGGCAATTGCTTAATTGCTTATTTGATCCGTTATGATGTCTAACTATCTATCGATTTGACCCTATATTTTTAAGTTTTCTTATTTGACCTCTTTTTCAAAATTGAAGATAAATACCGACCTTATTTCATGAATACAAGATAACCCTGTTAACAAAGGGGCAAATTGTCTTTTTTACCCTTGCTGATTTTACCATGCTATAGAAAAGCTTTTTGTTTAGTTAAACCTTTGACATATTTGTAAATTTAGCATAACTTTGAGCCTTTGACAAATTTGAGACAAGTTTAACAAATTTAGCTTCAAATTGACAAATTTGACAAAATTATGGCTAAACTTTTAAAAGTTTTTCACAGAAAAATTGTCTTTTTTTCCATTCCAAATTGCATCCCATGAAGTAACACAGGGAAAAGCAAAAACATAGTCAAGAGCCATGACTGCTGTCGCCCCAGCTCCCTATCGTCGCCACCGCTGCTCCCTCCACGCGCTACCGTTGCCCTACTCCCTCCATGCGCCGTTGCCACCGTCGTTGCTCCTACCGCCGCTGCCGTCGCTCCCACCACACGACGTCGCCATCGTCATTGCTTCCCATTGTCCGCTGCAGCTGTCGCCGCCGCTACCTCTGCTTCCACCGTGCATTGTCGGCCCCAGTCTCTCCTCGCGCCACCGCCACTCCTAGAGATGAATGGAAGAGATGACTGGAGGGGAAGAGATTTGGGGACAGTATGTTGTGTTCTTAGGGGCAATTTTGTCAGTTTGGCGCATAAATACATTTATTTATTTTTTTTATTTTTTTAAATGAAACCCTAACGGTGTTTGAAAATAGGGTCAAACGACAAGTTCGATTTTGTAAAAGGGGGTCGAATGAACAAACATAAAAAATAAAGGTCAAATTGGTAGTTAGACTTCGTAATAGATCGAGCCAGGTCAAATGAGCAATTGTCTTATTTATTTATGTATATGAATGTACCAACAAAGTTGGTGCTATATTCAGTCAGCTATGTGCCTTATGGCTAGTATGTGCATTTCCAATATATAAAAATCATATTCAGTCATACTTTTGTGATTCGGTATTTATTGTCGTCTATTTACAGAGGTTTAATCATAGTAGGTTTACATGTTGGTGTCCGTGCACGTGAGTGGGCTCTGTAAGTTTAAGCGTGTGTGCATCCAACTTATACTTAAAAATAAACTAGGATAGTTAAAAGCTCAAGTTTAAGGGCTTGGTGAGGGGAGTTTTTGATAGCTGTAGTTTCCTTAAACAGATCAGCTTTTTGGTACATATGTAATATTTCTCCTCTTTTTTGGTTAGTGTTGTCTTCGAAGGCTTCTTGTCATCTTTTCATTAGTATGCATAGTTAATTTTGATATCGTTGAGAATTTAATAATAAGTGGTTGTAGTTTCTTTCACTACTACATAAACGATTTTTTCGGACGAGGGTCCCTGTAGGTTGCAGACGGGTCATAACTACTCTCGCCTGCAAAAATCTCTCCCCCATGAGGCGGTTCAGAGGCCGTTTGCAAAAATTTATAGTATGCGGCTCCTTAAGAGGTCTGTCTGTGATAACGCATAATAGGTGCATTATCACAGGCAAACCTCCTAAAGGGCCACCTGTGAAAAAATCATAATAGGTGCATTATCACATGCAGACTTCTTAAGAGGCCACCTATGAAAATAGATTTTTACAAGTGAGCAACATGGAGAGCATTTGGCCCCATGTTTTTTTCCCGCACCATTTTTTTCTCCTCCCCTTTTTTCTCTCTACCGCACCTTTTTCTCTTTCTCTTCTTACGCCGTAATTCCTCCTTTCCTATTCCCTCTCCTCATCTCTTCCCCTTCCCTCTCCCCTCGCCCCTTCTCTTATCTGGCGGCGAAGGCGGAGGCGACAGGAGCAAGCGGGCAGCGACGAGCTCAAGCGAGAGCGAAGCCGGGCCTTGAGCCTCGAGGGTGGCGGATCCGATGACGCCGCCCTCGGCCTCGGGAGGGGCGACGACGATAGCAGATAGTGTTGAGGTTGGTTGATCCGGCGTCGCCGCTCTCAGGAGGGGCATATCCACAGACCTTAGCCTCGTGAGCAACGATGATGACAGTGGGTGGCGGATCGGCGTCGCCTTTGGGAGGGCCGATGGTGAGCTCGAGGGGATGGGAAGCTAGGGTTTCGTTCGAATTTGATTTTTCTGTATTTTTTTATTTCCAAAAGTATTTTTGCAGTCAGTCCGCTTAAGCGCTCGCATGCAAAAATGGTTGCTCTACCTGCATGCAAAATCCAATTTTCGTAGACAACTAGGTGCAGGCAGGCCACCAACCTGCCTGCGAAAGTCGATTTTGAATGCATGGAAAAGTCATTTCTATAGTAGTGTTTTTGGTAAAGACCGAATTATCTATTATGGAGAAGAACTATTGCCCAATTTTCTTTCATTTTTTTAATTAGCGCCCATCGTAGAACAAGGATGTTTGTTTTAAGCGAAAGAAAGAGAAAAGAATCATGTGGCGCTCAAGAGGATGACTTGCTTTCGCTATAAGCCTATAAATATCCACTCCCATCTCAAGCAGTAAGTACACAAAGGATACACACGAAAGATTATTTGAAGGACATCCATGGCGTCTCTTAGAGCCACCACACTCCTTGTATTGATGCAAATTATCATGGCGTTTTGCACGGTGATCTTAAGCAGCTCGTTTTGTGGTGCCCGTACTATCTCAGGTGACTTTTTTTTTGCCTTTTTCCTCTTCAGTAGTATAATTTTTTTTTTGGTTTTTTCCCCCCTAAGCAGCTTGTTTTTAGCTCTTTTTTTTTCCCATCAGCACCGTTTGTCTACCCATGTGTGTTGATTCGCTCACCGTTCTCTGATCTCTAGTCGCCACCACGGGCACTCCGGTAGTAACACCTAAGCTACTGTGTGGAACTTTCTAATGGGTGTGTTCAGCTGGCCAACCACAGCGGCTGTGCAGCGCTGCTGCTGTAACAGCTATGGTAGAAATTATATGTTGTTACTGTAGCTGCTGGCTCCCATCTAGTCATACCGAACAGGCCCAATATATACAGATAATTAATACCCTAGTAACTATTACAAATTAAATAAACAGCTTTGCAAGCTAAACACCAACAAGGGATGGAGAAATAGTCTTCCAGCTAAAAATATCATAATTACAACGATGAAATGCATATGAATAAAGGTGAATTAAAGGACTTTAACTTCAGTTTCTACATTAGCTGAAATCTTCCTCTAGCCCTCCAATGAATGATGTGGCTCAATGTATATAAGATAACATTAAAACTAAACCCTTCTATAACATCTTTTTATTCCTAGATATGAACCTTACGACCAGTCCATATCTTTTTGTCAAGGCTAGATAATGCTGATGACTGTTAAAAATCATGTGGTGGCAAAGGATTTAACCATGCTGTCCCTAATGGTAACCTCAGTAACTTGCCATGGCGCCAAAAGGTTTATATTTAAAAATAGGTTTTTATGTGGTTTATTTTGAAAACTATATAAAATGGTCAAGGAGAAATAATAATCCAATTATAGTGCGATATGCGTGGAATATATATATAATTTTGGCAGATGTGTAGAATATGTCCATAACTCCATATATATATATATATATACATATATATATATATATACATATATATATATATACATATATATATATATACATATATATATATATATATATATATATATATATATATATATATATCGCATACTAACTGCTAAGAAAATTTACTGAAACATATATAGGCTTGTCCTGATCTGATCTGAAGAGGCCTGGTATAATGTATTGTTAATTATTAATTATTCTAATGTACAGGCGGTGCGTTGGAACCAAATCGCCCAGTATGCGTAGGCGGTACTTGTCCAGTTCGAGGTATGCCATACACAAGTCCTTGCACATACGGCCGGCCGTGCAATCCACCAGGACGTGTTGGTCATCCATAAGTGTAATGTTCATCATCAATTTATATGTGATCCTTTTATATCAAAAAAAAAATTATATGTGTTCCAGTACGTCCATATCGTCGATCGTCTGCCCTTCCCTGCAAGCACATGATCGACAGTAGTGTGTGTCTATGGACCTCTTTGAATTAACGGCATTTCACTAGTTGCTCACACTGCATGAGAGCTAGTTAAGAGAATGCATATCTATGATAAATAATGTATCCCCGTCTCAGCGATATCTGAATTAATAAGACAAGTGTACTCTGGATCTGATTAGTGTAATAGTGTTCATCCTCGCAAAAAAAAAGAGTGTAGTAGTGTTCATGGTGCTGGATTGGTGGACACATATATAACCCTGTACGATGTTAATAGTGCTCATGTTTGCAAGCCAATTGCATCCACATTCGCCGAACCACATGCAATTAGTTGCAGAGGGGGTTTACAAGATAGCCTTTTCAATAACAATACTCCAACCATCATCTAAAGAAAGATCAGGGAGCTTAATTGAAGAACAGCCATCATCTAAAACAAAATCTGAATACTGAATACATGTTTGACATATAACTTCCTAACAATTCCTGTGTTCCAAACAGACAGGATTTGAAGAGCCACTACGTACTACTAAATACTACACTTTAGGCTGAGTTCTTCGTCATCCTTTCTCAACTCATCTCTCTCGACTTTCACGCGCACACTTTTCAAACTATTAAACGATGTAATTTTTACAAAAGTTTTTATAGAAAAATTACTTAAAAAATCATATTAATCCATTTTTCAAGATTTTTTTCTAATACTTAATTAATCACGTGCTATAGTCAACACCGTTTTCCACTCGTGAACATCAGAAGGTTCAGAGCTCTGGAAACTGAACTAGGCACTTCTACAATACTAAACAATACTTGTAGACTTGTAAAATGACCAAATATATTCCTGAATGACTACTAGTACAGTGGTGAACACCTAGTATCTGCGAAGTCTGTCAATCCAGATAAGAAAAAGCATATGATCTCTGACCAAAATGTCATTTGGGCATTTGGCAAGAGAGCTCTATGATAAAAATGATTGTTGCCCATGCAACCATGTGTGAAGATATCTGGTAATTTAATGTCATGTAGCCCTTAGATAAAATACAAGTCTTCCAACATGGACCATATGAAATTTAGTGATTACAGTGAAAAGCACGGGTTTGAAAAGTAACAATGCTAGTGAGAAGCTCTTCTTCCAGCATATCTAATTACTTTAATTTCCTTGATCCTGGGTGAATATCTGCAATGGAAGGTACCAGCTGATTTAGTAAAATTTTATAGAAAACATTAATGGCATGTTATTGCAGAAACAGTGAATAATGCCAGTCATAACCTCACTGTTCAGAATTCATGCATTTCTATTTCTGGATCCACGAGAAGCAAAACATCCATAAAAGCTGGAAGATGAAGCCCTAGGATGCATACCAGAATAAAGCTTCAGACTTTATTTTGCTGAAAACAGTTATAAGCACAAGGCAAATAAAAAATTGCACAAACTTTATGGAGCTAACTCTGCAGCTGCAAATAAAAAAAACGACAGTGCCAATTGGCTGTCTAATTTCCGTATAATGTGCATAGTTGGCCTAAATAAAATTGTTATGTCACTTGGAATTCAGCTCATGCCAATGTAGTACAGCCAAAAATCTACATGTATATGTAAATACTATGCACTGTCATAACTAGTCGATCGCTAATATTGTGAAATTGCACCCAAAAGCATAGTACATGACAACAATTAACCACCTTATTAAAGCAAAGTAAACCCCCATCTGTAAAATTGTCATATCCAAAGCGGATCAACATTCAGCAATGGACAGTTACAGTTCACGGCAAAAAAAAAAAAATCTTTTGCAACTTTTACAGCCATAAACAAGTGGTCATGGAAACACACAAGCATAGTCTTTGTTTGAACTAAATATCTGCTGGACTCTCATTTCGGATATAATGAAGTAAAAGACTTAACATAAATATCTGTCGGATTCTCCTTGTCATCATCTTGTCAAAGTAAAGTACATAAAGCTAATCAAGCTCTTTTCAGCAAGATGAGATGACAGAGCAACCAGTCTACCACTGATCCTGAATTTACATAGTATACACTGAGGTCATAGACTAGAAACTAGAATCTGCCTGACTGCCTTGCCCTCTGAATCCCAAGGAAGCATGATGATTGTCACTGATGACTACAAAACATAACTTGGGAATATATGACCTAGCAATTTCAAAACAGTTTGATTTTAACAAATATATGACTTCAATTTTAATGGATGAACATGGCTGGTTCCAATTTCCAACATAGCATATTGTAATTTTTCTCCGTAAAATCTACATCGAGAGGCCTCTCGTTCTAGTCCTATCGCGCGATGCTAACGCCCTCCGTCCAATTCGAAAGTTTTATCATCTGTATGGTAATGGGTAGTGGGTTGTCAGGATATTTCACTAGCTAGCTATGTACCAGATAAGACAAAGGGCTAGTTATGTACCAGATAAAGTAAGGTTTGGTACGGAGGGCCAACAACACTGGTCTGTTTTTTCATAATACCAAATTTTTGACGGTTTAAATCATGCATTATTTTTAAATTCTGTTTAAACCATCGTACTCTACGCAAATTATATGACAAAATAAGTACAATATTAAATATATTCAAATACTTGAAAGTAATTTACTTAAGTTATAAAAGTAACTCAGTTTTGAAAAGAGGTAACTTTTCATAATATAACATTAAAGTAATTATATAGGGGATGAGTTGAAAATAAGAAACTATGTGAAGTAAATTCACATGTAAAATCTAGAGAAAATTCATAAGTAAACACATAGATTTTCTTGTTTGAAGTAATCACTATATTATTTTTAGCTCATATAAGAAGTAACTTTTCAATACATTAAAAGTAACTACATTGATAAAAGTAAATTTCTATGGTATAAGAGGCAACTACACTGCTTGAAAAGGAACTCTTAAAAATATATAAAAGTAATTTCTTCACAATATTAGAAGTAACTACACCGTTTTAGGGATTAACTCGTTACGGTATTAGAAGTAACGGTATTGTTATAGGGAGGTAACTTTTCGTGGTACTAGAAATAACTACACTGCTATATAAAAGTAATTTTTCATGGTATTTAAAATAACTATACTACTACATGAGCTAACAACAAAAATAAAAATTCTAATAATTTGAATATATTCCATATTGGACTCATTTTGTCACATATTTTGAATGGAGGACGATGGTTCAAACGGATATTTAAAATAATATATGATTTAAAAGATATAAGTGATTCTATAAGAAAATATTGCAAATATTTGTACACTAGTGTTAGCCTCTATAGCATGTGATGCCTTTTTGGAAGGACATGCATGGGAAGAGACGGGATACAATACTATATTTGGTTAATAACGTGTATATGTGTACTATGTAGACACATTTTTTTTTTGCAAGATACACTCACGTGAAGAAAGAGTATTTTTTTGGAAAGAACCGTGTCGCTAGTTAGTGCTATTCCGTTAACACACGCTGTCTAGCCATGTCGATATTTCTTCTATAATTGATGCTAATTGTTCATAATGGGATAGAGATGAGCAAGATGTCACTTCAATCAGGAGTCACTCAAGAAATGACAAACTAAATAACATGGATTATCTGCACTCGGTTCATTCCAAATCGACCAACATCACATGGTTGCCCTCGAAAACAACACTATGTTACTAAAGCGGAACAGGGAAGCAGTACCTAGTGAATTGTGCGGGCCGCCGTTGAGATTACGGTGAAGCCTGTGAATATATTTGGCAGCCCTGATGTGCATATATACTTAACAACTTTTGTTCCAACAATTTTGGGGATGCAACCGCACCCCATGAATGTACAGCAGACCAGGCACTGTATATGGTGAGATGTATATGCATGAAAGGAATATAGTCTCCTTGAAAACACCACTTAACATGGCATGACATTAAAGACAATCCGGTGTTCTTCCAACCATTTATCAATGACTTCTCTCTCACCGCACACTTTGATGAGGCCTAGGGTCCCGATCTTCCATTAGATACTGGATAGGTCGATTATGGAGACTCGACGTTTATGATCTAAAGGATTCGATCAGGATGATCGAACCCGTCGCAATCAATACACCACTCGTCCGTTGGTTATCACCCAAGCCAAAATACGGTTGACCTCGCCGATAAGATGCAATCACTACTCTCGTCCGTTGGTTATCTCCTGTAAGCGAATCGAGAACACAAACAAGAGAGTAGAAGATGCAATCTGAATATATTGTGGATTTAAGATGAATCTCACAAGTTGGGGTTCCACAAACCGATGAACGGCGAAACTGTAATGGCAGAATAATCTAAACAACACACTACTCGTTATAGGCCATATCGATAAAATTTTGAAACGTCAGGATAGAAGAATTAAAGAGACCACCAAATTCATTTTTGGTATAGAAATGACATGAAGAAGTGTTCAACCTATCATGTCTATCAAGTTTTAAATTTTATCAACGCATTTTCAAAACTTACATGCTTTAGGCCATTTTCAACCCGAAATTTTACAAATCCGTACTAGTACATAGGAAGGGTTCACAAATGGATTTCAAAAACCTTTTCAAAAACACTTTGGTACTGGTTTGTGATGATTTATAAGTTGTTTTAAACACATTTTTACAGAAGTATCATTTTTTCAAAAGTTTCTGGTCCTATAGCGCAAGAATAGGGGTTTAAAATAAAAAATAGAGATATAGGGGAGAGCAATGTTTAGAGATGGATGAGAGATAGGAATATAATAGGTTTTCACACATACTTTGTAGCTGAGAACAAAGTCCTCAAAATAATTTTAAGAAGCTAATCTAAACGACCAAATTAGGGGCTCCTATAGTCGGACAATGCTTTGATACCATAGCTATCAGCATGCCAAATTTATATTGTCCAGTGTCATTTGTGACCATTACATAATTTCAGATGAGTGGGATCGGTACACCCATAAATAACCACTCAAACCTTAATCTAAGCTAGGATATCAATTCAAAGTGCATAAAGGATGACTTAATTACAAATAAAGACATATATCTGAGTTACATACATACGGCCGACTAGCCAAAGAGTTAGAGATTTGTGAAAGCTTGTCTGCGCATAACCCACAAGCAAGCCGACTAGGGTTATGCCCCTATTATCCAATCCTGAATAAGCAACATTCACGAACACTCAATTCAAACTAAGTCTATTACCTGCAAAACAAAATTAGACATATACATAGCAAGAGTCAGTACATTAATTTAATGGAATTAATGTACTCGCAAGCAAAATCACTCCTAACATACTACATGCACAACTTATAATTGAAGGAATGCCTTTTGTAGTTCATTTTAGCATAAAAGCATGTTTTGTTTCACAACAATTTGCAACAGGAATTTGTGAAGTTCTTTTAAAGCATGAACATAAGTATATCATAATGAATATCATAGAAACTTCACAATATTACCCTTGCTGCCCTCCTTGGCATCAAGGCATAATTCAATCATCAAATTCATCAAAAATAAACCCAAGTCACCATTCCGAAGTTTCAATTTCACAAACACATTTAAAAAGTAAAATCTATACCCATGACACTTCACCAAGTCGCTCTTGACCGCGAGCACGGCTAATCGATTAGTTTTAGACTCTACAGAGTTTGTATAACGTTGACCACATGATATGAACATTCTAGTTTGTTTTGTGCTCATGAAGCACTACCACACTCTACACATTGAATATGGTCTAGAAGTTACAACGAAGCCTTAGATTACCTAATGCCTAGCCTTACACTAGCACGGTAAGCGCTAATCCACCCTAGGAATGACCTAGAGCCGTTAGGTGACAGGCCCACGCATTAAACCTAACACCGTGGTGGCAAACACGTCTGTTTCCCCATGAGAATAATATCGGCTCAAGGAGAATTTCTTTACAAAATGAGCTATCGGACGATGATTATCATGGTTTGATGATTGACAACTTAGAGGATTTGGCACAGGTTCAATTATGTGCTTTGGAGAAAATAAAAAGGAATAAGGAAAGAGTTGCAAGGCATTATAACAAAAAAATTGTGCCAAACACTTTTGAGGAAGGACAGCTTGTTTGGAAGTTGATTTTACCAATAGGGACAAGAGATAACAAATTTGAAAAATATTCACCTAATTGGGGAGGACTTTATCGGATTCATCGTTGTGTGCCTAAGAATGCATATATGCTCGAGGGACTTGATGGAGAAGTTTTTGAAAAAAATATTAAATGGAAAATATTTGAAGAAATACTAGCCAAGTGTTTGGATCAATTCATAGTTGGTTGTTTAGCTGATGTATGATATAGCCGATGTATAAACTACATCGTCCCAAGATGGCTGATATGTACTATCGCCCTTAGACCAAAATTTCAAAAAATGTGCAAGTATGAAAAGAGCATGAATAAAATCGGCTCAAAGATTGATGGTTATATTACACAAAAATATTTTAGGTGCCTCAAGTAGAAAGTGCCAGGGACTTAGAAAATTACATCAACCCAAGAAATTCTGAATTGCCGATATCGCACATAGGCGAATTTGATCTACTTCATTGATGGTACGCATATCATCAGCTTCTTTCCCTGGTACTAGCTTCAAAGTTTTGTTCTCAGCGGCTAGATGTTTGGCCAATGCCTTCAACTTGGATTTTTGTTCTTCGATGGCCTTCAGCAAATCAGCTAACTTCTGCTTCTTTGAGGCAATCTCTTTTCGAATCTTCTCCAGTTTGGCTAGGAGTTCGGCTTCTTGTTGCTCTAGTTCAGAAAGTTCCTTTTGAGTTGTTTCACGGTAGCCAATCAGTTCATCAGGTTTGGCCTTATTTTCATTCACTTGTTGCTGGCTGGTTTGAAGAGCCGATTCCAAAACCTTGAGTTCGAGGCGATCTGCAAGTCTTTGCCTAGCTCTTTGAACTTTGAACTGATAAGATTCAAGAAAAGCTGCTGGAGAAATGGCGTCAATTACTTCGTCGGCCCACTAATCGGCCCACTATCTATCGCTAGGGCGTCCAAAGAAGCATTGACCCGATCAGATATGTCCAGTAGTTGGGCTCTCAGGTTTTCAAAAGTAGGATATTTTGCCCTACTGGTGGTTTCTTCATCATCTTCATCCAAAAACTGCCTTATGTCAAAAGAGAACATATCGGCTAGGTTCTGCAAGTCAAAATTGGTGCTAGAGAAATAAACAGGATTCAGCCGTTAAAGGGTATGCTTATACTTACTTGGGCCATCGGTGCAATAGCGGTGGTTTGTTCTTCTTCTCCATGATGGCTGTCGATGGCAGGAGGTGTGTGTTCACTGGATGCTGCCCGATGAGGAGAAGTCGATGGAGATTTTGACTGAAAAGGAATAAGAGTTAGAATTATAGTAATATTGGCTGAAGTAGAAAAAGAGTGAAAGCAAAAAGAAAGTTGTTGATATAGAAGGTGATATTTGAGGACTTGATGAAGGAGATAGTTGACGGATTTGTTTCTGGTGAGCGAGAGCAGATATGACTTTGGTTGCAATAAAAGAACAAGTATTGGCAAATATTGATGATTGCAAAAGGAGAAAGGGATTAAAATATTTACCTTGAGTTTACGAGTTACATGATGATGAGGTGGTGTTGAAGGTTGTTCATGGGCTTCTCTATTTTTGTCTTTATCATCAGCTGCAGCGTATTCACCTTCATCGGCTATGCCTTCAGCTTCACCAGTAGGTTCATTACCCATAGCAGTAGCATCGTCATTTTCCTCATTAACTACTTCTTCATCTAGGGCAGCTGCAACGTCTGGATCTATTTATGGGAGCTCATCTTCAACTTTATCTGTGGTCTTTGGTTTCTTGGAAGACTTGCGAGATGCTATTTTCTTGCGCCTTGCCTCTGGTGTTGGGTATATGCATCTGCCTCATAGCCAGGAGGTGAATGGTGGCATATGCATCTGAGCTTGCATGGCCGTCACACACTGAGTCGTCCTCTTCAGCTCATTGCGCGCCTTACGGTTCTTTTTGGCCTTTGAAGAACAAAGGCCAAAAAGATTATGCAAGATGCAGAACAAGGGAGAGGGCTCCCAGCGAGCGACAGGGGCAGCCGACTGAGCAGAGGGTGAGGAAGGGACCTCAAGCGTCCCAGCCCTAGTGGAGGTGCCCACCCTAAAAAGGGTCCAGCCCCAGAAGAAGCATTGGGATTGAGGATGCGAAGATGCAGCTAGTAGTGACTGACCTCCTTGTCAAACTCCAACTGGGTGATTGTCTCAATCATCGTCGCGATGTGAGGAGCATACATAATTCCTTTTTGATAGTTGAAGAAGGACCGTCGGATTTCCTCCCACACAAAGTTGAACACATGAAAGGCGGAAGGAGGAGGATCAAACTGGAGGAGCACATTGCGGGAATAATAATTGATCTTGCTAGCATCACCCTCCTTGGGCACAAAGGTCTTGCGAAGCATCCTATTGAGATAAGAGTGGAAGGGCTTGAGAACCTTGATCTCGCCCAGAACACCACCGAGAAGATAGATGCGAGAAAGACCTTGGCCAGTAACAATCGGAGCATCATGCAGAGAAGACAAACACTGCAACACGCCCAAGTTGAAGCCCCATAGCCTACCAAGCTGCTCATAGGAAATGGAATACCATGCGCCTTGAGTCATCCAGTGAACAGCAAAGGTCATGTCAAAGTAGATAGTGGCATAGAACTAAGCAATAATCTCATCGCACTAAGAATGTTGAAGAGCCATGAAGTTTCTGACACCCATCTCCTCACATACAACAATGACCGTGTTCAGAGTAGGGTCATTGTAGGCTTTGAGCACAGGCCAGTTTATCCAGTGCATGGAGACTGCCTTATGATTCTTGTGCAAGATGATGGACTCATAGTAGTCTTGATGGAAGTGAGTCCAGAAGCATGGATCAGAGGCCGTGCGGTGGGCGGTGCGGGGATCCTCATCCCACTCAGGAGCCACCACCTCAGGCTTCTGGCGCTAGTTCTTGCACCGGCGAACAACAGCGGGGTCTTGCTCTAGAGCATGCACCCACAATGGGCCAATGGGAGCAGGGGGTGGTGAGGAGGATTTTGACCCGAGACGAACCCTCACAGGTGGAATGGGGAAGGTGCCTCAAGGAGTCCTCACTGACTTGAGAGTGAGTCACCCGCCATGCAGGAAGGATGCTCACCCGGGCCACATTGGCCACCTGAGGGAACACATCCTCCTTTTTGGACCATTCACTGTCCGAATCCTTAGAGGCAGAAGGGGAGGAAGACAGCTTGGACGCTTGCAAAGAGACGAGGCCTTTCGGTTTGTGGGTTGCTTGCCAGAAGGCATCCCTTGAACAAGGGTAGAAAACACAAAATTATAATGAAGATCAATGCAGGAAACAACGAATGGAATGGGTGAAGAAATATGCGGGATAAAGCATGTAGGGGCTGGATTGGGGTTTTCGAAAAGTCCAAAAGCAATTTTCAGAAATTCTGAAAACAATTTTCTAAAATTCTGAAAACAGTTTTCAGAAATTTCGAAAAAGACCGGCCAAACCCTAAATCCTAGATTTTGCACGAAATAACCAAGGAGAACCTACGGAATTGAATCTACAACACCTATGGTACTAGTAGAACAACACCACCATAGGAAATTGATGGATTTAGCATGCAGAGTCAAAGAAATCGATTTGGAGCCGCTTACCTCATGAACGAAGAGCACTGGTGGAAAAAGAGTGAAGGTTGCCCCCAAGCTAGCCCCAAGAGTGCTCCCACGGGAGTGGAGTTGAGGAGAGCACTTGAGAGCCACCGAGGAGGAGGTTTCGCTGGTGAGGAGTGGTGGGAGGGAGGGATCCCATGAAGAAGAGAGGAAAAGAGAGAAAGAGGAGTCCACGGGAGAGGGGCTATATAAGGAGGCTGTGATTTTTGAACTTGTCTAAAAATTTTCGGACATGTGCGAAGCTAACGAGATCAACACGAAGAGGTGAGTACTAGAGATTTTCGAAGTTGCTGAAAAATTTTCGACAAGTCCAAAAAGGCAGACTACAAATTTTCTGAGTTGCCGAAAAATTTTCAAAAATTTCAAAAATCACAGAAAGGCATATTTTTCAAAGATGAAGATTTTGCACAAGGAAATTTGATAGAAATTTTCAAAGGGAATTTTGACTAGATTAGAGGAAATGTTGGTCAAACAATTTATCCCCATTTGAACTTGGGATTAGCCATCAATCAATCACAGAAAACAATAATCACAAAGCAAATGGGCTGATGTGTGGATCAAAAAGAGAGTAAATTACCATGTGTGGATCAAAAAGAGAGTAAAAAGAGAGTAAATTACAAGATAACTTACCCTCGAAAGAGGACATGTGTGAATCTATCTTAAGTTGTGCTAGGACCAAAATTCATTGAAGAATGAGATCCCCATGCACATAGATTCAATTTATCCACAAAGTAGTTACTAGTGTTCATCGATTAATTAAATGTCCATTTTTTATAAAGTGATATGCAACCTATTCTCGCAAACAAAATGCATGCAGTAGAATAAGCCACATTCCGATAATCCAAGATATTTACTTCACTTATCAACTCACAAAACCTACTTTCATCTTG
Organism: Oryza officinalis; assembly: GCA_008326285.1. Lineage (NCBI taxonomy): Eukaryota > Viridiplantae > Streptophyta > Magnoliopsida > Poales > Poaceae > Oryza > Oryza officinalis. The sequence goes on along the minus strand of BDMV01000006.1, from coordinate 27,596,002 downwards.
AGCCTTGGTAAAGATATCCGTCAATTGTTTGTCGGTTGTCAAATGTTGGATGTCTATGTCGCCTGTTGTGGAATGATCTGTCAAGAAGTGATGGCAAATATCAATGTGTTTGGTTCGGGATTGTTGGACGGGGTTGTTGGCTATTTTGATGGCACTCTCATTGTCACATAGGAGTGAAATTTTGCTTACATTGAGGCCATAGTCTCTTATGTTTTGTTTCATCCAAAATAATTGTGCACAATAGCTCCTCGCCAAGACGTGCACTTTGGCGGTGGATAGCACGATGAAGTTTTGCTTCTTGGAAGACCAAAAAACAAGGGACCTACCCAAGAATTAGCAAGTACCCGATGTGCTCTTTCTATCCACTTTAAAACCAGCATAATCCACATCAGCATAACCAAGGTTTGGTGTCTGCACTAAATATTTAAGAATTTTATTCACGGCCACAAGGTAACACTCCTTTGGAGGGGCTTGAAATCTTGCACACATTAAGCATTATATCGGGCCTAGATGCACAAAAGTAAAGCAATGAGCAAATAATGGAACGGTATACCTTTTGGTTGACATCTTTACCTTGTTCTTTGAGGTCTAGGTGCCCATTTGATGGCATAGGTGTGTGGATTGGCTTGGCATTCTCCACATTAAGCTTCTTGAGCATGTCCTTCAAATACTTCATTTGGCAAATGAAAATTCCTTCCTTGAGTTGCTTGATTTGAAGACCGAGGAAGAACGTCAATTCACCCATCATGGATATCTCAAAGCGCTTGGTCATCATTCTACTAAACTCTTCACTAAAAGACTTGTTAGAAGAGCCAAATATAATGTCGTCGACATATATTTGGCACACCAAAATATCATGATCATGTCTTTTATTAAAAAGAGTAGAATTGATTTTGCCAATCTCAAAAGTGTTTTTAACAAGAAAGTCACGAAGGCATTCACACCATGCTCTTGGGGCTTGCTTAAGCCCATAGAGCACCTTGTGAAGCTTATAAACGTGAATACAATACTTTGGATCTTCAAAGCCCGGCAGTTCCTCTACGTACACAAACTCATTGATTGGACCATTGAGGAATGCACTCTTCACGTCCATTTGGTAGAGGTAGAAATCAAGGTTAGTAGCGTAGGCTAATAAAATGCGAATTGACTCAAGCCTAGCTACCGCCGCAAAGGTCTTACCAATATCTAAACCTTTGATTTGGGTGAACCCTTGAGCCACTAACCTTGCCTTGTTTCTTACCACCATGCCGTTTTCATCTTGCTTGTTCCGAAAGATCCATTTGGTACCAATCACATTTTGCCCTGGTCTCTCCACCAATGACCACACTTGATTCCGAGTGAAGTTGTTTAACTCGTCTTGCATGGCCATCACCTAGTCCAGATCTCGGAGTGCTTCTTCTACACTTAGTGGTTCAAGAGAGGACACAAAAGAGTAATATTCACAAAAATTTGCAACTCGAGATCTAGTGAATACTCCCTTGTTGATATCACCTAGAGTGTTATCGGTGGGGTGATCTCGTTGGATGCTTTGGTGTATCGTTGAGTGTGCAAGGTTGATTGGTGAAGATGGCACGTGCACGTCTCCTCCATCATGATCCAAGTTTGAGGGTGATGGATTGTTGCCTTGGGTAGATGTAGATGGCTCCGCTTGTGTCGAGGAAAAGGGGCCATGTAGTAGCTCCTTAAGACGAACATCTCTGAGAGCCAACCTCTTGATAGCCTTGCTAGGAAATGTGAGTCAATTTGCTCTACTTGAGAGGCATTAGTCTTGTCAAATGTCACATCATGCATGATCTCAACAATATCGAAGGTTTTATTAAAAACACGGTATGCGCACTCATTTGATCTGTGTCCAAGCAAGAACCCCTCATCAACTTTAGGAACAAACTTTGAGGAACTTGCCTTCTTGTTAAGAATGTAGCACCTACTACTAAAATCACGAAAGTAGGAGACATTTGGTTTGTTACCGGTAAGAAGCTCATAGGGAGTCTTCTTAAGAAGACGATGAAGGTAGAGGTGGTTGATGGCGTGGCATATGATATTGACGGTTTCGGCCCAAACATGGTCAGAAGTCTTGTATTCGTCCAACATGGTCCTCGCCATCTCAATGGGAGTTCTATTCTTCCTCTTATCTACTCCATTTTCTTGAGGTGAGGACGGAGCCGAGAATTCATGCTTGATTCCTTCTTCATAAAGGAAGCTCTCCACGCATGTGTTCTTGAACTCTTTGTCATTGTCGCTTCTAATGTTCTTACTTTTGAGCTCGAACTCGTTTTGGGCTCTTCGCAAACTTCTTGATTACGGCTTGTGTTTCACTCTTATTTTGTAAAAAGAATACACACGTGAAGCGTGAAAAGACATCAACAATTACAGGACCACATTTGGTACCTTCAATGCTTAGATAGGCAACTGGTCCAAAGAGGTCCATGTGAAGAAGCTCCAGTGGTCTTGTGGTAGTACTCACATTCTTGGCCGGATGATGAGCTCCAACTTGTTTCCCGGCTTAACATGTGCCACACACCCAATTCTTCTCAAATTGCACATTGGTTAGTCCAAGGATGTGATCGCCTTTTAAAAACTTATAAAGATTCCTCATACCAACATGGGCTAGTCTCCGATGCCAAAGCCACCCTATGTTGGATTTAGCTACTAAGCATGTCTCAAGTTTGGTTTTATCCGAGGAGAAATCCATAAGAAAAAGCTTTCCCTTGAGAACACCCTTAAAGACTACCGAGGAACCATTCCTTCTAAACATGGTCACATCAACATTGGTAAAAAGACAATTGAAACCCATAGAGCATAGTTGAGAAATGGACAAAAGATTATAGTTTAGAGATTTTACCAAGAGGACATTGGAAATGCAAAAATCATTTGAGATTGCAATCTTATCCAATTTCATTACCTTTCTCTTTCCATTGTCCCCGAAGATGATGTTGTCTTGTGAAGTACCATTTGGATCAAGGGAGGAAAACATTGATACATCTCCGGTCATGTGATTTGTGCATCCACTATCAATCACCCAACTTTTTTCACCGAAGACATATTACTACAAAAGGTCAATTTCTAGTTTTAGGTACCCATACTTGTTTGGGTCCTCTCATGTTTGTCACAAGTGCCTTAGGTATCCAAAACACTCTCTTTATAGAAAATTTTTGCCCCTAAGGCCAAAATATTTAGCCATAATAGGACCATTAGCATTCTTCTTAAGAATATAAGAAGCGTCAAAAGGATTTTGTGAAGCATAATCATTAGGAAGGATACTTTTGGCCAACTTTTCTTTAAGGGAGAGATAAGCTTTATCCAAGCTATCCACTCTTTCTTGAAGTTGTGAGTTCGCCACCTCAAGATTATCATGAGACTTTTTGATTTGCTTGTAAAATTGTACTAAAGCCTCATTTTCTTCTCTCTCCTTAGCAAGTTCACCCTTGAGTTCATGAGTCTGCTCTTTCTCACCAATGAGCAAGGCCTCTTGCCTCTCAAGAGTTTCATATTGTTATTCAATTCTCGCAAACAACTCACTCAAGTGTGGTAAGGATTCCTTGGTTATGGACTTGAACAAGTCCTAATCCATAACCTCATCAACTTCTCATCAAACTCCTCCTCTCCATCACTGATAAGATCTACATTAAAAGACTTGAGAGAGAAAGATACCTTAGGCTCCTTTGCCATGAGACAAATGGGAGCATCATCATCACTTGGGTAGTTGAAGAGCCTAGGTGTAGAAGGTGATATAGGCTTGATGGCAAAGGTAGCCATTCCCTCATCACCGCTTAAACTTCACCCGGAGTCATCGGACTCAAAGCTCATCCCAATGTGAGCTTGACCTTTCCTCTCGCGCTTGCTATGCTTGTGCTTTTTCCTCTTGTCACCCTTCTTCTCTTCCTTGATGTTGGGGCAATCGACCATGAAGTGTCTGGGCTAGTGACACTCTTAGCACTTCCTTATATAGTGCCTCTCACTTGACTTGTCAGAGGATCTTTTGGAAGAGCTCCCCTTGAAGAAGCTGCTTCTCTTCATGAACCTTCGAAATTTCTTGACGAAGAGAGCCATCTCTTTATCTTCCTTCTTCTTGCTTTTGCGGCTTTCTTCTTCTTCCTTTTTTGCCTTCAACACCAAGTCTTCCTTCTTCATGCTTGACATTGAGTTTTGGTTAATGTATTAGGTGACCTCCTTGGGCTCTTGCTCAAGCATGTTGTGGGCAAAAATACACCCAAGCAAATCATGAGGCATGACCGTCTTGTAATCCGGACACTCACGTATGATTGTCAGTAAGGTAGAGTTTCTCGATGTGATAGCTTGGATCATTTTCTTGACCACAACTTCATCAGTCATATCCTTAGAACCAAGACCCTTGATTTCGTTGACAATCTTCCTCAAGTAGTCATACATATGGCTTGGACCTTCACCATCCAACATAACAAACCTCTCGAATTGCCCCTTCAAGGTCTCCACCTTGGATTGATGGACGCTATTGGTGGATTGATGGACGCTATTGGTGCCATCATGAACATTCCGAAGAGTGTCCCATATCTCCTTGGCACTCTCGATACCATTCACTCGGTTGTAGTCGCTTCTGCTTAAGGCGCTAAGCATGACATTGGCGGCTTGAGCGTTTTGTGCTTGTTCTCATCGTACTCCTTGGTGGGATCTTTGGAATTTTGCAAAATATAGCCTTTTTCAATATTCTACAAATAGATGGGTTAATATATTTCAAGTGCATCTTAATTTTATGCTTTCAAGCGGCATAGTCCGTACCGTTGAAGAATGGATCCTTGCCACTATAGGTACTCACATAAGATGTAGATGGTGTGGGAGGGTAATCATATGGAATTTTAGTTCTGGATGGTACCACTTCCTTCCCATCCCCCATTTGACCCAACATGATCTCTCCAAGTGGTTAAGCCTAATAAGAAGATTAGGCTTTGATACCAATTGAAAGGGTCACTTAGGCCTAAAGGGGGTGGATAGGCTAATTTAAAACTTAAGTAAATGCGGCAGCGAGACTTTTCGGAAATTCCAAAAATCACTTTTCAGAAATTCAGAAAATCACAGAGTGCACGCACAACTCAAAGTAAACTAGATCTGGCTACTCACAAGAATGGAGAACAAGCACAAACAACAATTAGACTAGTAGCAGCAAAAGCAAGCAAAGGAAGAGAAGGGATAGAGGGATTTCATGGAGGTTCTTGAAAGATGAAGTGTTCCCGAAGTTTGAATCCTTGAGGGGATTCTAATCTCCGTTGAGGAGCTCACAAAGAGCCGGGTATTCGCTAACCCTTTCCTCCAGAGGTTGCACAAAGCATTTCTCCTTCCGCTAGTGGTATCTCTTTCATTTCGGAGGTGAGATTCAACCTTCACAAACTTCTCCCGGCCAACCGGTGAAGTGACACCTAGCTGTCTAGGAGTTCTCAACCTCCAAGAGTAATAGATGATGCATGGATCTCTTGGGGATGAATCAAGTGCTCACAAATCTTCACGAAGTCAACACCAAGCACTCACACAAACTCGAAACCACAACTATCATACACACACGTGAAATCCAAAGTCGAAGACCGGTCTAGAGGGGAATCAAGCAAGCAAGGCTTAAAAGTGGATCTCAAGAGTTGCAAGCCAAGGTATGAAATGTTCAATGAAACCAACAACATTGAATTGGAGCGGGTGGGGGCTATTTATAGCCATAGCCTCAGATTTGGCCGTTACAGGCAAAGATTCCATTTTTCAGAAATTCCAAAAACACATTTCGGACAAGTCTAAAAAATAGCAGAACAACAGCTTGAAAAACAACCCCACATGGATTTTCGGAACTTTCAAAAACATTTCGGAGATATCCGAAAATGACCTGTACCAAAAATGGCTGCACAGCCATTTTTGGAAATTCCGAAAATGCTTTTCGGGCAAGTCCGAAAATTTCCAGAACCCGAGTTTGGCCTCACGGCCATTTTGGAAATTCCGAAAATGCTTTTTTGACAAGTTTGAAAATTTCTAGAAGAGAAATTTTGAGAGAACCATTTCAAAAAAATGATTTTCGAGCACCCAACTCATTCGTCTTCATCAATGCATCATCCGCCTTTATAGTACGACTTTCTTATCGACACAAGTAAATTAAGAATTACAGTTTACCAATAGGTTCTTTGCCGCTCTTTATCAAAACTCCATACATAGGGATATTGCATCGAACATCGACTCATGCTAGACTAATATTGCTTCATACATTCTCAATTTCAAGCACTACTCCTCACTAATCAGATTATCATTAACCACCAAAATATTAGGGGCCTGGATGCACTTTCACGAACCACAGTACAAATTGATGTGTTTACGTCCAGAAAACCCAAAGATGCGTAAACAACTGACTACTTATTCATATCGCCAACCAGTCTACACTTGACGTGTTTACGTCCACAATTAGCACGTATGCATAAACCTTTTAGGCCCCTCGCCAAACACAGTACATGTGTTTACGTCCAGGAGACCCAAAGATGCACCATAGTTACAACCCAAAAATAAAAGTTATACTGTACTTACACTGAAATTTTTTGTCACCTATAAACTGTCCTATGTATTTAATCATAATCTCGAGCCTGAACATTCCATATTGATTAACCTCATGATGTTTATGTGCGGTAAGTATGTGGTTACCTGTGGTCATTTGAAATAATTGTGTGCCTTATTCACTGTGGTTTTAATTGAAGTAATCTTCTATCTTCTCTGCTCTATTCCTCTGAAAACTTCAGCGGCTTGGGAATTGGGGTTTTCACAGGCGAGCGTGATTTTGTTGTTCTCCGATCTTTCCCCTTCCCATTTACTCCTCTACTTCGTGTTCTTTGATCTTTGCGGTTTTAATCCATTCTCTATGCTCTGACATGGTATCTTCATTATTGTTCTGTACCAAGTTTGGTGATTTCGTGATCACAGGTATAGGTCTGCAGAAGGCGCTTTGACTTGTTAGGCCATTAGTTAGAAACATATATAGAATCGATGAGTATTGCTTAGAATCTGAGGCTACCATACACTGATTTGGATGTATGCCACTCAGATTCGTGTGCAAATTCAGCACTTGAAAGTTGAAACTCTCATACAGATTGTCATTTGAATTGGGTTTAATCCCTTGAATATTCCTTCGCCCCTCCATTGCCTATTCATTAGACAGACCACTGGTTCTCCTATCCTCCACGGTCTGCTGCCCTAGGCTACGGGCCATATGCATCTTTGGCTCTCCACCGACGTTGCCACTGCACCGTCGACCACGTCGCCATGGGCTACACCAAAGTCGGCGTATGTAAGATGGGAGTAATTTTGGTAATTTTGGCATTACCAAATTTTCATAAGGTTAGATAGGGTAGGTAGTATTTGGTTTGGTACCTTATCAAATTTTCGAGTAGAAACTATTAGAATTACCAAAAATTGGTAGGACTGTGTTGGTAGTTGTACGGTAAGAAAGTCAACAACTCCATTATATTCATTATGCGATCAGATGATTTTGGTAGGAATTTCTTACAAAACAGAGAAAATCTGAGAAAAATTAACCACACATGGACTCACCCCCTACGGTCCTTGGCCCGTGCTTTGAGGCCCTACCGTCTACACAAGGGCCCACCCTCAATAGACTTGCCCCCTATGGATCTATTCTTGGCCCAAGCTTTGAGGCCCCTGCCCCCTACACGAGGGCCCATCCTCTATAGGTCGATTGTTAACATGAATTTTGACGAATGGCCAACCCATTGGGAGTCGAACTCTCGACCAAGAGGTGCTACTTGAGCCATGTAACCGCTAGGCTACATACCCTTTTGCTACTCTTTTATCATTTTCATAGTAATTATATGGGAAACAGAGCATTATTTGAGTATTACAGAGCAAACAGGAGAATTCTGATTAAAAAAAACTCAATTCTTGTGTTTCAAACGGATCTGATTTAAGGGCTCCTTTTGAACGCTTGGATTTTACAAGATTTTCATAGGAGTTTGTTCAATGTGTTCTTTAATCCATCTTTCTAACTTTTACTCCTTCGTTTTTTGTATGCATGTTTCTTGAACCACTAAACGATACGTTATTTCAAAAAAAATTCTATAAGAAAGTTGCTTTAAAAATCATATTAATCCATTTTTCAAGTTTTTGTAAACTAATAATTAATTAATCATGCACTAATTCAAGCTTCGTTTTGCATACCGGAGGGGAGGGGTTCCCAACCCCTCCTTCCAAACTCAGCCACATTATAAAGTGCTCTTATGATGAACAAAAACTGATCTCACTTGGGTTTCCAACTTGCATTGAGAGTTGAGAGGTGACCCAGTCCATGAAATTTCAAGTCTGGAAATGTAAGCAAATGTGCCAATGGGGTAGCCAAGGAGGATTCCAGACTTTAACATCGTGTAGGTCGGACAAAAGTGTTCAAATCCAGCCTGCAAAACTGTGTAGCTCATTTAGCAGGGACTGACTGAATATTCCAGTGTCTCCTGGCATTCATGGGTTGCACATTGCTACCAAAGTGTAATAGCCACTTGTTTAAAAAAAAAGTGTAATAGCCACTAGTCTAAAAAAAATGTGTAAGGGCCACTTGTGTAAAAAAAAAAGTGTAATAGCCACTTGTCTAAAAAAAATGTGTAAACACTGTATCGAAACTACCTGCTGCAATTAAAGGCTGAAAAAACCAACGGAGTATAATCTGTTGCAACTTGCAACTAGCAAAATGACAGCTTAACTTAACAACATATGGTATAAGCCAGTAATGTATGTCCACCCTTTCGCGCTTCCAACTGAACCCATGAAACTAACATCAGGATTGTTTTTATTTCTCGAACGCTAACATCAAGATTGTTGCACAGTGGACAGGCATTGAACCATCATCTATCACACTGGCAAACTCCAATCTAAAGGAAATGCCAGTACAGAGTCTTATGCAATCACCGCAGGTGGGGAGGCCTTGATCGAAATGGATCACTTCCAGGAGTAGCTGGTGAAGGAAATGTTGGTGAAGCCTGCGACCCTCTCTGAAAATGTTAAGACATCAGTTTCATTGTTGTATCACCATTTTCCATTCTTCTGAATTCAATATAGTTTTGGGGGAAAAATAGAAATTTGAAGAAAATACATATTATAAATGATGAGCACACACTCGATATTGAAGTATAAATTAAATACTATAAATGCCGAGCACACACTCGATATTGAAGTATAAATGTAATGCAATTTATCCTCAAAAAACAATTTGAACCTGGACGTCATCCTAGAATTCGCCAGTTTCCACAGGAGCAAGTTAAATAGTTAGCTGACTGAGATTTTACCCTAGCTATGAAGAATATATGCACAATAATTCATAGTATTGCACTTCAGATGTCTTAAAAAAAGCATAACTTGCACTAGTATGTTACAATATTAGATACTAGTTCATATGTAAATTTTTTTTGCCGGGAAATGGGAATAAATTACTCAGCTAAAAAGTTGTTACAAACAAGTTGTGAGATAAAGTTACAACTTTCATGCCGCCAGAAGTCTGTACGCGACTCATACCAGGCTCTATTAGCTAGAGTATGACTAATGCTATTTTGGTTCCTATGCACCTTCTTGAAAATCAAATCCCTAGATCCCATATAGAGGTCTCTAACCTCCTTAACCAAAAACATGAGCTCCGGCAGCACCTTCTCCTTAGTTTGGATCAGTTGCACAGCCTCCAAACAGTCTGTTTCCACGATAAGAGGAAGAAGGGTCCATTGAAGAGCCATGATAATGCCCTGTTTACAAGTTAGCAATTCCGTTTCTAGTGCACTAGTACACCGGGCAACAAAACTACAAGCAGCAAATATAACCTTCTCATTACTGTCTCTAAGGATGGCACCAATACCCTCTTGTTTCCATCAGAGTCGTATGACCCATCAAAATTCAGTTTCATCCATCCTCGTTATGGCTTTCCCCATCTATGTTGGACCTCCCTCTGCCTGTGTAAAGCCCCGACATTCTTCACTGTATTGTAACTGACGACTTTGCTTTCCAATGACTAGATTCGTCTAGGGGTGTTGTTTCATAAGGAGCAGTGAGTTCATATGTATCTTAACATTGCTAACATAAGCCATAGACATGTTACTTGTATTGAATCAGTCACAATTTGATCAAACAAATGATCATCAATTGATTGCAGCAACAAAGTTATACTTTCTATATCATTGAACAAGTTATTTTCTTCAAGGTGGAACATATACTATCTAGCAGACCCCTCTGGCCTCCTTTTTGCTCTCGCAAGGCAGCTACCGGCATCCTACATATTTCAGGAAAAACAAAAACCAAGCTCAGCGTAGCAGATTCTCTAGAAGACCGGTCTGACCTCCCCTTTGCTCTCGAAGTGACAAGGCAGCTGCATGCATCCTACAGATATCTAATTTTGAAAAAAAACTTAAGAAAAAGCTAAGTGTATTAGATTCTCTAGCAGACTCCTCCAGCAGTCCGGCCACCCCTCCGTTGTTAGAAGGCAAGTACCTATATGTGTACTGCTACAGTAGCACTTCATAAAAATACAGCGTTCTATTTATTATCTAACTAAAGCTCTGGATGACAATAAATTACTAAATTAGTACAGTTAAGAAAAGAACAGAATAAATTTGTAAGTTCACCTGTAACATTCCTGGTTGAATGAGATAAGCCATGAGCTGTTGCTTTTTCTTGCTGAACAAATCCTAAACTTGGTTCAACAAATCTTCTTGCCTTTTCATATCCTGCAGAAGCCTTTCCTTTTCCTAATTCTTATGTTTAACTTGCTCCTCCAGTTTAGTGATAGTTCCAGGTTAGTTTGAGACCCCAAGATTTGCAGTTACAGGAAATTTTATTCCTAAGCTTGTCCTTCAAAGGTAAGGTCATGTATAATCGTTAACAAAAAAGAGGTGGAATTAAGCTTAATACGCTTGTTACAGAACAGTGCAAGTTAGGTGTTACCAGACTATTTTATAGTAGGTTACCTGGGTAATGTATCACGCATATACTCATCAAATGAAAGGACAATTAAATATCACCGAAGGACCCACAATAAGCAGAACACTAATGATCAATTAACAGTATGATGTGATGTTAAAGGAGAAATCTGTATAATTTATTACCTAGGCAGAATGAGCCATTAGGTCTTAGTATAGCACCATCAAGAGAAACAGCACCATCATTTATCACAGGAATAGCATTTCGCAATTCAGCTCTACACATATAGACTTGCAAGCGAGAAAACAGGCTGTAAAACAAAGTTTCCCTTAGACCATGGCCCTCAGCTGTGAGACAACTCAAATTTGCCTGGTCCAAATGTATCATATTTACTGCAAAACCAAGAAAACCAGGAGGGAACTCTCCACTAGGCAACCTTGGTTTTGGCAAAAGAAGATTTCTCTGAGGATCGTCGATCATAAAATCACCAGAAAATGGCCTGCAAAGTGTAATAGTGTATGTTAAGGTGTTCAACCAGTAAAGTCCAAGATATAATAGAATAGTGAAAACACACCTTATATTTTCAAGACAATAGACGGTGAATCTTCCATCTAAAAATTTTCCAATTGTGCGACCTAGTCCATGAATGCCACTGGTTTTATCAATCATACCTTCCTTGTCATCTGTTTCAAGACCGTCGACACCTTCATTAAGTCTTGGAGACAACACCAAGCATATTATCTGTAGGATCGAATCAATCAAGAACTAAACCAACCAAAGAGGGATGAATGGTTGAAGGACCCAAAACTTTTACGGAATAAAAAGTTACCTTCGTTGTCGATGTATATTGGTCTGACCGGAGTAGATGTGCCATTTTGACCGCACAGATGCCTTCGGTCTAACTGGTGTAGAAGCTCCAGTCTAACTGCCCGATGTGCCGTCGTTACCTGTCACCGTCATCGGTCTAACCGCCGTAGCTTCACTAGTCTGACCGGTGCGATGCCGCCGGTCTGACCATCGGTGTCTCGCCGGTTGGATCGCCGCACCCAAGAAAACACAAATAGAAGATCTCTCAAAAGTAGATTGTACTTAATTGCTACTATATATGTTTACAAAGTGCAACAATAGCACTCCTCTCGAATATCTTGACTAAACTTGAAACCCTAACTTTTCTCTAAACTCAACTTACACAAAATCGATACCAAGAAGCCTCAACCTCCCTCTCTATTTATACCCATAGATCTATGACCTAAATCCACGAATCCAACTCATACAAGAAGTCCTAATCCCCTTGGAAACCTTCCCGTACAACAATCAAACTTTACAAAACCAATCATACCGAATTTGGACTCCTTCCAAATTCGACTCCTCATCCCATATGCACATAATATCTCCATCGTATGCCATATGAAATCTTCACTAACCACATGCACTGATTTTAGCCTAAGCATCCCGCATGATATCGATCGTCCGGACGTCATCTTCTCCTAAATTGACTCCTGATCCATCACCAGCAATGCTCTCTAGAGGCATCAAGAATCACCTACACATGCATCAACCAAGAAACCATATCCGAGCATAAGTTCTCTCTAACTTGACTCAATGTTAGCTCACAACAATATTACATACGTATAGAAATCATCTCAAAATCATAAACATGAATTAATCACAAATATCCAAATAAACAACCTAAAACCTAAACCGACATAGTGTCGGCCGGTCAGACCGTCGGGCCAGCCGGTCTGACCACGCAACATATGCCGGTCTGACTGGTAGCACCTGTCCGGTCTAATCGGACAACTCGGCCAAAACTCACCTGTTCATCATCTGAAAACCTTGTTCACCGTCACCCGGTCTGACCGGTACACAAACCCCCGTCTGATCGGCTGCAATATCACTTTGCCAATAATCTCCAAATACCAAAACCAATAATGTCACATGCCAATTGTTCATCATGAAATATCAATCAAACACACTTTGATTTTACAATCTCCCCCTTGAGGAACATATTGGCAAATCCACAAAAATGTTGTTTCGGTGTTTGGAAAAATAAAAACAAAGAAGTGGTAAAAAGCATCGGAGTGCTAAAAAATTCAAAAGAAAACTTCTCTCACTTTTGAAAAGAAAGAAATTCCCTTGAACTGAAAAACATGCACTTTTTGTATCTCTTCTCTCCCTTTTGACAATGATTTTATCAATCATTTGCATTATATGCATAATATTCAAGAGCTTAGAAATATACCAAGAGCTTATTCATATACATGTGATGAAATATAAAAAAGAGATAATCATCAACTAGATAACAAGCATGCACTAGAGTATAATCATGAAGCAAAGACATTACAGTTAAGTTCAAGTCAACAATCAATATTTATGCTTTCAAACGATTTATAATGCAACATACTCACTAGAACATAGTTTGAAAGAAAAACCCCTACACTTAACTCAATGCATTATTACTCTTTCTCACATTCACTCCATCATGAGAAATTTCAACATTTCTTCAAGCTTTTTGTGCTTGTCTTTACATTGATAATTAAAATCGCTCAATTATTTCAAGTACGTCCTTGTCGTCAAGACTGTTTCCAAGGATTCGGCACCCATTATTTTCCTCACTGCGAATATGTCCTTGTCGTCAAGACTATTTCCAAGGATTCGGTATTCGTTTTTTTCTCTCTTAAAAACAATATTTTCACTTACGGCATTTGAAACAAAGAGTAATTTCTCTTAAAAACAATATTTGCACTTACGACATTTGAAACAAAGAGTAATTTGAGGAATAACAAAGAAATTAGCATATATATAAGTATTAATCATCCAAACAAGTACCAGCTTCAACACTGCATATTTTCTTAATTCAAGGAAAAGAATTAGTGTCATGCATCATCTCCCTTAAAAGCAATATCTAAACCTCATGAAAACACTAAAATGCATACAAGCTATACTAGAAACACATAAATCTTAATCATATTGCTAGCATGCACATGAACATACAATAGGCATTTAACAAAGCTCTCGTTTTCTCCTTTTTTTTATTTTCAGATTTGCTTGATAAAATAAAAAAAAACACAAGGTCCCCCTCAAAATATATCAAAAGGATGAATAATTCCCAATTCTCCATGAAGAAAAACAAATCGAGAATCATCCAATGGTTTAGTGAAAATATCAACAAGTTGCAATTTTGTATCCAAAAACTTTAATTCAACATCTCCTTTCTCAACATGACCCCTCAAAAAGTGAAAGCGAATATCAACGTGCTTTGTACGTGAGTGTTGTACAGGATTCTTAGCAATGTTAATAGCACTTGTGTTATCGCAAAAGAGAGCAACTTTCTCAAAAGCAAAACGATAATCTTTAAAAGATGATATAAGCCAAAGAATCTAAGAACAACAACTAACAACAGCAACATATTCAGATTCAGCTGTTGATTGAGCAACACTAGATTGTTTTCTAGAAAACCATGCAATCAATGATGTACCAAGAAAATGACATGTTCCACTAGTACTTTTTCTATCAATTCTACAACTGGCAAAATCAACATTGAAATATCCACTCAAGCACATAGATAATGAAGTAGAAAACCAAATTCCAAACTCAGGTGTATAATTCAAATACCTCATAATCCGCTTGACTGCTTGACGATGTGAAGCATGTGGAGAAGTTTGAAAATGAGCACACAAATACACAACAAACTGTATGTCTGGCCTTGAAGCAGTAAGATACAACAAAGATTCAAAACAGCTTCACCATCTTCATCAGGATCCAAAACAGCAGTAGATCCAATTGGTGTAGAAATTGGCTTGCAATTCTCCATCTTGAAATGTCGTAGAAGATCCTTGGTATATTTTTTTTGATGCACAAACGTACGTTGAAGTGTTTGCTTAATTTGCAATCCCAAAAAGTACGATAACTCACCCATCATGCTCATCTCAAATTCCCTGTGCATTATCTCAGAAAACTCCACAACCAAAGCGTGAGATTAACAACCAAAGATGATATCATCCACATAAATCTGAACAAAAAGTTGATTATCACCATGCTTTAGAACAAAAAAGAATTTTATTAATCTTTCCCATTTGAAAACCTTTTTCAAGAAAAAAGTTTTTAAATGGGACAGATTGATAAAATTCTTTTTGTTCTAAAGCAGTCTGTCATACCATGCTGTAGGTGCTTGTTTCAAACCATACAAAGTTTTTGACAATCTAAAAACATGGTTGGAAAAATTAGGATTTTTAAAACATGGTGGTTGTTTAACATAAATTTCCTCCTGTATGAAACTAGAAAAAGACTTTTAACATTCATTTGATACAATTTAAAACCTGTTGAAGCAGCAAAAGCCAACAAAAGTCTAATTGCCTCAGTTCTAGTAACAGGAGCAAAAGTTTCATCAAAATCTAAACCTTTCACCTGAGTAAATCCTTCAGCAAAAAGTCTAGCTTTATTCTCACAATCAAACCATCCTAATTTTGTTTATTTTTGAAAATCCATTTAGTTCCAATAATGTTATGTCTAGCAGGAGGTTCAACTAAAGTCCAATTGTTTCTCTCAAAACTTTCAAGTTCTTCATGCATGACATTAATCCACAATTCATCGGTTAAAGCATGAGTAACGTCTTTGGGTTCAAAAGAAGCAACAAAAACAAAATTTGCATGAATATTATGAGCCGTTACCTTAGATCTTGTAGTACGCTCATGTAGATTACTGATGATTTGTTCGGGTGGATGTCATCGTTGAATATGTAAAGGAGCAGTGACTTCAGAAGCTATTTCATGTTCTGTACCTTCATTTGTTGGAGTAGTAGCCTCTGTAGGTCCATGAAAACCAACACCATCAGAACCCAAATCTGATCCACCTGCCCGGTCTGACCGCTCATCCTGAGCGGGTCTGAACGGAGGTGTGTCAGCAGTCTAACTGGCCTGGTGCCCGGTCTGACCGGCCAAGCATAACTCATCCTCGTCATCGCTCTTATCTTCCAAAATATGACCATCCTCCCCTTGAACCTGTGACAATGTACCTGCAATCTCAGGTCTAGTATCAGGACTAGCCTCATCAAAAATGACTTCACAAGTCTCAACAATTTTGTTACTTTCTAAAACAAGTACACGATAACCACGAGAATATGCAGGATATCCAAGAAATATTCCATCGGTAGAGCGTGCCTCAAATTTATCCAAATTTCCAAATTTCAAGAAAAAAACTTGCAACCAAAAAAATGCAAATGTGAAACATTGGGTTGATGTCCAAATCAAAGCTCATACAAAGTTTTGCCAATTTTAGATCTCAAGAAAAACCGATTAGAAATATAACATGCAATTTCAATAGCTTCGGCCCAAATTTTTCTAGGAGTGTGATGTTCATCTAGCGTTGTCCTAGCCATCTCAACTAAAGAACGATTTTTTCTTTCAATAACACTGTTTTGTGGAGGAACCCGAGGAGAAGAAAATTGATGTTCAGGACCTTTTTCATTGCAAAATTGTTCAAATGAAGCATTTTTAAATTCACCACCATTATCACTTCGAATTGCTTTCAAAGAACCAGAAAATTCAAGAATCAAACGAAGATACAAACTCTCAAACTAATCAAAAGCCTCATCCTTAGTTGCCATAAAGAAAACCCAAGAATATCTAGAATAATCGTCAACAATAGCCAAAACATACCACTTTCCTTCAACAGATTGCACTCTAGTTAGAGCAACAGTGTCCATGTGCAAAAGTTGTCCCGGTGCATCCGTCATCACAGAAATAATAGGAGCACGTGAAGAAGCAACCATCTTAACATGACGACACGGTGAACAAACCACATCAAGATCTTTCTTAAGTTTAGGCAAACCACGAACAAGATCCAAACCATTAATCTTAGTGAGATGATCAAAACCAACATGTCCAAGTCTACGATGCCAAAACATCAAATCTTTATAAAATTTAGCAACCAAATATGTGACCTCAGATGAAACAGGATTTTCAAAATCAGTTTTAAAAATACTTCCATAACGAGAAATACCCAACACAGAGTCTTCAGATGAATCAAAGATTTCACTTTCAGTTTTCTTAAAGTGAAACTCATAATTCTCATCAACAATTTGTGAAACTGAAAGCAAATTATACTTTAAGTCCTCCACTAAACCTACATCTTTAAAAACAAACATGTCACTTACCTTGACAGATCTTGTAGCAAGAACGGCACTAGTAGAAGCATCTCCAAGATAATTGATTCAGTCCTAGATGCTTGTTTGATGGAGGAGAACCAATTTTATCACCGGTCATGTGCCGCGAACAACCAGAATCCACAATCCACACGTTCTCCTTCCTCGCCACTAAAGCCTACACACAAGCAGATGTCGAAGTGTCATGCCTAGAAATTTAACCAAATTTCCAGACTATTTTGTGTATAAATTCCCGTTCAGGAATCAATCCAGGATACACAAAACGACAAATAAATATACAAATCCAAACGTAAATAAAGTGTAACTACTTACAAAAGAGGCACTTAGGCCTCACACCAAAAAGAAAGCAACAGCAGCGGAAGAGGCGATCCTAGCGGGGCTTCAGCTCCACTCCACAAGCAAAAACTCAACTGGGTAGCCTTGGTCCTCTAACTTCATCTTCAACTTAGAATCACTATACTTCTAAAAAGGCGGAATAATAGCAAGATTGAGTACAATCACCGTACTCAACAAGCCACAATAACGATGTAGTCGTGCAAAGGGAGACAAAGAAAGGTTTGTGGCTATTTGCATAATGGCGTTTGTAAACATTTCTAGTTAAAACGGTAAAACTATTGATTAATCAAAGCAAAATTAAATATCCACTAAACAACGCTATACCATGTTGAACAGGCCCAACCAAACCACCTGAACTACAACAGTTCATTATGTCAAATTAATTAATAATATGGGACTAATCACGGTGAATCTGATTGATCGCCCATAACTGCGGGCACGGCTATTCGAATAGTTTTACTCTGATCAGAAATGTACAACTGTACCCACAAGATACGATTCCACACATGTTACCATGCCCCGAAATACCACCATGGTACTGCAAACGGGAAAATCATGACAAGACCCTTCGCATAACTCTCCCTCACCAATCGCGCCACACTTGAGGTTTTGCCCCTACCCTTACATCCAAGTTAGGCAGCCCCCCTTGTGCTTAGGTGAATCCGAAAGCCGCTTAGGCCATCGTAGGGCCCATCCAAACTCCATCATGCCCACCCTTGCCTAGGTACATCGGAAAGGGAAAAGCTATACTACGTCGTTGCCAACGCTGGCTTGTGGTATGCACGGTAAGTCCTCCAGGGTTTCCCGCGAACCGGTCCTTAATTGCCATGGGTGCGACAAGAAAAACCATGCACCCACAGCCCACCATTAAACCATATTTTAGTTGCAAAATTACAACCAATAAAACATGGCCAAATGTCTCGAGCTCACAGCTCAATAAGATGCTAAATGTAGATAGTGTAATTATCCCATTAAGTAAGCTAGTGGTATTAAGCATGGCTAAGCATATATATAATTCTAGCAAAGTCATCATAAGTGACACAAGCTAGTCAAATTATCACCCAAGTTTGACAAAGGGATAGATATAAGGTAAAAAAGGCACAAGCGAGCACATAGGTAAACCCTATTCCTATGTAATTAGCAGAACATGCAATTTTATTAAATTAGGTTCAACATGCTCAAAGAGGAATGTGTGACTTTCCTTGATTCTTCAAACAATCTTTTGAAGACTTTTCCTTGCGAACGCGAACTTCCGAAACGGCGAAATCTACACGCTGCCATGCAAAACGAGGAAAAACTCAAGTAAAAACCAAATATATAGTACATGAAAAGTAAACAAACATGTAGAACTCAATTTTAGATGAATTTTGCAAGTTGAATGTCTCAATTTGGAGTTCGTATGAATTAGTTATTAATTTTACAAGTTTTGAGCCATTTAAAAGGATTTCTCGAAATTAAACTCAATTTATTGCACAATTAATATGAATTATGATGTCATCCGAGGAGAGAGGTGGCGCTGGCAAGTGAGTCCCACTTGTCGGTGACTCAAAGGGGATGGGTGCACAGTGGACCGGGTCCATGCACGCATGGTCTGCGAGCGCACCACGTGCCAGACACGTGGTGGCCACGACAGACGAGGAGGACGAGGTGGCGTCGAGGTGGGGCAGGGTGTGGACCAAGTCCACCAAAGGTGGCCCCATGCGTCAGCGGCACAGAGCGGCTGGTGCACCATGGACTAGGACCACGGGGTGGTCCACAAGCACGGACGGCCAATATCGGCCCGAGGGCGGATCCGACGGCCAGGAGCGGGTCGGGCGGTATGGCCAGGCGGCGGGCTGAGGAGCAACCGGCGGCTCGCGACGGCGACGTGCCAAGGCACGCGGATGGTGGCAAGAGAGAGGGGAGGTGAGGGAGGATGCTCACCGAGCGCACTAGGCAAAGGGTGTAACATACCCTAAATTCTAAATTCCAACTTTTGCATCTAAAATATTGAAAATGATTTTTGTGAAGTACAGACACTAAAATTTTCCAACGAAAACCCTGGGTGAGTATAATAATACTAGTCTTGATATACAAATCCGTGATTATTTAAAAACCTTTAACTTGATAGTTTCAAGAAAGAAATTAAAACATAGAGTGCATTTAATTGCATGATGCATTGTTGAGATTTGAGTCCTTTCTCTTGTTTATGGTTTTTCCTAGCATTTCATATTAGGACTCATGAGAGTTAATTTAAAAACCTGAAGCAAATACCTAATGTATGTTTATAAGGATATATATATATGAAATATATGAAGTTGAGTAACTAAAAGTAAAATCATGCTCAACAACATCATATTAGGTCAAGAATTATTTAAGTATAATTTTACAGCATTTAATTATATTTAATAATAGGAAACATATAAGCAAAGATAAGCTTATTGAATATTTAAAAATAATTGGAGCAATATAAAATCATGGGGAAATTCATGTAGATACTATATAATATATATATATATATCACTAGAATTTTGGTATAATTTAATATGTAGTTTGATATCCCAAATAATTAGGTCAAAGCAGTCAAACCATAGTTATTTTCAAAAACCCTAATCGGAAAAATCGAAATACATTTCATATTTGTATTTTATCACATAACAATGTATAAGGTTTATGATTTATTCAAATATTACACTATTTATCAGGAATTAAAATAATTTTTCCAGAATTTATTTTGTAGATTTTGTCATTTTAAAAATTCAATCAAATTTCGGCTGAAATGAATTTCTTTATTTCACTGAGATTAAAATATAAATAATTTTTGGGTGGAACCAAAGAAAATGGAACCTAGATATTTTTATCTCCCACCACAAAAATCCACATTATTTTATTTGCCCAGAAATGAAGTTATGGATTTATCAAGAAGGAGAAGGAAAATTAAAAAGAGAATAACTTTAATTTTTGCCTAGCACTGGGTCTACCAATTTTTCTACCCATCCCTCTCCTCCTTACCTAGCCTAGCACGCCCTGGACCCACATGACAGTGAAACGGGCTAGCTCTAACTCGGTACATATAGTCTCCACTGCTTCAACACAGAGAGAGAGACCGAGAGCGGGAGGAGGCGTTGCCGGTGGTGCTCGACGCGTGTCCGCCGTTGTGGCAGCCACCGAGCTCATCCATAACCACTCCAGTAGCATCGCCTTCTCTTCCATTCCGCCCCTGAGCCGACCTAGGCGAGGAAGAGAGCTCCCCTTTGCCTCCACACTCCTTATCTTCATTGCCGGCCGTGAAGACGACGACCATTGATATCGCCATTGAGCCACGGTCGTTTCTCCCAATCTTGTGATCTGTCATCTCCATTCGATGCCGATCCCATCCTCTCTAATCCCATCTCCTGTCTTGCCGTCATGAAGCCGGAATGCCGCTGTGTTCTCGAGAGCGCCAGAGCGCCACCGTCCAGACATCATCGTCGTCCGGCCGACTCCGGCCAAGCCGAGCCAAGCCGCCGCGCCACCGTCATCGCCTTGATCCCAGGAGGCTGCCGACCGGAGGAATCGAACCCCGAAGCCGTGGAGAAGGAGATCGGCCGTTTCTTCCCCAATTCCGGCCGATGGACATCATCGCCGAATTCATACTCTCCGGTGTGTTATAGAGCTCTCACAATTTGAGTCAAGTCTCCTGAGATGTGTAAACACATCTGGTCGCCGCCCTCATGTGGTTTGACGGGCATGTCTCAGGCTGAAGTTGACTGGCATGCGGAGTCCCAGCAATATCTCTTTTGCTCATTATTCGGCATTATGGATTTTATATCGGATGGTGTTAATTTGTGATCATGGGCACATTGAGATATGAGTGGCTATTTATGCGTGTATGGATCCTACTCATTCGACATTATGTGATGGTCACAAATTACATTGGACGGTATAATTTTTCGGGTGCCCACAAAAGGGCAGTGGTGGGAGGCGGCCGACGACGAGGAGAGGCGGCAGCGTCCTCGGGTGCACGGGCAAAATCACCGCTCCGGCAATGTGCGGGAGAAACGGAGTGGTGGCCAAATGAACTAAACCATTCATTATGTCAAATTAATTATAAAGTTCAACTAATCACGGTGAATCTGGTTGATCGCCCATAACCGCGGGCACGGCTATTCGAATAGTTTTACTCTGATCAGAGGTGTACATCTGTACCCACAAGACACAGTCCTACAACACATTACTGTGCGCCGACATACCACCACGGTACACCGGAAAAGGAGCTGTGACAGGACCCTTCGCATAACCCCCTTTAACCAATCGTACCACCTCGGGTTTCGCCCCCACTCCTCAAAAGGCAGTGGGCAGCCCCCCCTCGAGCCTTGGTGAATCCGGCAGCCGCATAGACCCTCGCCGGGCCCATCCAAACTCCATCACGCTCACCCTAACCATGTACGTCAGCTAGAGGAAAGCTACACTTCAAGTCCAGCCGTTGCCCACGCTGGCTTGTGGTACGCACGGTATTTCTTCCAGGGTTTCCCGCGAACCGGTCCTTAATTGTCATGAGCACGACCATCAAAACCATGTGCTCACAACCCACCATTAATCAAATTTTAGTTGAAACATTTAATTAAATCACCCACGATTAACCATCGCGAGCCAACATGAAATAACCATCATTAAGTATTAATGAAGCTTTAAATATCCCAATTGTGAGCTAATGTTTCTAAGCAGGGCTAAGCAAGTTCTATTGTAGCAACTACTCAAATTATTTCCCAAGCTATCAAAGGAATAAGGTAATTGCAATATAAGGCTGAGTACAATAGGTAAACTATCCCATAAATGACATTATAAAACAATGCAGTATTTAGAGAAAAATAAGACTGTTTCGCAATTTAGGTACAAATGATCAAATGAATAAGTATGACTTGCCTTGCTCTTGCGCTGGGTCACTTCGGCAACGACCTCGAAATAAACCGGAGAGTCGGAATTACCGGAATCTATACGACAAACAAAGCAAACAACAATACATGCTATAAGTCTACTGAAACAAGAATAAAACTATTTTTAATGGATTCTAGCATTTTTATGAATTTTCTGAGACTTGAACGGACTAAAACGGAGTCCGGATGAATTAGTTATGAATTTTTGAAGTTATCTGTGTTTTTACTAAAACAGAAAAATCCTTAATTAATTATTGCGCAATAAACCCTTAGGGCTGACGTCACTGCTGACGTCAGGCTGGCTGACGTCAGGTCGCTGACGTCAGCGGCTAGGGCTGACGTCAGTCGCGGCGGCGGCGGCTGCGCACCACGTGGCGCACACGTGGCGCCGACGCGGCAGCCACGCGGCGACCACGCGGCGGGGCGGCGCGGGTGACGCGGCGGCCACGGGGCGAGCGCGGACGGCCAGATCGGCCCGGGCGGCCGATCGGGCGGCTGAGGCACGCGGACGGCCGAGCGGCGGGCTCGGGCTCGACCGAGCCGGCCATGGCGCGCGGCGGCGCTAGGGTTTGGCG